>CAJHZI010000600.1:317500-362500 GCA_905160935.1 Enchytraeus crypticus
TTGAATTTAACAAGAACAAATCCACCCAGATTGAGTCAAGCATTTTCAAATTTTTATGGAATACTCTCTCATCACTTTTTTCTCTTTGTTGTTAATATTCATTCCATATTTCAATTCCGTATCATTCAGACTATCCATTATTTTCTGTAGGCCCGTCTCGCTTCCCGCTACCATTCCTTTGTACCGCTACCATTTTAAAATTTGTGTCGGAACCAGCCTTATCTGAAAATATGCTGTTAGATACTGTAAGACATGTAAATGCAAAAACTAATATATATTTGTATTGCTCTTACTATATTTATTTAATGTCAGGCTGGTGAAGAAGAAAAGAACTACAAGAGTTTGGTTCAGTTCGGTTTGGACAAAGTCTGGGTTCGGTTCGGCCAGAGTCTGGGTTCGGGTTCGGTCAGAGTCTGGGTTCGAGTTCGGTCAAAATTCTAGATTTTAGGGTTCGGTTCGATTCCCATCTCTACTTTTAATGCATGCATTGGGTCATTAGGCCTGCGTGTGTAAGGCGAGAGCTGCTGCCGCGTGACGATGAGAGCGCAGCTACTAATTCTCTTCATGCAATGTATGCATAAAAAGTTCAATAACTTTGGCAATTAGGAACATATCAGCACGTATTTTACGTCGTTTTGAAAAAACTGATTGCTCTTCAAAATAGCATTAGCAGAAATGTTATGTTACGTGTTCGTTATGATTTTTATAGAGATCCTTTTACGCGCAATGTAACATGCACGTAATCCTGTAGTTGAAATTTATTATATTATCTGACCCCACTCCTATTCGCAAGGTTATAACTTTCACGTTATTATAGATATTTAAACGAAATTTCTCAGTATTTGGTATACTAGGCTGCTGATCATGTACTGTAATTTTCAAGAACATCGCTCAACTACTATGACTTTATTGTAAAAATAATTTGAGGTATCAGTTATAAAAAGCAAAGTGCATATATATATATACATATATAAATGTATATATATATATATATATATATATATATATATATATATATATATATATATATATATATATATATACATGTATATACATAATAGGCTTAGAAATCAATTACTTTTTATATAGTAGCCTACATATATACAGTAGATATATCTCTATAGTGTTCTACGAAATGGCAGGCTCAAGGTACATATTCCAACCATATTATGCTTTCGCGCTCCATCGATTAACAGGTTAATCCCTTCATAAAAGGCTATGCCTACTCACACTTAATGTAGCCCATAGCTTGGGAATAATGAGGGTTCTGAGGTAGTTTCCCGTTTCCTGTTTCAATTCTTGCTTAGTCGACTCTTATGATACGTGCAGTTTACGGTTAGCCTAATCTTCAGTGGCCCAGTTAAAACACGGGAAACAAAATATATAATTAATTTTAAAAGATAAATATGACCCAAATATCGGATATCATTCCGTAAAATCAAGGCTTTCACAAACATTAATTAATGTTAATTTAATAAATCTACAAACCTACAGTTTCTAAATTAGAACAATTCATGTAGCAATAGGTGAGCAGCAATAATTATAACAATAAAGATAAAAACACACACATTAGTGAGAAATGATTATTTATGAGACTTTGACGATATCTTATATATAATATCTATATATAACAAGTTTAAACAGCAAAATCAATTTATTACTTATCAAGCTTATGCGTGTGCCAATGATTTATTCTCCAATCAGCTAAAGTCAAGAATTGAGATTATAAATTTCACGACGTTACCTACAGTATTTATCATTTATATGCACACGCAAATGCCCCTCGGTCACTCAATAGTCACTATTTGCTCTCAATAATTTTCTCTGAGGTAAAAATCAATACAGATAAATCAACGCGTAAACAAAACAGTTTAAGACAAAAATTGCTAATATATTCAGCAATGGCAAAAGATTGCAGAATGCTTTTGTAGACTATATTTAATTTTCCTATAAAGAAATTCAGGAAACTTCGCCCTCCCTCATAATAAAGACTCAACTATTTTGCTCTGCCACAGTAAACATTTTCTCAAAGCTATAAAATTTCTGCATTGGTGGATTCCATTATCACCAAACTATCCAACATTACAAGGGCTGTGAGTCAGGCTGGTTTTAAAAATTAACAGTTTATCATTTTTCATTTACGAACAAATAAATTGGAAACTAATACAAATGAATGCTTACAAAAATGGTAGAATAAACACACAAGCCTAACCTTTAAACTAAACAAATGGACACAAGCAGGCATTAAACTTAAAATCTTACCATAAGAAATTACACTACACTTACAAAAAAATTTAACTTAAAAAGTGCCAATGGACGCTATCAATAGCAAAGATACGATTAACCATGGAAAGGATTATAATAACCTGCCAGTAACCTGTAAAGCAGTCTCAAAGACCGACACCGGTCAAGACAGCGCTATAGAAAAGGTCAGAGATTATTATATATATATATATACTTATACTAATCTATAAACAATAATATATAGGTTATATATATATATATAAAATATATAGGTTAAATATATACATGTATATATATAATATATAGGTTATATAATTCTCTCTCTCTTAGTGCACGGCCTACTGGCAGGTCCATGGTAAATAACGCCTCCACTCTTCTCTGTCTTCCGCCTTCCTCTTCATTTCCACATATGAGTGGGTCGTTAAATCATCTAACATACCTAATCTTGCCTGCCCCTGCCTCTTTTTCCTTCCATTCTACCTTCTATGACCTCTTTTAATAGACCTCCCCCCTTAGAATGTGTCCTATCCATCTCTTCTTCCTATTTCTTAATACATTTATCAACTGTCTATCTGTGCCAACTCTCTCCAGGACTTCCTCATTTGTAACCGTTTGAGTCCAGCTAATCCTCTCCATTCTTCTCCAAATCCACATTTCCAATGCCTCCAGGTTATATAATATATATATATATATATATATATATATATATTACATATCTGGCTTTTACATATACATTATATATATATACATATCTATATATATATATATCCATATCTATATATTATATATATATACATATATACACACATATATAAATATATATATATATATATATATATATATATATATAATGATTAACACAAACTATTTTATACATGCATAAATGTTTCAGTACAACTGCTCATTCATTAAATTAAAATTTGACATTTCAACCTTTCTTGCAATTAATTTATTTAGCCATATCATGGAGAAGTTTAACTTTCTTAGAAAATCGAATCAGTGGCTTTTAAAAACCTCTGAGAAGCTAGGTCCAAGTAACTTTTCTGAGTTAAGGAGAAATTCTACTTTGAGTGACTGACCTGGGATTTGAATTCATGTCACACTCATTGCCTTAGTTTCTAACGGCAACATATTAACTATTTAGGCAAAATGCATCAGACAGGTTGAAGCATAAAATTTATAGAAAAAACTTATTCTTGAACTATAAAGTCTGGACCTCCAAGTCCTAGATTAGATTGGTCATAGATTACTAGACATTATTACTAGTAGACAAGCTAACTGATGAATTAAATTTTTGCTTTAGTACGAAAACATTTGAATGCTCATACAGAGGTATACAAACAAAACAGACAGGTACACAGACATACTTTCCAAGCAATCCATGCATACATATGTACAATGTACAGCACAACACCAACACAGACGCACGATGCAATAATAAATTAGAAAACAAAATGAACAGCTCTACTAAACTACTTAAGGGTGGTTGATTAGCAGAAGTTACACAATTTTTTAAAATGCTGCCAGGAAACAATTGCCATTATTTAGAAAATAAATGAAAAACTTTTAGCATTTAATTCATAAAAGAGTGTTACAATAAATAATTAAACACCAAAATCCACATATGAGGTTGAAACTAAAATGAATTAATTTTAAAGAAGCCGATTAATATTCATCCTCATGTGGCGTGAGAGATGGCATCCACATTAGTAAAATAACAAAACAGAGAAAAAAATAACAAAAAAACAAGTTCTCTCACACAGACATATGAGAGAAACAGACACACAGAATCATAGCCACATGTGATGCACACGTAAGCCGCAAAACAAAGGTAAGAAAATGTTACACACGCAACCAAATAAATGTTATCAAAAATGTTACAGTAAATATGAAAAAGTAGATCATTTGTATATTTATCTTGACATATCCAGGAAAGGATAAAATAACAGTCAACAGCGCTCAATGCAAATTATGATAATGACATATAAAGCTTTCAGTATCTTCACAAGACTATTCTGAAATCTACATCCAAAAAGCATTCTGTATTGTGCAAATATGCTTACAGATATAGTTAGACTAAAAAGATAATTTTTATAACAATTTTAAATCAATGTCCTGTTTTGAGAGCATACACGTTAATAAAGGTCGAGTCGCATATTTTAACCCAGCACATTTGACAATGCACAGTACGAAGAAAAAACCTCAACAAACATTCAGCCTTGATTTACAGTCACATAGTAAAACACACTACAAGCCTGAACTGCTTCGCTGCCTTTCTAAATAATAAATATAGACATACAAAATGCTACAATCAAATGCCTTGCGTGTAACTAGTATCGGAGCAGTGCACCAAGACTTTGACTGAGCCAGCGGTCCAATAATTCAAACTTTGCTCAGTTTCTCTTCGATGCATTGCTCAACATTACAGAATCCATCAATGATGTTACCCTCACTTTGCAAAGCTGATCAATAATTTTTTAAAGAATTTTAAATGTCCTTATCCTTGCTATATAAAGGCCAAATGTTAAAAACACTTTAGTTATAATATCTTTTAACAATTACAGAGTGCATTTTCAAGACGATTATAATAAGACGACTAATTAATACAATGACTATAATATATGTACTTGTACCACAAGATTTATAGTTATCTTCCATTTGTATGATAATGCAAAATACAATTCTGAAACAAAATAAATTTTGACAATTATTTCAATTAGTTATGAAATTTATACCTGTTAATAACTTTTCTACTATCTAGCTTCAGAGTCTACTCATAAAGTTAACATTTTACTGTGTATGTTACCATAGTAATTCATACGTGAAAGCTTACTATAAAATAATATCAATCTTTACAAAAACAAGATAGATAATCTTTTGCAATAAAACACTATTTAAAACAAAAACTACATACATAAAATAGTATACATGTCATAATGATATCTAGGTTCATTAGTCTCTATGTCAGCGTAGCTATTTACAAGCTCCGAGAAACAATCAGTTGCTATCTCAAAGCAATAGTCGTTATCCTTGCGACTCAGTATACACATAACTGAGTGAGTACCATCCAAGTACTCCAATTACAGCACAAACAATGACGGTTGCCACTGAGCAAGCAAAGCACTTCCCGTTGAGTAGACGTTTGCTCTTCGCTGGAGACCCTGCGACACTGTGTGCTGCATCAGTCGCGGTACGCTTCGTTCCAGTCCTTCGACCTTCCTTCAGCAGCCTACTAGCAGCTCCCTTAGTCGACGTTTCTTCTTTAGTTGTCACACTGGCAACAGTTTTCATGGATACATTTCTGCTGCGAGTAGATAATCCGGGATATCTATCCGGCGTTGGACGCAGTTCCTCCATCGACAGAACTTGAGTGGATTGTCCCGCATTCACGTCTTTGTCAAAGAGATCCTCTCTGTAGCTGAATCCAGACGTGATCTCTTTCTCGTCGTACTTACCCGCCTCACTCTTCCTGAGACTGAATATGTTTGTAGGAGACCAGGACCAGAGCTTCTCGAGCAGAGTGCTCTTGCGTCCCTCTATCTCCCACACTCCTCTTCTCTCAGGGCTCAACAATCCACCTCCCGGCTGTGCGTCAGATCTCTCGCTGGCACTGACCGAAGGCTTTACTGCGTAGCTATATGACGTCAACGACTCATCTGCGATCTTTGAACGCGACAATGAAGTCAGAGGCGTTTCAATGACAGATTTTACGGCTGCTGTTGGGATGTTCTTTGTGCTATTTGATGAAGAGGTCGTAGATGATATTACATGAGTAGCGTGACCCACTGTGCTACGCTTGGAGGCAGGTTCTTTAAAGCGAGCATCTGATACTTCACTGCTGTAAGTATTGGTAACTCGCTTCCGCTTCAATCCAGATGTGCTTGAATCAATCAAGCTGACACGCTTAGCCTTTTCGGCAGTCAATAGAGATGGTCTTAAAAACATGGAGAGATCATCTGATACATCGGCTGATTTACTGAATGCTTTGACCACTCTTGCTGGTGACTTCCTCTTGCCTGAGGAACTCACTCCAGGTAATTTCGTAATCTTTTCACTTGATTGGGAAATATGGGATGGTGATTTGGACACAGATACCTTTCCCGCTGAAGTCACAGCTGTCTTTCCAGCGCTTTTTTTATCAGATCCAGGTGACCCCAGTGCTTTCCGAGGAAACTTTGTGGCAGACTTAGCTCCGTCAGCTGATCTCGGTCTCTTCACAGGTGATTTAACAACCTCTGATCTTCTTTTCTTTCCACCTGAGGATATCTTTGATGAGCCAGCCGATGGAGATTTGGATTTCGGTGAAATTTTTTTACTTGCAGTTGGAGAAGAAGATGGGGTGCGTTGCTCTGTCTTTCTTGATAGACTCCTCGATCGACGACTCTGACTAAGAGAAGGTTTTCCTTTGGGACTTGGCTTCTTACGGGAATATTCTTCTTTATGACTTGGCTTTAGATTAGATTCTCTTTTAGCAGAAGTGATTTTCTTGAAGCCCTTGCTACTACTTCTTTCCAAAGGTGATATGTTAACAAATGATTCTGAGAAAACTTTCTTATCATGAATATCAACTTTACTCTTAGTTGCAGCAGTTTTGGCTCTCAGAACCTGCTTTTGATCAAGATAGAGTGATTGAAGTTCTCTTTTCAGAACAGCATTATTAGATTTGAGCTTACTTTGCAGTTTAGAAACTGAAGCTTTCGACGATGTTGGCCTTACAACAGGCTTCTTCTTATCGCCTCCAGGAAATACTCTTGTTCTGGTTCGCATCCTCTGCGAAGAAATATAAAAAGCAGTACTTTAAAACATAAAATGAAGAATTACCATAGAAACATTAAACAAATCATACAGCGATAATTATCCATGATGAAATTGATGATATTAGACATTATCAATACTAGTTAAACTTACTACAATTAACAAGGCACATAGAACCTTCTAGATTTTATTCTTTGTCCTGAACGAGATTTGTTACATAAATGAATTCTTCTGCTTTCCAATGAATAAATAACAATATACATCCTCAGATGCCATACACACATATTATACACGTCAATGAACGAAACTAGGCTATGTTGAGCCTGGTTAGTAAAAGGAAGGGTGACCACTTTGGAAGAGTGAGCATTGACAATGTTTTAAGAACAAAAAGTCATATGGTTTTTTAAAGGTTATTCTTAAATACACAGCGGATGCCATCCGTGCGCTATCACAGGCAACGATTACTAATAAATATGGAGAGGAAGAAGGAAATAATGAAAACTACAAAAACAGCAACTAAGCAAAAGAAACCAAAGTTGCAAGCACATGCAGTTGTCATGTGCATAGCTATACGACCAAAGTAAAAATTTATAAAATCATTTTAAAAATCTATATAGAAATTATAAATATATGTAAATATTATACATATATATATATATATAATAATATATATATAAATATAATATATAACATTATTATATATATATATATATATATATATTTATATATATATATATATATATATATATACTCTATAATTTATATATATATATATATATATATACACACACATTTTTTATATAAATATACTGTATAAATCTAAATACACAGAACATACAACAATTAGTACACGTGCTACCTGGTAATCATTTTCGAGAAAATATTAGCGAGATGGGCTCATGGTCAATTTTAGTCTATCAAATTTCAAGTATGGGCTCGCCTGTCAATGATCTCTCATTTGAGGGATGAAACAGACATGTTAATATGGGATTAATAACTTTTTCATTTATGAAAACAAAAATTGACGAGTATTTCTCAACAATCTCAATCTGATCTCGACTTACCTATTCTTCTCTTTCCCCCACTCTACAATCTATGACCTCCTTTAGTAACTTATCTCCCCTTAGAATGTATCCCATCCAATCTATTCTTTTCCTATTTCTTACAACTATTATCAACTGTCTATCTGTACCCACCCTCTTCATGACTTCATCAAAAAGTTGTAAATGAAGAAGTCTTGAAAAGAGTGGGTACAGATAGACTGTTGATAAATACTATAAGAAACAGAGAGAAGAATTGGATAGGTCACATCCTACAGGGAGATGGTTTACTAAAGGAGGTCACAGCAGGTAAAATGGGAGAAAAGAGAAACAGAGGCAGACCATGATTATGAACGTTAGATGATTTAAAGATGCACTCATATGTGGACATGATGAGTAAAGTGGAAGACAGAGAATTGTGGAGGCCTTATATTCCATGGAACTCCCAGTGGGCAGTGCAATAAGAGAGAGAGCGAGAATGGTAACTCAATTTATATTAATCTTCATCATAGTTCTGCTAATCCCAGACGCGCTGATCTGAGAGTAAAATCTCGGACATTCACTGGACTGGTTACACGGAAAATGGTATAAATTGCCTAAAGATTTAAACATGTGGTATTAAAAATTGATAGATATCAACATAGTTGATCATTTCACTATAATGAGTGTTTTACTTTTTAAGAAGCCTATTCTAACATCACTGATCATCTGTTATCTTGTGAATCAGTTATCTTAAATCTATGAAGCTCTGTATCTTTTTAACCTCTTATTATTTGTTACGTTCTTCTCTAGACATTATCTATGCACTCCCGTCACAGACTTCCAGACAGTATTCTTCATTCTATAGTTTAAAGTAATAATGTAAGGCTGTCAACAATTTCTTGAAATCCATATTCGATCCCCTGCAGTCATACCTTTGTCATCTAAAAATCCTACAATATTCAGCAAATCCTACAATATTCAGCAAACCTCCTTATACTATTCCAGTTCCAGAGGCCAATCCATCATCAATGCTTTCGAGTAAAGGCTGAGAAATTAACACTGTCTTCCTTTTAGTTTAAAAAGTAAACACGCATTATAGTGAATAATCAACTATGTTGATATCTATCACTTTCAAAACCACACGTTTAATCCGTTAGGCAATTTAGACCATTTTCCGTATAACCAGTCCAGTGAATGTCTGAGATTTTGCTCTCAGATCAGCGCGACCGGGATTCGAACCTACGAGGATTCAAATCACCTTAGGATTTGTCATTTAAAACTTCATGACGTTACCCCTACGCTATTTAGACATTCTAAATTTTAATTAATTTTTTTTAGTTTGCACTGGACAAACTACATTGAAATCGGGAGCATTCCGGTAGAGGTATGAGAACTCATTGATACTTAATTGGCAATGCAAGAAAAGCGTTATAATGACGCTTATTTAAGAATATTAAAGAAGTTTTTTACCTATTTTTATCTCTGGGGTTTGATTTTTAAGTATTTGATGAAGACACAAATTTATCAAAGTTAGGTCGCTAAAATTGTAAACAATCAAACGTCCCTAGATAGACGCTTTCGATAACCAATCAGTAGTCACGCTACAATATATTTAAAAATACCTACCAATCGCTGTGACTTACATAAATACTCCCTTAAGACCAGCGGCGTCACTTGTACAATGTAAATAGAAGTCTTAAATTAGATACCAAAAGTTTTGCTAAATTCAGACGTTGGCAAGTAGCTATGTGCCATAGAATAACGAAAATTAGATTTTTTTAAATCAATTTTTGATTTGTTTAATCTTATTTTAAAGATCTTTGTTTGAACCAGTAATAACAACAACAACAACTGTAGTCGGTCGTCCAGGACAACACTGAGCACTATGATACTAGATGCAAGGATGTAGAATCATAGAATAAAGAAAAACTATAGAAGTGTCAAAGGCAATCTCAACCATTGTAAACATTGAGTTCAAGAATTGCAGAGATACCAACAACTAATTTTGGTAGCCGGAGGTAAATAATATCAGCTGATCGTTATTTAAAGGCATAAAATAATGTAGTTTTTGAACATTTTAAAATCTTTCAATGATAATGAAACACTTCAGGAGCACATTTATCGTCACATCTATCCAACTTATTGTCATGACAAAAATTACTTGAAACGAATTCCTATTATTTGGATGTGTATTTTTATAATACAAAATGCAAACAAATTCTATTTCAAATCTCTTAAAAGATATTCCCCCGTTATTTAGTTTCCGGATTTCTGGAATTTGTATACCCAAATGCGCAACAATATATCATCTTAAAACCTTTTAGAGACCGAATATCATGAAATAAATGTGAAAATTCAGAAATTACTATGAAATACACATATGCTAAAGGGGCTTTGTTTACCCTTTCAATTAAGTGGAGAATGCTGGAAATCAAGTCGCTCTTGTTACAAAACTGGTATCGCTGAAACAACAGTCGTGCCATATCTACCTCTTTTAAAGATCTTTGTGTGTAGAATATATATATATATATATATATATATATATATATATATATATATATATATATATATATATCTTTAGTTGTTTCAAAGATCTTTAAAATAGGTTTTCTTTATTCAATGAGTTGTTCCTCTTAAATTTGAAGTGTCGTATTTTAATCTCGGACACTAGTCTGGAAAGTGAGTCAATATGGTTGTTTACTAATAATATTAACGTTTAGACATTTACTAGAAATTAATATTATACAGTTTCTAATAGAAGGTTATTCAACGAGTAGCACGGACTGAAGTAGAATTTATATTTGGCAATTATTCTTTTAGTAATTCCCAAGTTTGGCAAAAAGTTTTAGTAATTCCCAAGTTGTAATTCAGTACCTTACTAATATGGCTGGTGTAGTTGCTGGCAAGGACCTCTTCGGTTTCACTTGTCCAACGTGTCGCGAACTTTTCGAGAAGCCTTGCACTCTGAATTGTGGCCACAGGTATGCTGGTCTTTCTTTAACTGTCAATTTGAAGTGTGCATATAAAACTTTTCGTGATATAAAGCAATAAGAATTTTTGAAGCTCATACGCTAACGCCTCTTTCAGGACTTTTAGGGTTAGTGCTAGGGTAGTAGTCTGTGGTTATTACTCTTACAGTAACCTACTAAGGTTCTACACCTACTGTGTAAATTGAGTTAAAATTGTACTATGGGGTCCGGACAGGTACTTCATCAATCATCTGTTGTAAAACCCACACCCTAAACCTACGAGATAATTAGTGAATTTATTGTTTAGGTGTAATATGTAGTATCTTGTCATTTTTCGAAAGTAATAGCAGATTAAAATTGCTAAAAATTGGAACAATGAAACTCAAATTTATATCCTTGAGAAAGCATTTGACCAGTATTTGCTAACAGGAGCGGTTCCAGATATTTTGTAAGGGGGAGCTTGGAATTTTGTTAGAGAGAGTTTACACATTTTTTACTTACGCCCCGCCTTCTTCGGGACATGTGACGCAACCAGAAAAATGCTGTGTGGGGGTGGGCTCAAAATTTGGCAGCATACTGCGCTCGGCTCATAGAATGAGTGTATCCCCATATCTTACTCCCCCCCCCACTCATACCCGTACTAAAGTGAGAGGAAAACCTAAAATGCCTAAAATCTTACATTTGTTTAGAAAAAAAGTAGGTTAATTTTTTTCACTTGAAGAAACTCAGCGGATCTAGACCAATTGCAACAGTGACCTAATTTTAGCAGAAGGTGGGGCTTAAGCCCCTTGATCCCAGCCAAGGCTGTTTGCACCACTGCTTTACAGGACAAAGTTCGCATTTTTTATCTACACCCTTTTTTCTCTTATACAGTGGTCAAAGTGAAAATTGAGAGCTAGTGAAACAGTCAACATTTTTCGGGCCCCCTTCCATTATATGGACTCATAGTGTGGCCCATATTTTAAAAAATTCCAGGTAGTCGGACTGTTCAAGTTCCCTCTCGTACCCCCCCCAACCCCCCTAATGCCCTTAGAACATATTTACACCTAGAAATTTTGTTATACAATCAGTATTTTTCTTATGACTTCCCCTATGAAGCAACCGTAGCTTTCAGATGTTATAACCTCAATTTTAATTGGAACTTTAGGGAAATGCTTAAGGTTTGGAATCGTAAGTATAAAGATATAAGTTTCAATCATCGAGCATAAATCTGATCCCCAGCATACTTAGGTAATTTTATATTGAATGTACATCATCATTAGTTCTTTGCTTTCTGCACAGAACGTAGGACATAGGGTGGCTACATTCCTCCATTCATTTTTACCATTGGCAGCCCATACTGCTTCGTCCTATGAAATGTTCAGTGTTCTTTGAATGTACATAGTTAAATGTTATTAATTTTAATGAATGTACACAGAGGAATGTAATTAATTTAAATTTTCCTTTTTAATGTTTTTAAATTTTAATGTTTTTAAATTTTTAATGTTCAGTGTTCTTTGAATGTACATAGTTAAATGTTATTAATTTTAATGAATGTACACAGAGGAATGTAATTAATTTAAATTTACCTCATTTTAGTAAACAGTTTTTCTGATACCAAAGGATGTTATTACAAGAATGTCAATTTTAAATTAAGTTTAGTCGATCAACAGCAAGTCATATGAAATTTTACAATACAACTATTCGTAACTTAATTGACAAAAATACAAAAAGCATTTTGCTCTGAATTTCTCTGATTATATTTCATTACAGCTCCTGTCTGGGATGTCTGCAACTACTGCCTAGGAAGATATGCCCTGTGTGTCGCAGTCCTTTCACTGCTGATACCGTTAGCGCTGATGAAGTGCTGCAGGCTAGGCTGAACTCTCTGAGCACGGCGTGTGACGGCTGTGGAGCATTGGTAGGTTTCTCTATGTCATATCTGGATGTTGACCTCTTCTTCGGCCTATGATATGTAATTTATAGATGAGCAATGTATTGGTTGATGGACTAAGAGTGAATAAAAAGTTTAAAGCCATGTTTAACAGATGTTTCCTGTCTCAAACATTCGTCGGTGAATCTCAGTTAATTTTTAGAATATTTGCTTGTGCTGTTTTGCTAAATGTTATTTTTATTAGTTTGCATTTATGGTTCATTTTCTAGGTTGAACTGATAAATGAGCAAAACCTTTGATGATTTTTGGGTAGGTTGATTGAATCATCGTCATCATCATCATCTTCCCTTGAATCCCAGTTTAACTAGGGTCAGGATACGAATATACTGTCTCAAATCCTCTCTGCTAGGAAGGTTGATTGAATATTAGCTCTAAATGAGCCAGCATTTAGAGCTCAGCATTATTTTTACCAAAGATAATCATTCTGGCAGGTTCATGGCGTAATACTTCTGCACATTTCTATTCTCTTTTTCTTTACATACATGTATATCCGTATAGGAATTCTTGATAAGATTACCTAGCAATCTCATTCTCAGTCTCCCCTAACTCTCTTCATTCTTCCTATTATTACTTGTACGTGAAATATTTAATTACTTGTAGATGTTTTAAGTTTATTGTACTTACTGGCTATTCATTATT
Organism: Enchytraeus crypticus; assembly: GCA_905160935.1. Classification (NCBI taxonomy): domain Eukaryota; kingdom Metazoa; phylum Annelida; class Clitellata; order Enchytraeida; family Enchytraeidae; genus Enchytraeus; species Enchytraeus crypticus. The sequence goes on from CAJHZI010000600.1 coordinate 331,063, forward strand.
AGTGTTAAATTTAGTAATTTTTTAATTGCATATATAAGATATGGTTTAATAATGAAATAATATTGCATCATAATGAAATCCTTGAACAAAAAATTACTTAATATACTTTATCCCTGAACATATTCAATCCCTGAATATTATAATATTATCTAATATACATGTAGTTTAAATTTCCGTATGCTATAAACTTATTTAATATTTAGGGATATATAGGTCTCACTTGATTTACAACATATGATAATGGACAGGAGTAGTCAAAGCTACTAATAATTCTAATTAGTTGTTTGTTATCCTGTCATTCTATTGTCATTTATTGTTTTCTCTACGCAATTGGCTGTTGTCTCTTAGTAGTAGCCCCCTGCGGTTATTTGTGCTGTTATTTGATCTCTCGTGGACATTAATCTTATCTGTAAAAAATGAGCTATTTAATCTAAGCTAAAATCCAATTGTTTTTAATGCACAGTACTGTTTGGTGTACTGTCATGTTGCAGTGGGGTTTAAGTGCTATCATATTACTCCTGTATTTCTAGTTCTACTACTTAATGTTATTTACTTTTTCATAAACTCTAGTTGTTACTAACTTACAGTGATGGGCAAAATACATTTTAAGAGTATTTTGGAAATACTTTTGAAAATACTTTTTAAAAGTATTTTGAAAATACTTTTGAAAATACTTTTTAATAGTATTTTGAAAAGACTAAAATAAAATAATATTTTCTATTTTGAAAAACTGTAGTGCCCATCACTTCGAACTTACTACTATGTTCTTATTTATTATTGTTTACTAGTATTTTTTTAGTCTTTAATCATTTTTTCATATTTGTAGGAGTATGACTTGATGCTCTCTTGCAGGAATGTCTGTCAATTATCTGTTAAATATAAAACTGAGCAACCTAATGCCACATTAATTTTATATATATACATATTGTTAAATGAATAATGGGAAACCACCTCAGAAGCCATACTTTTCCCAAGCTATAGTCTACATAAGGTACATATGGATAAGGCATAGACTTTGTGAAGGAATTAACTTCTTGATCTAAGGAGTGCTCTTACGAAGGGAGAAAGCTGGCTTTGAGCATAAATATGTACCTTGAACCTGCCACTTGCAAGTGCACTGAAGAGAGAGAGATAATGTTAAATTAGGCAAGAAAAACCTCTTCAGAAGTGATATTCTTCCCAAGCTATAGGCAAAATCTACGATAAGATAAGGCCTATCCTTTTATGAAGGGATTTTTGTTTACTTGTTGAACGATAGAGTGCTATATGGAATATGGTGGCAGAATGAGTAAGAATATGTACTTGGGACCTGGCACGTAGCAGAACACTAGAGAGAAAGATTGTTTAATTTATGAATTGGTTATATTATTTACTAGTTATGTAAATTAACTATTGATTAAGATTGTACATTGTACAGGTAAGACTGAACGCTTATAGGTACCACACAACTGTCTGTGCAAAGAAGATTGCTCTAGACGATATGGCTGTGAAGCAATTAGCCGTGCCAGATTCTTCTGCAGTGTTAGTATTAATTTCTGCTTGTGCTTCATTTTTTACAGGTATAGAGGTAAATATTAGTGTCGGTTTGAGTGTGAACTGAAGACTCTATTTAGAGACTCGCAAAGTCTAGAAAATTTCTAGGACAGAGCCTTTGGCTGTTTCACAAGTGCAGTGATAACTACTTAATTCAGGTGACTAGAAATGTTGGGTATGACTAAGTCTTCTTAAAGTTGAGAAGTTCTGACCTATGCTTGGGCTTTTTATGAAGAGAGAGAGTCTATCAGGCTTTCTAATTGTCAATCGATCTGATTTCCTGGCACCCGCAGCGCTACTATTATTCATTCCTTTAATTCCTAGAGCTAACCTATCTAGACCATATCTGTTTCACAGTATTTGTTATGATACCTGGATGACTTTAGCAATATATGCCTTAAGCCTGTCATTTAAGGTATGATTTCTAGTTTTATTTAATCCTATTACGTACTCTAATATATTCTGTTTCTTTTTCTCTATTGCATCTCATTGGTTAGTATGATCATCTTGTTTATTAAAAACAACAGGTGCACAAGCTACTTAAGTAGCTTAACCTAGGTGAGAAAAGTCAGCTAATAGCAAACTTTATGCTGAATTGTTTAATTTCAATCATCATCATCATCATCTTCTCTCGAATCCCACTTTAGCTAGGTTCTGGATATGAATAGACCCTCTGAGTCCCTTTCCACTCTTCTCTGTGGGGTGGATAAATTTTTCATTGGTTTTTGAAAATTTAGTAGCTCTTTCTGGAGCCTAAGCGCCCACTAACCGAATGCCCTTTCTGACGTTGGTTGACGTTGGTTGACGTTGGCCAAATTGTTTAATTTAAATATAATTTTCATTGATGGGTGATGGATTGGTTTTTACTGATTGATTTTATGTGTGTGTTTAGTGTGTCAGTGCCCAACAGACAAACCTTCACATGCCCCTACTGTCAGCAGAAGAACTTTGATGTCTCGGGATTGGTGGATCACTGTCTCAAGACGCATAGTGCGTTACGTGTGCCTGTGGTACGCTTCAGTTCTTGCCATCAAGCTAACTGTTGATGATGCTATTATCTCTTTCTTTCTATCTCTATCTCTCTAACTCTCGCGCACGCTCTCTCTCTCTCAATCTATCTGTCTGTCTTTCTCTCCCTCACATGTATGGTTAAAGTGGGAATTGAAAGCTAGTTACAGTCAGAATTTTTCGGGCTCCCTGTAATCTATTACCAGATCACCGAGTATCAAATATGGGCTATTAGCAGGGGAACACACCTCAGAAAAATTAGAGTTAGGGGAACTGTGTTTTTGCGTTCCCCCACTATAACCACTGCATATTCCTAATCTTTTTCTGCACTGGTGTTGACTGGAGTTTGTTATTTGGGTGTTTTATACGTTTCTCCTGCATCAGTAGTGTTCTCTTGTGTTTGTTGTATAAATGTGTTCTGAATCTGTGTTGGTATGTACTTGGTGTTTGCAGGGTTGTTGTTAAATAATTAAAATGATTAAAATTAAAATTAGTATTGATTAAATAATTTATTATTTATTATTAATTTAGTTTTTATTATTAAATAGTATTAAATTAATTGTTTATTAGTATTAATTAAAATTATTGAAATAATTACTTTTACTATTATTTCCAACGATTTTAACATGTGCCATTAAAAGTGATAGATATCGACATAGTTGACCATTTCACTTTAGTGCGTGTTCTATATTATTTATTTAATATTTTTAATATTTAAAATTTTTAAAAGTAGTTTTCTGTTTGTTTTACAGGTGTGCCCCGTATGTGCTGCCATGCCTTGGGGTGATCCCAACTATGTAAGTGCTAATTTCATCGAGCACCTGAAGATGAGGCACAAATTTGAATACGATACGTACGTTGTAAGTATTTTCTTCAATATTCTCCGACAAATTGTGTTTATAATTTCTCATGTGTTACCTCCTGTGTATGAAAAGTGATTGGATTGTGAGTTTGCAGACTGCTGCTCGTTTTAATTTTTGTGTATTCGTCATTTGGTTACACGTTTTTATAAAATCTCAACTAGAGCGCTCTTTCTCTATTTCAAAACCTCCGTTGCTTCATTGTAGTAGACTGTTCTAGTTAAAATTATTTTGCTATGTTATGAAAACAACTCAAATTTTGTTTGTTGCTAATTATTTTACTGATTTGTTATACAATTTATCTAGAACACATAAAATAAATCTGCTTAGATACTTTTTAAAATTAAACCAAAATCTAAGTAATAGTCATATATTGCTATAAGGATCTTCGACACTAATTTCTAATAATTTTGAAGAATATGCATGTGAATTGTAAAATCTGTATTTTTGTCAGTCAGTACTTCACATTCACGGTGGGCAGAGTTGACTGTAAAATACTATACTAAGTTTGGTATTCCTCCTAATTTATAGACATGGCGATGTAGCAATTAGCATGCAACTACTACGACCATGTTATCATGACCATGTTATTACGACCATGTTCCTACGACCATGTTATCGCGACCATGTTGTTATGACCATGTTACTATGACCATGTTATTACGACCATGTTATTATGATCGTGTTATCGTGACCATGTTATTATGACCGTGTTATTACGACCATGTTATTACGACCGTGTTATTATGACCATGTTACTACGACCATGTTATTACTACCATGTTACTACAACCATGTTATTACGACCATATTATTACGACCATGTTACTAAGGCCATGTTATTACAACCATGCTATGCTTGTGCCCAGGACTATGCCCAGGAGGAAGAGGAAATGATGAGGCGAGCTATCGAGGCTTCCCTCAACCCATCCTGATCACGCGACTGACGGGAACTTTCTCTGCTGATCTAATCGGCATCATCTGTGATCAATCTACAATTGTTACTGAAGTCCGTTGCACTGAATGGATGGACTATGGATTTACTAACTATGAATTTTGAATTTTGAATCTTCAACGAATTTTTATTCTCTACTGTAATTGTATGTGTACTAAAAATGTGTTCCTGCTGGTATTTAACTTTAAAATAAAATTTAAAATAAAAATTAAGTCATAAGATGGACCTGCATTGAGTGTAGGAAGCTTATGAATTGATCGACAACAGTTTCTTTAGAATAGACTTAGTGAGATATTGAAGTGCATTGTAAAACCTCTCTATTCACTTCTTTAGAACTATCGTCTACATGTATGTGTGGCGTTTAAGTAGCATTTGCGATCGACTCAGTTGTTATGGACTGTTTGCTCACGAATGCACGAATGAGTGTGATAACGGATTGTTTGTAGGACAATCGTAACATAAAATTATGTATATGTTTCTCATAGGTGACTATGTTCGTTGAACCTGCCGCGAGGCTGTGCACTTTAGACTTAGAAATTGCTATATCGTGGGGCAAAGCTTATCATATTTTAGGCTATGTATTTTCACATTTGTGGTTGAAACAAAATAAAATTTAAGCCAAAAAAGCTGGTAACGCTAAGGTTAACGTCAGTTTCCTCACTCGAAAGCGATGTCAGTGACGGTCGAACCCAGGATTTGAACCCCACATCATCTGATCCGCGGTCGAGTATCTTACCGATTTCGCCACAGGCTCCAGCCAGAAAATAGCCATTATTTACAGAAAATATTACAGAAAATAGCCATTATTTCTGGAACCTATTAACCTCCTGTGTCCCAACCTTCCTTCCAGTGGACTTCGCAATTAAATATTAACTTAGTTACTAAATTACTAAAATACTGCTTTTCTCCTCCTCACATAATCTGCATCCCTTCCTTTGTTCAATTATATTATCTCGTACTGACTGTACAGGTGTGTCTCTGATCAAGATGTTGTCTGAGAACATTAAACGTAGCGTTATTTTACGACCAATTATTTTATGTATAAATTTGAGATATTTTATGCTGCATGGTTAGATATAAATGTAAATAAAATATAATATATTATGCGCTTAATTGTGAGATGACGGTGCTATCTCCACTGATCTAATACCTCGTGGAGCGGCACTTTATAGACGTTTGCTATGTAGCGTTACAGCGTGATAATATAATGTTTAAAGTGCTTGTGGTTATTCATCTTCTTATTCATGGAACTGCTTATGTTTTTCTTGAGCCACGCTATTGTGTGCTGTCTTGGTTTTTTTCTAACATGTGATGTGTGCTGATTTTTCACAATTTAAGTCTTACATTTCTGTGTCAGTTTTCTTCATAACCCGTGTTATAACTTATTTGTCAAATAGTGCATCGCGTAGGCTTCGTTACATATTGCTGCTGCTTCAATTTAATGTCCTTAACTTTGACCAAAGAGTAAAGACGAACGTAATTGACGTTTCCCCATTATTGAAAGGTGCATCAGCAACGAACGAGCCTCGAATTCGATGCCCATATATCTGCAATCTGACATGTACCCAACTGCGCTGCTGACTTACCAGAAACTATCACTTTTGAATGACTTTGACTTAATGACTTTTGGCTGATTCATCCGTGCCCATCACGTGACATGTGGCTGACTCATCAATATCTGACATGTGACTGACTCGTCAATACCAATCACGTGACATGTGGCTGACTCGATAATACCAATCACGTGACAAGTGGCTTACTCGTCAATACCAATCACGTGACATATGGCTGACTCATCAGTACCTGTCACGTGACATGTGGCTGACTCATCTTTATCCATCACTTGACTCTTGTGGTGCAGTGTGGCATTTACGTGTGGTTAAAGTGTTAACGCAATCAGTTTCAGTTTCCCGGGTACGGATTCGAGTTTGAATGAGATCCGTGTTTGGAACAGGTCTGGTATCTATACTTATTTACAAACTGTGAACTCTTGACAATGTTATGCAGCGTAATGACAATGTACATAACCAACTGTGAAAAAGTTTTTCTGTGCTTTTTGTGTTATCTAATATAATGGATACTGATAGTTCAAGTTCTGTACTAGAAGTGTGTAATAAAAGCAAATTCCAACGTGATTTCTATGACAGAATGTTACTGTCTGCGTACTGCTAATAAAGCTACACACAGATGACATATTATAACTGAGTTGTGGCTGTGCGAGTAACAGAATCCTGGCTCGTTGCTGCGCTCATGGTGCTCCTCTGTAAGTCATTCAGTCTCAGTCCTAGACAGCCGACAAAGAATCATACCATTTTACACTACAAGTCCCGGCTGCTTAATTTTATTTCCTATACGTAATAGGCACTTTCAACTGTCCCTCTATTTAAACACAAGGCTAATCAATTAATTAATGCATGTTAGTTGCTGTGTTTAAGATCTAGGGCTGATCTAGGGTTAAGCCGTAACCCTAAACCTATTAACATCCTAGTCGACATTAAAACTTTATATGTCAACCATGCTGTTGATCAAGTATAGCAAATGAATATTTACCTCCCGGACAGGCTGTTGAAGGCGAATAAAGATTATTTGAATTTACAGATTTTAATAAACTATAGTGTTATTAGATTTATATAAATCAATTTTATCCAACACAGCTCTGGATAATGTTTTCACAAGAGCACTGCGCGACTGGCGTATATAAGAGTAACAGTAGTTATCATCATGTCACGTGATCAGCCTAGTTCAAGCTTTCTCTATGATATTCATATATTGGATTCTATTCTCTGCCATTTCTTCGATGCTCATGCTTTTTCTTCCTTCTGTTTTCCCATGAATGTTAATTTCAGAAGCTTTCAACTCTTCTTCGAGGCAGTCTTTCCATCTTCTTTTAGGCTTTCCCACGGTTCTATTGCCACATCTGCTTTGTAGGTAAAAATCATGTGGGGTTTCTGTTTTCTTCCATGCGCAGTACATGTCCAGCCCATTTTATTCTTTTTTTTCTTTAAAATTTCTCATACCATTTATTGTTTAGTCTTTATCCTAATGTCTTCATTTGTTACGTGCTCTTTGTAGCTAATTCTTAGTATTCTCCTTAGCCATTTATTTTCGGTAGTATTCAATATCTTTTCCATGGCCTTTGTTATTTCCCACGATTCACACCCGTAGATTAGTACTGCTTAGTTAACAGCGAGCGCGCACAAAATTGTACATCTAACAGTTGCAAAACGGCATTCACAGTTGCAAACGACCTAAAAGTTCACGTTGTAAGTGTACAGTACAACAAAAGTCGTACAGAGTTAACAATAACGCATGCATTAATAGCACGTATAGCTGAAATGTAAAACATTCCTAAGTTAATAATTATATTTTAATTTTGAAATCGTTCTCACTTTTTAAGTTAACCATGTTATCTCTTTAAGTCCTATAATAAGTATTAACAGAACGAAAATACTATATAGTTTATAGACGCTACATTTGATTTGGTATAGGCCTACATTTGTGGCCCCACTGCACTGTTTATCCCTGTCTAATTGTAACCGCTCCCTAGAGATATTTAAACTTTTCCTCAGAATTGTTTTCATCTAGTCCTAATCACACTTTCATTTTCTTGCATTCTCATTTATCATTATTCTTGATTAGCAGCGCTAGGCTGCAAGTTTGTTGTAATGTGATATCAAATAATCACTACAGTACGAGTTCATGGAGGAGTCTAAAGTAGATACGTAAGAGAAATTAACTTTTGGCCGTTTGTTTCGCTTATTAAAACTGATTTAACTTGTACAGTATGAACAATATGTACCTACAAGGCTATAACTTACAATATGATTATAGTAGTAGTTGACTACAACTACGGTATATTCCTATCTAGCTTCGTCAAAAATCGTTAAATACGAAATAAAGGCTCTTATAATCACAATATATTGCACATTTCTAAAGCAATCACAGAAAACGATACATGTACTAGTAATTTGCAATATTATACGTATTCTGATCATGATCAAACAATAGTTTGCTAATAGAGAATTGAGATATAAGAGAGGGTTAACCAATAGGTATATATATAACGTTCACGGTTCGCATGCTTAGCTAGTGTCTAATGCCTACATAAAATATATCAAAGGGGTCTCGAAGACCGGACACCAGCCATGACACCGCTATAGAAATTGTCGGAGGTTATTATTACTATTATTATTATTATATAGCACTAATAGAGAGTTGACTGTTGCATAGTATATTAAGTTGAATAGTAGATACTACATATATACATTAATATAATATATAATTGCAGAGAGTTACATAATACAGACATCAAATTGTAGATACTAGATATACATGTATAGATCTATATGACACAACGGTAGACACATGTATATTACAAAGATTCAGTAGTAGATTATAAGTAGAGTATGACGTAAATGGGACCATAGTCGAGAATTAGGTTACACAGAATTAATTACACCCTACAGTAGATACAAGCAATAGATTCGTAGGTACTTGAATAACACTACCACGTGAAGTCTGCATACACTGCTAATTTGTAATTAGCCTTCACTGTTCCGAATACATTAAATTAATATCAACACAAAGTCTTTATAAAGCCTAACGTTTTCAGTTCAGCCAGTAGGCCTACTTCTAACGTTAGAGTTATCAGCTCGTAGACCCCTTACAGAAACGGGTGCATCATTCATATTGAAAAACAGGCATGTAGAATTCTTACTACTACTTCTTCTCACCAATAAACATTAAGATACGCATCAATCAATGCTGATATTGATAGCTATTTAAGTCACGCTAAATAGCTCTAGGTATTTAATTATATATCCTTAATGCTAGAAAAATTTATTTCAAAAACTGTATCATTAACCCACTGTCCATCAGATCGCTAACTAGCTAGATAATCGTATGTTACTTTTGACAGATATCAAATAAGCTTAGTCGATCTTAAGTGATTTCTGCTAAAAAGCAAGCTTTCTCACACCTCTACAGTTGACTCAAATTCCAAACAAATATTAAATTGTATGAAATTCGCAACACTGAGCATTAGTAGAAGGGAAAATATCCTCAAAATTCCCGGAAGAATTTAAGGCTATAAAATTGCTAAGTAAATACAATGCACTGACAAACTAACAGGTTCATGGTGCAAAGCGCTTAGGACACAGGACAAAAAAGATTTAATAAAATAAATTTACTACTGTATTTTAAATTTTTTTAGTAGTTTTACTTTTGCTTCACTAAAAACATCTGTATATTTGTTATTGACTGAAACTTATTCCTACCTGCAAACTCCTATAAACCTACCGCTAACCAAACCTAAACCTACCAAACCAAACTCTTAAAAACCTAACCCTACCGGCAAACTCCTATAATATACTCTTACTTACAAACTCTTAGAATTTTACAAACTATCAGTACATCTTAGTCTCAAGACATATTTCAACGCTTGATCTAACACCATCTCACAACCAGTACCTAACTACCAACCAACTAATACTAGTATCAAACAACATCTAACAACCAGTACTTAACTAACAATCTACTAATACTAGTATCTAAAAACATCTAACAACTAGTACTTAACTTACAACCTACTAATAACAACATCAGCCTATAGAGGTCATTAAGAAGAGAATCCAGTAGCAGAATCAACAGTAAAGAAAGAAGCACAAACAATAGACACTGTTATCTATGCAGCAAGTAGATCACAAAAATGAAAAAAGTTAAATGCAAGTGAGTAAATAATACACATTCCGATAAATTCGTCAATACTGCAAACAAGTAAAGATGGCGTTCGTTTAAGAAAGCAGGCATATAAAGTCATGCATTGCAGTGTTGCAATGTACCGAGCTAATGAGCATTAGAGATCTTAGGTAGCTAATGAGGGTTAGACATCTATGATAGTTAATGAGCATTAGAGATCTTAGGTAGCTAATGAGCGTTATAGGTCTAAGATAGCTAATGAGGATTAGACATCTATGATAGCTAATGAGCATTAGAGATCTGTGATAGCTAATGAGCATTAGACATCTTAGGTAGCTTGTACAAAGTGAAGAGTAAAACAGGCAAAGATTAAACAATCATTAACTAATGAGCTGATTGTTGGATACAGCTTAGATATAATATATAATGCCTATCTACTATCTAGTAGTAGAAGGCTAAAGTGTCCAGTGCACAAGCTAGTTAATTGAATTAGCAATCAAATAATATTAGACAATTTAAAACAAAGCTAATAAAAAACTAACGTGATTGATGATACATCAATCAAATACTAGAAAATCTTAATATCAATCATTACCATTAAAACAGCATTTTATGCATGCATAGCAAAGAGGCAGCAATAGTAAAATGTAATTAATTTTTCAATTAATTTCAGTGATTTAGAGCAAATCTTGGCAGGCCTTATCCGAATACGTCATGTTGATAGCCACATGGCACTGGCTTCTAAGCTTTAACTGGCATTTCTTATTTAGGCGTAATATTGTAAATTATACAACAAGACATAGACTTCCGCATTACAATGTGCCGACTAAATAGAGTAGCAGAAAGATACCCAGACCACTTGAACCTGAATATATGTCATAGAAATTTTTCCAAAAGCGAGTTTATATTATATTATAATATAGACAAATAGCACAGTATTAATAGCAAAATACTTCGATACTTAACTTTCCCTAACTCTCTCTCTCTCTCTCTCTCTCTCTCTCTCTCTCTCTCTCTCTCTCTCTCTATATATATATATATATATATATATATATATATATATATATATATATATATATATATAAAATATAAATGTATGAAAATGTGCATAGCAAACAAATTAGAAAAGTATTAAGATAAACGCTTTACTCATGTATCATAGATCCTACTTTAAAAGCAAATAAAATTAATACAAAGATCAAAATTCACAAATTAACCAAGTGCAGAGGCCTGACTGCCTGACATTTAATAGGAAATTAGGCTATTTGCATAGTTCTAAAGCTGCTTAGCTTTATTAATTAGACGTAATTATATAACGTACACTTACTACACATGATCTGATCAAACAGTACACTGCATATCGGTGCACTAATTTCCTTTTTATTTATCCAGTACTACCTAATACTATTTAATACAACCTATATAATAAACCTACATAGAAAAAGATCACAATGTACCAACACTGGCTGAGATAGCAGCAAGTTAATTTCCCGCCCCCGCATAAGGACATATAGATGCAGGGCATACTTACAGTGCTAAGCCCAGTCACTGCATAAGTACATATAGATGCAGGGCATACTTACAGTGCTAAGCCCAGTCACTGCATAAGTACATATAGGTGCAGGGCATACTTACAGTGCTAAGCCCAGTCACTGCTTAAGTACATATAGGTGCAGGGCATACTTACAGTGCTAAGCCCAGTCACTGCATAAGTACATATAGGTGCAGGGCTTACTTACAGTGCTAAGCCCAGTCACTGCATAAGTACATATAGGTGCAGGGCTTACTTACAGTGCTAGGGCCAGTCACTGCATAAGTACATATAGGTGCAGGGCTTACTTACAGTGCTAAGCCCAGTCACTGCATAAGTACATATAGGTGCAGGGCTTACTTACAGTGCTAGGCCCAGTCACTGCATAAGTACATATAGGTGCAGGGCATATTTACAGTGCTAAGCCCAGTCACTGCATAAGTACATATAGGTGCAGGGCTTACTTACAGTGCTAGGCCCAGTCACTGGTATGGTCTCAAGACGAGAACCTAACGTTAAACTTAGAATTTAAGTTTTGTTCTTTTAGTAGTTCAAACATAGGTGCATAAGTTTACTATCTATTTACAATGCGTACTGAAACTATAAAGCCTTATATCATTTATGCACCAGTACATAATGCTCCTAATACTTCCCAAAGAAACAGAACACATTGCACTAAACAGAGGTGCATTAATTTTTAATATTATCTTTATAATCTGCTATGCTACGACACATATCACTGCATCAACAATGTTTCCACACATATATCGAGTCAATGAATTTACATAGAGTCTACAGAAGTCCATCACTGATCGATCAGGGCACCGAAATACAACCCATGATTTCAGACTTACATTGAGCAGCAAAAAGCAGCTTAACTTTAAATGCTCTCTCACATACAGCCTTGTAATATAAGATAATGCAGCTTAACTTTCAACTAACTTGTAGTTAGTTCATAACTTATTTCTTACAACAAACACAAGTAAAATCTGATTGTCAGACTAGTAATAATCATATAGAAAACAATCAGTTAAGCATGACACATAGAAAGTATTACAACTACGATCTGAGATGATATCCATAACACTACCAAATAAACAGTGATAAAAATAGAACAAATTGGTCCAAATAGATGATACAATGGGTAGTCTGGTCCTGATAATAATCGATGTGGCGTAAAAATTAATAGAACATTATATATTTATTTTTCTAGAACTTTCATAAATTCTATAAAACAATAAAAATATTATCTTCACATTATTATCTTGCAAACCATTCAATATTACATAAATGATGCTTCAAAATCATTAAAAAAACATTTCAACAAATGCAAAACATTTCTCTTAGTAAACACTTGTCAAATTGATTAGAGTTTCAAAATGAGAGAATCATAAAATAATTAATTGGCATAGGCTATAGACTTGTAGTTAATATATTGATCCGCATATCAAGAGTAATTGACATATTCACTAGCGATATAATCATCAGTTTAAACTTTAACGGTGGTGTAAACTACAGATTAGTAACAATTTGTTATTCTGTAAGCTTGAATCGCGGTTTAAAGTAAGGCTCAGCTGCGCCTCTTTTTGCAGAGGTTTACGTCGCGGATTAGTTAAACCATCGATTAAGAAGCAACATACTAGCCTTGCTTACGAAATAAGCTGATTGGTCGATCAGCCTGAAGGACAGCGCTGTCATTGGCTTAGAGATATAATTTTTGCAGTTGACCTTATATTTAATAACCACTCAACACATTTCATAAATACAGAAATTTCTACTTCACGGATTAATTTTCCATGGAGGTGTAAGTTATCTGCGGTTTAAGGCAAATTTAGTGAATATCAAAATAAATCAATGTAACAACAATTCGTTTGAATAATATCATCGTAGAGATTTGACATTATTTGCAATACTCGTGCATAAAAAACTTGCAACGGTCTACGTGTAAAATGGGCAATTCGTTAAACACTAGAAATCTTACAATGTTGCAGAAGGACAGTACAAAAGGCAGTACACTTATAAATAAACAAAACACAAAAAACAGACTAAGTAGTGTAGGTTAACATGACCTACCATAACAAATTCAGGCAGAATTATCCGTGGCACCTTGAATTAAAATCAGACAAAAGAACTTCAGTTGAGCGCGTAATAAGCAAAAATTAGAGCAGACAACGCAATAACTAGAAATAATGATATTAAATATTTTAATACATTATAACACCGATAAACAAATCATAATACTGTTACAGGCTAAACAAAAACTAGAATAAAAATAAGAATTTAAACTTTATAGAAAACATTCTACAAGCTAATTAACATTCTTCAGAATTACAATATACGCAAATAAATACAAAATCAGATAAACCAAACATACACATCTATACAAGTCTACTTTACACTTGCTAGGTACCATAAGCTACTGAGACCAGAGATAGAAGCCATAGAAATAATGTTCATTATATCATTGCGTATGTCCCGTACAAAAAATTGCAGCCTTTTTGGGCATGCGTCAGAACCTTCGGACCCGTACGTCCAATTTTCACGTTCTTTGCATAATGTGTGATGTCATTTGTGATTTTCTTGAAAGAAACATATATTGAATTCAAATGATACAAAAAAGAAGTCTTAAATGTGATTACGGCATCAAAGAATCGTGGTGGAGATATGGCCTAACGGTCAGAGTGTTCGCCTTGGAAGCAAGTGGCTTGGATTTAAAACTCTGGTCCACCAATAACAAAAGGACTATTCAATAATCTTGCATCGGAGATTTCTGCCAAATGGCGCTATCAACGGCAATGAGACGATTAATCATAGAAAGAAAGCGGTCTCTTAGACCGGACCCCGATCATGACACTATCGATGAAACAGCCATTAAAAAAGAATTATTAGCTACTGGAACAAGCATATGAGCATTAAAAGAAAAGCTACAAAGAATGCAGAAATAAAAATACTGTTCAACTAAAGTGTCATAATAAAGTTCAACCAGTATGTTTTGAGTTCAACCAGTATATACTGGGATCAACCAGTACGTACTGGATTCAATCAGTACGTACTGGGTTCAACCAGTATGTACTGCGTTCAACCAGTACACACTGGATTCAACCAATACGTACTGGGTTTAACCAGTATGTACTGACTAAGAGATCTGCAGATTATCACGAAAAAGATTAACTACATGAGAGAAGCAGAGAAACTGATAATAAAGATGTTACCATATAGAGATTAAAACAGCAGAAACAATATAAAAACCTGATTCTAGCAAGTCAATGCAGCAACTAACATATACAACCAGCAACACAACTAACTGAAGGACAAGAAGCTGAATCTCACAGCTGGGCACTAAAACACAGCTACTACCTTACACTATACATAAATAAGCACTGTTGGTGTCTGAACAAAATATGCATATATGAAAGCACCCAACACCAAAAAACTGTTCCTATAAAAGAAATAGAAAAACACCTTCAAACCCAAATATTCAAACCCTGCACAACAAATATGCAAAAAGAGCCATACAGCACTGTTATACTTTACAAAATACAGATATACAGTAAAACAGAGCAGTTAATCAAATCATTTACAACAATGCTTATAGCACTAACAAGTTTTATACCAATGGTTTAAATATCAACAATATCTAAAGCTATCTTCGTCAATTATCATACTGTTCAACTTAAAAATATATTACAAACAGACAACAACTTGAAAACACATTACTATTTGGTCTAATATTGACACAGAAAGTATTTACCTGAATAGAAACGAAGTCAGAGATCATCAATCACTTTACCAACTGATCCTATCTTAATGACAATTAACAAGAAAAATAAGACAACTTGCATCAATTGATTCATACCATCACGCTAACTAGCTGCTTCACATTTGATGGATATTAAATGTACGAAGGTTTGCCTAACCGCATCATCGCTGACATATATCGGAAGACAAATTTGTGCTTTGAGTTAAAGAGTTTCAATACATCCTTAGTTTCTAAGGGCAGAAAAACTTAAGGAAACAAGGCTTAACATTTTCCTCATACACTCAGATTATTAAATCCCAGTTCATTGCCGACAGCAATACATGATTCATTGCCTCTTAAAAAAGGATTGAGTATGAACGTGAGAGGTAATTTAAACTGATTGATATATTCATTATATATTTACGATATATCTAATACTACATGATTGCCATATTTAGTCCACTACAGCATGACACACGATGGACTGTTGGTAAGAGAGACATATCGAGGCTCTGCCTGTAGGCACGACGGTTGTTGTTTGAGCCTGGAGTCCGGCAGGCACACATAGAGCCTCAGGGCATAGACAGCGCCAGCAGCGGGACTGCTTGAAGAGTGGAAGAGAGAGTCCTCACACGTGAGCCGAGAAAACCTTCGAGCCTCCGTCAAACACATTTTAATAGTCTCTACACCTAGCAGTACAGCACCTGTGTCACATCAATACACATCAATACACATACACACACGAGCCTCCGTCAGGCACATCTTAATAGTCTCTACACCTAGCAGTACAGCACCTGTATCACATCGATACACATATACACACGAGCCTCCGTCAAACACATCTTAATAGCCTCTACACTTAGCAGTACAGCACCTGTATCACATCGATACACATCAATACACATACATACACGAGCTTCCGTCAAGCACATCTTATAAGTCCCTACACCTAGCAGTACAGCACCTGTGTCACATCAATACACATACATACACATCAATACACATACATACACACACAAGCCTCCGTCAGGCACATCTTAATCGTCTCTACTCCTAGCAGTACAACACCTGTGTCACATCAATACACACACATACACATCAATACACATACATATACAAGCCTCCGTCACACATCTTAATAATCTCTACACGTAGCAGTACAGCACCTGTATCACATCAATTAACATATACATACACATACTCACATAAAGCGTCCGTCAAACACACCATAATCGTTTCTATACAAAGAAGTACAGCATCCGCATCATAAACATATGCAGTTATGCATATATACAATTACACACGTGTACACACCACCATCACTCTCTCTTTTCAAGTGTTCAATCAAGTGGCAGGCCTAAGGTATCTATTCATACTTATATTCTGTTTTCTTGCTCCGTAAATCACATACACGCACATAAACAGGCACAAAGCCTTGATCAGATAAATTGTACAGGCTACACACCTACCCTACAGCATCTACAACAAACAAAACCTTTTAAGGATACCTACAGTTTTAAATTACTACTTTCGAAAATTCATGTAGCTATAGTATAACATGAAAGTTTAGTATATTAAAAAAGAACTTTCATTAATAAGTACAAATTTCGCCTACTGAATAGGAAGAGACTACGCTTGAGTTAAGACTTAAAAATCTCATCTGGGTATACTGTGAAATCCCAGACAGTATATCCAGCTCTAAAGTACTAGATTCATGGTAAAAAGCTGGTAAAGATAAGGTTAACGTCAGTTTCCTCACTATACATACACAAACAATACTACTTATTACTTAGTATAGTGACAGTAGTCACTATACTAAGTAATAAATAGAAGGACTTTGAGAAGGCGTGCATACTATTAGTGGCGATCCAGTCGTTGATCTTGCTGAGCAGCTGCCTATGAGTGTCGGTGGGATAGGACAGGTGGAACCAGGAGAGATTCACCTCCGACACCGGCATGAAGTAGTCCACGTGGAATGATTTCTGAACAACAGAAGTCGTGGGCGGCTTGGTCCACGAGAGACTAAACTCCGCCCCCTGCTGGAGGGCGGGGCTAGACTGAGAGGAGGGGATAGAGATAGGGGCGTGGCCACAGCACATAGAGCACATGCAGTAGTAGAGCCTCAAGACCTTCGTGAACTGAACGGGTTCTGTGCCCAGCACGGCACGAAAGTGAGTGTTCGTCAACGTGCGCTGTTCATAACCTGTGGTCGTCAAAAAACATTTAAACTATTACTATAGGCTTATTGATATATAGCTAAAAATGGAATCATGATAAAATATATGATTTCTGACGTAATATAATCTTCATAAAATATGATAAATAAAGAAATTGAAGTCTACAGTCAACTTGTATCCCGACCCTGGTTAAACTGGGATTCAATGGAGGATGATGATGATGATAATATAAAAGAAATATAGCTAGTTTGAAAATGAAATTGAAACAGAAATCCAACATTAAATTGCACAATCATTCCAATACACTAATATTTACTCTTTATCTGGAGTGTCCTGTATTCAAATGAAGGCATCATTCAACCAGCTACCATGCTCCTTAGTCAATTTAACGAAATCAGGCTCAGTATAGTGATCTCCCTTAGTGATTTCCTACTTGCTCGCCCAATAATAGTAATATCTGAATAACTTTTACATATATATAAAGATATCAGATCTTACTACAGTATAATATACCAAAATGACGAACTGTTCTATGTACTTACATAAAAATACAGATCTTGTTGAAATATGATTATTGCCATACACTGCATTAAACAGATGAAAACTAGACCAATCTTTTTTCTATAATTCCATTTAAATTATTTTTGCTTAGTCTTACTAACTGATGTCTTAATTTTGTGCGGACATCACATATTTTATTTTAGTCTGGACGAGTAGGAAGCACAACTCAAACTCTACCAGATGATACATTATAAACTATATCGTTACGAAATAAACAGTAATTTAAATCTTTAATTAAAAGGAAAAAATTTAATATACATGTATATTGGAAGTTTACAAAACTCCTGAAGACATTTTTCAAGCAAACAGAGCTAAGTTTCAGATGGTAAAGACCTTACTGTCGAGTTGTGGTTAACTTCTTGGTCATTTAGCGCAATTGAATAAGCACTAGATGCCTCATTGATTAACATGTAAACTGATAAGCAAAAGACAATAAGTTTGAATCTGCTCAGACAGTGTCCTTTATAGTGCAGAAAAATATCAAAGTTAGCTGCGATTATTATTGGGCGAGTAAGTAATGAGTCAACGAAGAGAGATTAGTATACCGAGTCTACTTCTGTCAATATACTAATAAGTATTGTAGCTGGCTGTATGATGCCTGCATTTGATTGAACACTCCAGAGAGATGGAGAGAAAACACTAGTAAGCATGGTAGCTAGTTGCATGATCGAGTACAACGGAACAGGAATTGAGTCAAACACTACAGAGAGATATAGAAAAATTAAATTTATTACTTATTGAGAAATTATTACGGTATATTAAAACTAGAATATTATCAACGAGAAGATTAAGAGCAATACAGAATCAGACTACCTGGAGTATCTCTGGCACATCTGAAGTAAGTGTAGTGATCAATGGTCTGCAGGTTTATAACATGACTAGCTGCACACTCTTCACTCTTCAACCATTCCTTCACTCCCTCTATCACTCCCTCCACTCCGCCAACATTCATCGATTTTCTTCTTCCGTTAGCCGTTGCACATCTTGGTGCAAAGTCTTTGAAATCTACATAAACAAAGTAGCACTTTAGCATCCAATTCCTCATCCGAAGACGATATCGTAGACGTTCCTGTAGGAAAATCATGCTGTAAATCTCACAAGCAGAATTTATTACAATTTCAATTTAGATCTAAATAGACTGTTTTACACTGCAAAGCACCTATTGTAAATTATACTGTACAGTACAATATAATTTGTGACTCGCATAATTTTAAAGTATTATGTTAGCAGTCTCGTTATTGGGAGCTACTGCCTTCACCTGAGATACTGAGATTACTACACAGTCAAATAATTATGAACTATTGACATCACCTGAGATCTTCACTCACATGATTGCTACATAGTTAAGTCATCGTCAGCTGCTGACATCACCTTAGAACTTAACTAACTTGATTACTATGCAGTATTACATTCACAAATATCCTTATCAAAACTTTAGACGAACCCAGTTGATGAACACATTTAGAGTCCTGAGCTGCGGCTGGCTGGAGAAAGAACACAGTAGCGAACAAACAAAGATGTATGTCGTAAGCAGGTCCATCAAACATCCAGAAGGTTCTGTCTGGGTCCAAGAAACAATTTTCTGTCGTGAACCTCAGAAGAGCCGTCTGAACACAGACCACCGGCCCTTAAACATAGAAATCAGTATGTTGTGTAGAGTGTAATAAAACGTATTTCTCTCTTTCTCTCTCTCTGTACAGTGAAATAAAACATTTCTCTCTCTCTCTCGCTCTGTGTACAGTGAAATAAAACATTGATCAATCAGCAATTATTAATTAACTATAGTACTGGAGAAGAGTGACAGTAACATTGAGTGCTGCGAGTGAGCTACACAATTGTTTTGCTCAATTTAGCAATCTTCACAACTGGTACGATGGCATCATAGACAGCACTTCATTTCTTATCATTAATCAAATAAATATAGTCACGCAGTTAATGAACTAGTCAATATAAAGATATAATATATATTTATATATATAATACATGTATATACCGTATATATATATATATATATATATATATATGTATATATATATATATATATATATATATATATATATGTATATATATATATATATATATATATATAGTTATATGTGCACTGCCTACTGGCAGGTCCACGGTATAAAGAGCTTCCAACCTTCTCTGTCTTCCGATTTCCTCTTCATGGCCACATATGAGTGGATCTTTAAATCATCTAACATACCTAATCTCGGCCTGCCTTTGCCTCTATTTCATTCCATTCTGCCTTCTATGACCTCTTCTAGTAGACCTTCCCTCCTTAGAATGTATCCTATTCAACTCTTCTTCATTTTTCTTAATAGACTTATCAACTGTCTGTCTGTACTAACAAATCTAATGAATAAAGCCAAACACAGTCAAACATTTGCTTACTTGTGAGTTCATATCCACCCTCTGAAGTATTGAAGTTCATATCCTCCCTCTGAAGTATTCCACTTCAAAATTAAATTTTGGTATCGTTTAATTTTTCTAAATTGCTATTACTATTAATCAAATGTATATAGCTATCTATCTACCTGGTATTAGCACTTCCTCATTTTGCAGGCGAGCATTTAAGGTTTCGAAGGCAGACGACATACTCTGAAATTTAGGGCACTGAGATCTTGGAGCAGACTCCAGTCTAGCAGGAAGCACGTGAACATATCCCAAGAGATCTACACCACTGTGCTCACGTATTGTATCAGGCACTGAATCCATCTTGATGTACCACAGTCTGCAATCAACCAAAAACAATAACACCGACAATCAATCAAGTAGTTAGCACATAAAGCAACACAAAATATATCAACACGCTCAATAAGCTTTAAAGTCAGTAACATATGCCAGTTGTTTCCTGATCAGTCAGTACTGTTAGATATGTCAACTCCAGTAGTTAGCACATAAAGCAACACAAAATATATTAACATGCTCAATAAGCTTTAAAGTCAGCAACATATGCCAGTTGTTTCCTGATCAGTCAGTACTGTTAGCTATGTCAGCCGTTCCTAGATAAACTCCATTAGGTCACGAATATTCTTTTCACCAGTAAATACTCTTGTTATTGATTGGTTTTTTGAACAATTTCTATATAACATTCATCTCTTAGAACATTTTTATTTACAAGCAAGATATTCTTACATATATGCTATATCAATTAGGTTACACTGCAAAAGGGCTCCTATGTTCTTTTATTCTTTTTATAGTTTATTTCTATAAATCTCTAGTTCTCTAGTCTAAATCTCAAACTTTCCTTTTCCCTTTAATTTGTCAATTTTCCATTAAATTCTTTTTAAATTTTCCCATTTTCTTTTTACTTTCACTTTTCAAATCTTGTGTATCTTCTAGCCTCACCTAAACTACGTACTACTGCAATATTTCATAGTTTAATTATATATGCACAAGGTTAATCATTACGTCTTTAGAATTAAAAACTTACAAGATAAGACTAAACTTATAAGATAAGACTAAACTTATAAGATAAGAAAAAGTCTAAAGAAAGACACAAAGATAAAGATAGTGAAAACTTTGGTTTGGACCACGCTATTGTATGGATGTGAAACATGGACCATAAGGAAGATATTAGGAAACTGGAGGCATTGGAAATGTGGATTTGGAGAAGAGTGGAGGG
Organism: Enchytraeus crypticus; assembly: GCA_905160935.1. Classification (NCBI taxonomy): domain Eukaryota; kingdom Metazoa; phylum Annelida; class Clitellata; order Enchytraeida; family Enchytraeidae; genus Enchytraeus; species Enchytraeus crypticus. The sequence goes on from CAJHZI010000600.1 coordinate 352,752, forward strand.
GATTAGCTGGACTCAAAAGGTTACAAATGAGGACGTCCTGGAGAGAGTTGGCACAGTGTCAGGGAAAGTACTATTGAAGATACTATCAGCCTAGACATATCAGGAAAATGAAAAAATACAAGGACATTTACAAAGTCCTGGACCAGGTTCAAATCTCAGATATGTCAGACAAAATAGAGGGAGAGCTAATGAAACATTCATTGTCTCATCTGTTTAAATACCTACGCTAAGAAGTATTCAGACAAACCACAGGAGTTACTAATTAATTAAAGGAATATCAATTCCTTAAGTAATGTTATATTACGAATAAAACAAAATATAATGTGCGAGAAACTATAACAAGTTAAACAATGTGAATGTATAATTAAATTACAGACAATTTAATAATAATTATAATAGTAATAATTCAAATAAATAAATAAACATAAAGTAGATGTTCATAAATTCTTATATCGCCCTTTAAATAACAAGGGGCGAAATACAGTCAAAATAAAACACGAAAATGGACGTTAAACAATACTTCGACACTGAGATGTATGTTGTCTGTGCTTAATACATGTGTTATGCTATGCACCAGTGTATCAAATGTAGAAAACTTTACCACAGTGGAATTCCCCTAGTAACCGGTCTCTAAACTATCCCTCCACAAAATGAGTCGTCACTCATAAACTTAACAAAAGGATTTGCCGCCTGTTTCTAATTCCCAAGGATTTAATTAATTAATCACACTAGCTCTGTTAAATCTTACCCAGGCTAGAGTCTCTGAGTCTTGAAACGGTTTAGCCGTTTTTTATAGATTGTAAACAAGAACCCCTAGAAACTATGTTAGCCACACCTGGTAATTTCACTAAGGTCTCACGTACCCTCTCTTAATAATTCCTGGTACTGAGCCTCAAATAAATTTATATTAGAGTCTACACCAGTCAAGGGTGTTAGCTCTACCCTCTCTCAATAGGGTTCAAAAATAATACCTGAGCTTCTCCACTACACAAACAGGCTTCCACACTGGCAAATAAATTGTCACCAAACCTAACGAGACTAAAAGGAAGAAATTACCACTGGGTGCTTTTCTCTGATACACAATTAGGCAAACATACTACACATACTTACATACTCAAAAATATGGCTCAACACAGACAAAAGACTCCTAGCGCCTTCCTACGCTCAGTCATTATTAAATAAAATTCAGTTACTTCTTTAAGTAAGGTTAACGTTTAATAAATATCAAAATATTAGAAATAAAGTTTTAAAACTTAAAAAACATTTCTAAGTTACATGTTATCTTTCTAAAACCGAGCGAGGAAGTGATTTAAAATCCAAGCACGGTGTATTACCGCTAATAACAAATACAAGTAGCGACACAGAAGGATACCACTCAGGCATCCAGTAATACAGGTAATCAAACACGCACAATAATACAGTCTAAATTACACCGCTAGCAAAATATAATCACAGTGCTACCAAGAGCCCTTTAAATGCCCTGTAGCTTTGAATGTAAACAAAACATCCATAACAATATCAAACGCATAAAGCAGCTATCAATCCGCGCCTGACACACAGATAGACAGTTGATAAATGTATTAAGAAATAGGAAGAAGAGATGGATAGGACATATTCTAAGGGGGGAAGGTCTATTAAAAGAGGTCATAGAAGGTAGAATGGAAGGAAAAAGAGGCAGAGGCAGGCCGAGAATGTTAGATGATTATGATGAGTATGTTAGATGATTTAAAGACCCACTCGTATGTGGAAATGAAGAGGAAGGCGAAAGACAAAGAGTGGAGGCGTTATGTACCATGGACCTGCCAGTAGGCAGTGCACTAAGAGAGAGATAAGACTATTGAATTTCTACATATTTCATTTGTACATAATGTTATTCTACATTTCATAATTGTAACAATTTGTTAGTAAATTAAAAGTATTAACCATCTACATATTGGTGCGCAATAACAGAACATTTAACTATCTCTTTATAATGCAACTTTGAAAATTATTTTATGTCATAATAAACAACAAATACAGCATACTTAACTAGAAACTAAACAAATAATCAGGAAGAGGGTTACCACAAAAGAGCCTAACTCTGTGAGGTAATACAGTCAGCAGCAATTACAAAGAATAGGAAATACATTTACTACTTGTCTTCTATGCTACAAAATACTGTAGAACCTATGGCATCCATACACATTAATTTCTGCCCACAAAAGAAAATATCAGAAACCTTATCATTTTAAGGAAAGCTGAAAGATTATTAGCCGGTGGGTCTTTGATTTCATTAGTGGGCTTGTGTCGAGAGCTGTGAGTGGTGTAGATTCCATCTATTTCCAGAATCTCTACGTGCAGAACTCGCACTGATTCTCCCCGCTTCTTCAACCAATCATTCGCTCTACCCACTATCACACTGCAAACAATCAATAAGTCAATTTAGAATTCATGTATAACCAATCAGCCATTCAATCAATTAATAACCATAAAGTGCTGCTTTTATTTATACATATCACCAAATCATCTCACTTCCTGTGTCAAACACCGGCATACTGCAAATAGATCATTCGATTAATCAATGCACTAAATTAGTTAATCAACAAATTAATTCATCTAGACGAAAGATTTATAGTATCTCAGTATGAAAATGTAATCTCACTAAAGCTAAACATTTTATCAACCACAGAGTAATCAATCAATCATCCAAACCAATTTAATCCATACTATGACAGCATGAAAATATGCTTCAAACACTGTTCATACACTGAACTAAATATTTCTAAATAGTTCAGTTAAATTTTTCCTTGCTAATTTAATCTTAACTAAAGAAAAGAGGAAATTTTTTAATATCTTTACTGTCCATTTTTATCAAGTTTAGTCAATATTAAAATGACTAGTGTTACTTTATCAAGAAGTTGTAGGCTGTCTAGCAAGATCTTTGCATAGGGCAAAAAATTTCTAAATCTACAGGATAAAAAGAAAAATCATATAAGTCAAAGAGATTAATTTCAAAGTAGATTAACTTACCTAAAATTATCGTATTTAGGTCCTCCACTGCAGCAGGTTAAAGATAAAGTGGAGTACTGTAGTTCAGACTGCAGCATGCGCGGAATAAAGTCTACGTGTAGCACAGACATCGCAGATCCTCACATGTGCAAATGAGGCTTAAACAATTTGGGCTGAAGCCATAATACATTTAAATTCTGTAGTACACAGTAGAATAATAATTTCTACACTTACTTAATCAAAATGGTAAATTGTTTAAATGCTGCTACATTACGTGATAAGATGAAAAGTTATGAAAATGAAGAAAATTAGTACAACAGTTACTTTATAATGTAACCCTTGTCACATTATAAAGTTATTCTATAATGTGAAGATTTTAATACAAAATCAAACCATCATTGGTTAGGTAAATATGCCATAAGGCTTACTATAGAAATTGGACAAAGATGTAGATTGAATTCACCTAATATCATTATTTCTCTTGTTCTTTCTCTAAGTTCACATTTTAGTTTGTGCATTTATTCTGTTGCATTTGCTTGTTAGTGTCTTTTGTATGGGAACTATACAGGGTTGAATGACCTTAGTGGTGTTCTTATTAGATTGAATTAAATTAAATATGAAATATTGAGAGTCAATTAACATTAACAACTGTATCACTCATTCAAATGGTGAAATACATAAAGTTTGTACTGTAAGATTAAACACGCTACAGGGAAATGATCGTCCATGAAGACGCCAAACACTTTTAAGCCATTAGGCAGTTCTAGGCCATCATGATTCATTTACCAATCCTTCAAATTTCTAAGAATGTTGTCTTGTCTTGTTTCTCTTGTCTTCTTGCCCCAAAATTGAAGCTATTGAGTTCAATGTACCTCTGAATCCATCACATAAAATTAAATGAAGTTAGTGGATACTATACACACTGAAATATTTTTAAAAAATTAGTCTAAGTTTCAGTGCAACCAAAGTAATATTAACAGAAGCTAAGGGAATATACATGTAAATAAGTTTAATAAGACCAGATATGTCAGCTTATTAGTGGTAGAACTGAGACCAACACGTTAACCTCCATTCCGCTAGTACCCTTCCTTGGACTGACTACCTGGATTTTGACTCGCACCGTTTATGGACCCCTCACTCTGCTCATCAGCTTTGATTTTGTTCCACAGTGCTCTGTGTTGTCATGGACAACAGTAGCACTCTAATCGTGTTGTTGTTGTTGTCAAAATCAGGGATAGTATGAAGACACCAGCCACTCAGGAACTTCGAGACTACTATCACTAAATTCAGCGAGCAAAGATAATACTAAAACTTTTATATAAAAAAGAGAATCAAATAAATAGATCAGGAACTCTCTATTTTTTGCCAAAAAACAATATTATAATGATTAGAGTTATGTTTGGGTAGTAAGAATATTTTAATATTTAATAATAGATTCAATAAAAATTAAAAATAGTCACTACTCTAAAATCTAGTCCTAAAAGTCAGGCTGAGCTCAAATACAACAAACAAACGTATTACTTTATTCTATGAGCGTAACGTATGAAACATAGAAAGCTGAAGTCACAAAAGTGTTTGATGTCAAATAAACACTCATTCATTTTTAAAGAGCCTTTCAATTCTGAATCCCTTAGGAAGCGAATACATCGCTGCTACATTTTAACGATTTTACATTAGCCACGGTAGATGTTTAAGTGGAGGCGACTTAATTTTATTATAAATTTATCACAAAAAACTGTCTGATTTTAAATTATTACAGAAATTAGTTTATTTTACTTTTCATACAAAATTATTGTCCTTTCATTATCATTGCATTCACTATCTGCAGTAGCGATCCACTACATTTAAAAATTTAATGTTTATAGTTTATACTGACTAACGAAATAAATAATAATAATAATAATAATAATAATAATAATAATAATAATAATAATAGCAACAATTAGAGTGCTACAGTCATCAATGACAATATCGAGTACTATTGAGAATAAATCAAGCGAGCAAAAAGAAGGTCCAAAAACGGTGCAAATTCCAAAATCCAGTTAAGTGTGCCACACAGAGGAAAGGGCTCTTTCAAAGATATGCTCATCATAGTCATTTGGGTTCTGTTCGTGGCTTCTCTCTATCACTTTTTTATTTATTTATTTACATCATCGAGCACTATAATAGTAATGACATCAACATCAGTGTACTAATGTCGTCCATGACAACATACAGCACAATTGAGATAAATCCATGCCAGTGAGCAAAAAGGGTTCAAAACGGTGTAAATTGCAAAATCCAAAACCTCAGTCCAAAGATATATTCATAGAATAAAGAAAAACCTTATTTTAAAGATCTTTGGATATATTCGAGTTACTTTTTGAAAGAATATCAACTTTGAATCTTCTGCATGACAAAACTCTAGAGAGACTATTTAAATAATTTATTCTGCATATGATTGATGGATGTTATAGTAAAGTAAGAGTTTATCAAAGTTACGACAGTAGTTAAAACAAATTAGGTGCGTAAATATGATTATAAGGTTTGCGATAAAAAATTCATTATGAATATTTTCAGTTTCCTCGAGGCTAACTACTGCAAATAGGTTTATTTACATATTGTTGGAAACAGAATTTGTTATTGTTGATGTTTTAAAATTATTGTTTATTAGGAAGTGTCTCTTTTGTCTAATTGAATAATAACGACAGGAATTGTCGCAGTAGTTTATTGATGAACTACTAGTTAATATTGAGTACAGAGGGTTGATGAGTGTGTTGTAATGCTTGCATGACAACATGTATAAGCAATAAGCACACATGTCATATCATAACATTTGAAACTGAACACTCAGGTGTTAAGTGTTGTGTATTTCTGCAGAATATCATAGTACAGAAAAATTTAACAGTGCCATCCTTACAGAACCTTAGTCCGGACCATAAAATCAAGTACTAATTAGAAATAATTCACTAGAATAATTGAAATAGATGGCCAGTAAGACTGGCAGTATCTTAATTATCATATCAAGACTTTGTTGCATTCGGCCAGTAGCTTTTAAAGATCTTTTCCCGCAAATTTCGTGACCCTAGCATAAGCCCTTGGCTCATCGTACGTAAGTCGACAAGGTTATTTATCTATTTAGAAAATATTACAAACTTTAGAATTATTTAACAAATATTAAAATGAAATGGAAAGGGAGACTACAACCTTTTGTTTGTATGATTACACATGACATAGTGCTTATGTTACAGAGTTTCTTGCTTAGTTTCTGTTTCTGTAGGTTTCATTATTTTGTTTTTCACTGCATGGTTATTCTTAATCATTGCCTTTTGATAGCGTATTGATTACAGCTGGCTTAGATTTAATAATACCTTTTCTTTGGGGACGTGGAGACTTTTTCTTTCAAAGCTGTTAACATCTGGTCTTTCAAGGTGATCGATCACCTATCAAAGTACTAACCAGGCCCGATGTTGCTTTCCTCCCTTCCCTCTCCCAATTTCTCTGGTGGTGTCCTTTTTAGTAAGTGCATTGACATTTAAAGTAATTCTGAAAGTTAAATAAAATATTGATTATGATGTTTTTCAGAAGTAAATTAAAGCTTTGTCAGTGAAAGCTCATTGCAAATTTAAATAGAGAGCAGTTTAGAAACATTGGCTAGTATCAACATTCATTAATGCTTGAATGTGTCCTGTGTTAATGAGCTAGTGATATATCAATGTACATTTTCCATAAGTTTGTTAATTGCAGCATTAAGTGAAATGTGTGATAGAAGGGTGTCTGTACAGCAATTAGATTCTTCAAGTTTAACTTCTAGAAGTATTGAATTCTTATATTAATGCTTAAATTATAGAAGTATTAGTATTAAACTAAGTATACAATCGACTAAATGAAGTTGCCTTTCTTCACATACCTACATATATCTAATATTACTATTAGATGTTTGGAACATTATTACTCCTATGTGAAGAAAATCAACATAGGAGCTCAATGAAGGCACAATATCAACAAGAATGTGCCAATATTATTACATACTAAGCCAAAGCAACTCCTAATTCTTATTGGTTCTACTGCAACCTCTACTAACAGTTTCTGAAACTTTCTTTCTCAGCTTGCATACATTTATTGCATGCACTTTTCTCAACTGAATAAACATGATACTAGCCCAGATATAGCTATTTCTGTGACAATTAGATGTAATAATGACGTATTTATTGAATTTAGCGTCATTTTTTATATTGATTAATGTTTTTTTTAATTTTTTCCTCAGGTTACAAGTGCATTTAAATTTCTTGCAAATGAATCTAAATAGGTCAAGATTGGATAAGAGAAGTAATTGCTTCAAAGTATAATAATAATTTTTGTTGCACTTGCCTCTTCTATTCTGTCCTGGCTTACTCAGATTCTGAGAGTATTTTGGTGAAAATCACCTTAAGTTTTCCTATCCCAAAACATTAAAATTTTGGGATCGGAAAACATCAGACACATTCATTTCAATTCCTTTCCTGACATTATATATAGGTGAAAGTTACAGGGAAATATTCCTGTTTTTATCCTGACCTTTAGTATTTTTCTCTAAAATGTCTAATCATACTAATTTACTAATTAATTATTGCAGCATTGTAGACTCTATTAAAGTATTCCAAATTTCATCACAATGAAGAAGCTGACGAAATTGAGTTGATAAGATAATAAGTTATAATATGAGATTTGAGATATTGTGAAATTGAGTTTATCTTCAAATTTACAAATTTTGGTAACTGGTTTTTGATTGAAACTTTCGAGTTTTACAGTTAGCAATTCTTAAAATGTTGTTAAATATTTTATTGCATTAAAAGAAGAATAGATTTCAAGCAATATTGAAAAATATGGCAAGAAGAACAAAAGGCTGTCGTTGTTTGCTCGCTGTTGGACTCATAGCAATTCTCTGCTGGGTATCCTACTGGTTCTTTTCATCGTTGCTTTTTCCCAGCAATGAATTTAATTCGTTTCAAAGTAGTAAATTTCAGTCGCCAGACAGAATTGATGGCTCTATCAGGAGAACAGAGAATCAGGGAAGGAATGGTCTGAAAGACCACAGACAGAGGTCAGAAAATTATGAAGATACGAATAGTAAAATAAACAAGAAACAGGATAATAGTGTGATCGGTGAAGTTACTGAAGAAATCGAGAACAGAATTAATGACAATAGTAAATTTAATTCTCTGAAGAACTTGGACAAATCGAGGAACCTTGTTTCTGCAACTGACAAATCTGTGGATCAGAAACAGTTTACACAAAAAGATCAAAGTAGAAAGCATGTAGATCTCAGAGACATGGCAACTCAAAAGAATAAAAATACTCTTTCAGCTGATGATGATGATTTATCAGAGATTGAAATAGATAACAAATATATTAAATCAACAACTCATTCTACTGAAAAAATCCAAAAATTTAGTCTTGCTAGTGAACCGAGGAATAGATTCAGTACTGTCACTTTAATTCCATTATTGCTATCATCTTCTCCAAATTTTGTGCGGAATTTGTCAAGTCAGGTAAAATATAGATCAAAGCCTTCTACGCCCTTACTTAAACCATGGGCACAAGATCAGTCTTCAATGACCATTGGATCCTATTACTCCCTGATTCACAATGGTGTTATATCTAATGTAAGAAAGGATATACATGTTAAGGGTAAAGGCTCTCAAGGAATAAGAGGAGTCTCAAGCGATCTATATGTTCTCTCAGCTGATCGGTAAGCTATATTCTAGGTTCTAACATTAATAAATTTGTGATATTTGATACTATATTATAGACTGATTAAACTCTGCTTACCTTGATAAGAATCATTGCAGATATCAAACCAAGTAATTAATGAAAAATATTTCTGATGTCATTATATCATGCTGTGTCTTCTACTATCTCTCTCTTCCTCGCCTCTCTCTCTCCCTTTCTCTCTCTCTGTCTCTCTCTCGTTATTTCTCTGTAGTGTTCTGCAAAGTGGCATGTCCAAGAACCGAGGTACATGTTCCAATTCAGTATCTGCTTTTACACTGCATGAAGAGCATTCTTTAGACTAAAAAGTTAAACGCTTAAAAAAACAAAAAAATGCCTTATCTATAATTCAGGTTATGTATATCTTGAAAAAAGGTGGCTTCCGAGGTGGTTTCCACTTGCCTACCTCAATTCTTGTTTATTTAGCCATTTCCTATGACACCTGTAATTTACCTGCGATCAATTCTTCAATTCTTCAGTGTCCTGCATGCAACATGAGAAGTTGCTAAAAATGACTCTGTGAATGCATAGCCATGGTGATGAGACCATGAACCATGAGGCCATGGTGTTGGTCTCAGCTTAGGATTGCAAGCTTGATGGCAAATTGTGATTCTATGACTATGTATAATTTGTATATATAACTAAGATCTGTCCATTCTCAAACGCTACAGAGGTTTATCAAGAAGAAACTACAACTTTACCTACTATATATGCAGAAATTCTGTTTAACATTTATGTATTATTGTTAGGTGTCCTAATTCTTGATGTTGTTTAGTAGAATGTTTTTTGACTAATAGACTGACCAGTGCATTAAATTAAATTGCTGATATATTTTAGAAATGCTTCTCCAAATTAAGTAAATAGTATTTTATTGTGATCATTAAAATAATATATATATATATATTAGATATATATATAGATATATATATATTATATATAATATATAAATATATATATATATATATTAATATTAATTATATATATATTATAATTATATTATATTATATATATCATATATATATATATCTATA
>CAJHZI010000600.1:365000-802597 GCA_905160935.1 Enchytraeus crypticus
AGTCAAGTCTGCTTTTATATTTCGTACTGAGCACTCCATATATCAAAAACTTTATCTCTTAAGAAATGGCTGTGTCTATTCTCAACTTTACATAGCCTATAGCTTTGGAAAAATCTGGCCTCTGAGTTGATTTCCTATTGCCTTCCTCAGTTTTTTTTCTTAATGCGCAGTGCTTGCTGATTATATGCGTGTGTGCGTGCTTGCTTAATTGCTTATGCTTGTCTGTGTATATATTATGCTGTACATACATTATATGGTATATTTTATTTTTTAAATTCTATTTTTTTAAGTCTCATTCTAAATATTACGATTTGCATTTCATACTAAGCTGACAGATTTTATTTAAGTTATTGTATTTAGCTCGACATACACTATAGATATTAATAAAATTATAAATATAATTTTGTTTAGTTTCTAGTTTAATATGCTGTATTTGTGGTTTATTATGACATGGAAAACAAATAAAAAGATTACAAAAATGAATGAAAATACTTAATTGTTGCCAGAGATATTTTGATTATCTGTTCCAATTATATACATTAACAGATTGCCCAGGAATGAATATCTAAGACCGGGCGTGGGTAACGGTGTGATTGGAACCATAGCCAAGTCTGGTAATGTCTACATGTCTGGGATATATAATGGGTTAGGAGACGACAGCCACAGGGCCGCTCTACCGTCAACATGCTCGTTCAACGTCACTCGCTCAGAACCCGCTCAGAACATCTCCCGCTCCTACAGTCTCAACATGGCTGGAGGTTCATAGGCCTTCTTGTTCAGAAATTGTAAATTAGATCACTTTGTATATATTCAGTTTTATTTAAATACAATATTACTTAGCATTTTCTATGTGGTATATGACTTTATTTTTTAAAATTTAGTTCATCATTTGTGTAACATATGTTGTGTATAGGTTGCTGAAGATTAGACCAACCATAGACTGCACGTGTAGGCGTGCAGTCTATGGTTGGTCTAGGCGACCAAGTGCTAAGATCCAAACCAATGTCAGAAAGGGTTCGTTTTATGAGCACTAAAGCCCCAAAAATAGCTCTAAAATGATCTAAAACAAATGGTTAAGTTACCCACGGTACAGAGAAGAGAGGAGAAGGCTTATTTTTATCCCGATCTAGCTAAGCTAGATTCGAGGAAAGATGATGATGATAATGATGATGATGATGATGATGATGATGATGATGATGATGATGATGATGATGACGACTATGATGACAGAGAGAAGTGGAGAAGATCCATCCCAACCTTAGTTAAACTAGGATTAAAGTCAAGTTGATGAAGATGATGATGGCCGTGATATACTACCAACAGATGCTCGCAATATAAATTTGTATCTATATTAATATGTGTGTATATATATATATATATATATATATATATATATATATATATATATATATATATATATATACATATGTATATTATATATATTATTTATAAATATCTATATATATATATAAATAATATATATAATAATATAAATATATATATATATATATATATATATATATATATATATATATATATATGTATATAATAATATATATATATATATATATATATATATATATATGTATATGTATATTTTATTCGTGTGAAGGTATTTACAGCGAGGTGCTACGAGCAGACACATGGAACGTGACGTATCAGCTCTACGCTCATCGTAAGCTCGGTGGACTGATGGTGACTGAGGTGGACCTGACGCGCAGTAAACCTGGAACAAATGTTAAACTACTGCTCGATGTACTCAAGTGGACGCCATCGTATGATGTCACTTTTGTAGAAAAGGAATCCGGAATGGAGGAAGTTAGGTACAGTATTTCATAGTATTATCAAGTATTAGATGTTAGATTTGTGTGTATAGTACAGTAGATTTAATTTTCAATAGTATACTGTAAGTACTATGCTTGTTATTTATACAAGTCGTTTTATGATTTTGGCTTAGCAAGTATTGAGGCAATTGATTGTGTATTGATAATTGTACTAAGCTACTGGCTCGTATTCTCTGGTAAGTGATATATCTGACTGATTTTAAGATTAATGCTGTTGTTGTTTTAAACTGACGCTTAATTTTAATATCTATATATATAGTAATACCAGTGTTGGGTGACAAATGTCTTTGGACAATTTAATGCTAAAAGTAACTATCACTAATATTCACTACCATATGTGTGTAATTCGGATCTATTTGAGAATGACTCCTGTACTTTGGTCTGAGGTGGTGGACTGTTGACAATGTGTTCGGCAGCGGATCAATAGGTGCAGGGTTAAAATCCAGTCCTCTCCCCGTCTCCACGTTCTATTCTTGCAGAAAGCTGCCGTTAAACTTGGCCTTAGCCTTTGTATTAAAGTATTCTTTTTGTTAAATTGTATCATAATATCACTAGTTATTATGCATATTTCTTATATAATTAGAAGGACTCCTGCGGTTGAGGAAACCGTTGTTAAAGTGAGTCTCAGATTATACTTGCGTTCTTGCTGTGTACTTGCAGTTATAAGGTAGGTACAACGAAAGCTCCCGAGCACTTGGATCAGTCGAATGCTCGCTCACAAGTGCACTTGTTGTACGACCATGTACCCAGTGAACTCATCCCACCTGATAACAGCAGCCTCAGGACCAAGTGGGTCTTCCTCTCTGTGTATGGAACCAGTCGCGCTCAAGTCTTCAGTCTCTACAATAAATGTCAGTACAGTTGATTGTTCCTTAAATGTCAATGCAGTTGATTGTTCAATAAATGTCAGTACAGTTCATTGGTCAATAAATGTCAGTCAGTGCAGTTGATAGTACAATAAATGGCAGTACAGTTGATTGTTCAATAAATGTCAGTAAAGTTGATAGTAACATAAATGTCAGTACAGTTCATTGGTCAATAAATGTCAGTCAGTGTAGTTGATAGTTCAATAAATGTCAGTACAGTTGATTGTACAATAAATGTCTGTACAGTTGATTATACAATAAGTGTCTGTGCAGTTGATAGTGCAATAAATGTCAATGCAGATGAGAGTACAATAAATATCAGTACAGTGATTGGTCAGTATATGTCAGTGCAGTTGAGAGTAGTTGTGCAGATATTGTATAGTAAATTGCAGATATTGGAGTATATTGTAACGTAATTGGCTAATGTATTGTCTACTGCATATATGCAGTAGACAATACATTAGTAGCCAATTATGTTTCCACTGAAAACAGAATATATGCTAAAATTTAACATCAGTGTTGATATTACATTTTTCAGTATCCGTTTTCAGTATAAACGTAAGATGTATACATTGTATAGTATGCGCACAATGTCTAACTGGGAACTCTTTATTTTAATTAGCATACAACTATTTAATTTTAGGTATTTCCTGAGTTACCTACCTAGAGAATGTGCAAATATCAACAAGACTTGAAAAATCACTGACTCTCTAGATAATATGAATTATAATTTATGTAATTAATCAGAAAATAGTTAAGTTATCCATACAAGTACGTGTATGTACATATATGTTTGTGTGTTCATTTAGCAGCCGTTACCTTGGACATTTGTGAGGCAATTAATTGGTTGATTAATTATATATTTGATCGATTGACTATTCGTTGATTGATTGATTGATTGATTGACTGATCATATTGTAGCCGTTCATCTTATGCATGGTAAAGACGGCCTATACTGGGGACATGTAGATAGCTGGGAGACTCTATGGAGCACATCAAGGATCGATGTGACCAGTGAGACACACAACAACAACAACACTCTAGGACAGGCTCTCTACTCAGCCTGGTACTCTCTCCTCAGCTCACTGCCCCACTCTAAGAGTGAAGGCTTCGTGGGTTTGAGCGGGGCCGGGCTGTCACATAGTGCCGCTAACAGTGTATGTAATCCTATGTATGTCCATTGAATGGATGCATTCTGCTTTGAAACTCATTATTTGTAAACTGTTTTAACGTCCCTGACATTTCCTTATGTCGAGGAACATGACGTTAAATTCTTATTTATATATTGATTGATTATATATTGGCATTTATATATTGATTGATTATATCGACACGAATAAAAACCTAGTTGTATACACTTGGTGGTGTCAGGCCGATGGGTAGCCGACCTTAATGGTCCATTTCCTACCTAGTCCATTCCGTCTCGATCCCGAATAGGGATATAAGGCATGCTAATAGGAAGTTTTATATTAATTGATTATATCTACTTTATCTTATGTATTTTCATTAATTATAACTATATTCTATCAGTCTATTCAGTCTATTCTTATCCCAACCCTAGTTAAACTAGGATTCAAGGGAAGTTGATGATGATGATGATGATGATGATGATAATTATATTTCTATGCAGTAAATAATATTATATAGTAATTATTACGGTGTATAATGATAACGAATATCTTACGGATAGTTTACATGTTAATTCTGACACGCACAGTTGAGCTCAGATCACGTGACTTGGGAGCAGGAGACACTGATCTACCCGCCTCTGCTGCTCTTCCATCCTGCGGGTGCTCGCAGAGTGCTCACCTCTCGGCTCAAGCTCAGTGCCGGTGCCTGCCTCAACGCTCAGCTGTCAGGAGTCAGGGGTGCAGCATTCCCCAGACATAGCGGTGCTTCCGGTAATGAGCTTATCAATCAATGAATAAGAATTTAAGCCGTGCATTTTTTTTTGCTGGCATAAGAATTTCTTATGCCGTGCATTAACGTTTTCAATCTATCAGACACTAGAGTTTCTAGTACTATAGTGCGGCAATATTTTGAACTGTACCAGACATTTGAGTTGATCTACATATTAGCAGACATCAGAGTTTATCTGGATATTAGCAGACACCAGAGCTTATCTGGATATTAGCAGACACCAGAGCTTATCTAGATATTAGCAGACACCAGAGCTTATCTAGATGTTAGCAGAAATCAGAGCTTATCTAGATATTAGCAGACACCAGAGCTTATCTAGATGTTAGCAGAAATCAGAGCTTATCTAGATATTAGCAGACACCAGAGTTTATCTAGATATTAGCAGACTCTAGAGTTTCAATACTACAGATCTCAAAGATTTTCTTTACTACTTGACTCTTGAGTTTCGAGTAATTCTACGAAATTCATAGCAGCGTTAAAAATATAATTACCTTTTGTCATCATGTTTTGACTTTACTTATTGCACAAATAGTGAGACACAAACAAATATATCTACTTGAACCTGGCGTTCACTGTTGATAGTTGGTGTGCACTCTCACTCTCTTAGTGCACTGCCTACTGGCAGCTCCATTGTATATAACGCCTCCAATCTTTGTCTTCTGTTTTCTCTTCATGGCCACATCTTATGTAGGGATCTTTAGATCATCTAACATGGTGGTATACGAAACGTTTAATTTCTTACTTGGATGCTGACAACGATATCATATGTAAAATATTATTATTGCTATCTCTCTCGCTCTCTCTCTCTCTCTCTCTCTCTCTCTCTCTCTATCTATCTATCTATCTATCTATCTATCTATCTATCTATCTATCTATCTATGTAGTGTTCTGCCAAGTGGCAAGTCCAAGGTATACATTCATACTCAAAGTCTACTTTTGCGCTCCATAAAGAGAACTCCCATAGATCACAAGTTAATTTCTTTACAAAAGGCAATGCCTTATTCTAAACTTATTTAGCCTATAGCCTGTGAAATATATGGTGGTGTCCTGTTACCTTCCTCAGTTCTTGCTCAGTCGCCGCTGACAGTTCAGTTGTATCTGATAACTAATATATATTACTGTAATAATAAATAGATCAAATGTATTTTAATGTTTCGACACTGTTGACTATAATGTTATGCGCATTGTAGCATATCTATTTCAAGCTATAAACCCATTTCTTTCCGCCATAGGTCTAAATGTGTACCCTATTGCCTTGGATCTTGGACTTGTACTGTTTTAATCTCGCTTTCTCTTGTAGTCTTTGTATATTCAGTCGTCATCATATGGTATTTTGGCTTGTACAGACGTCTTGTAGGGTCTGCAAGAGACGACCCTGACATTGCCTTATGGCGAGGAACCGTATATTAAATTCTTATTGATTGATTGATTGAATATTTTTAGGTATAACATAAGTAGTATTAACTTTTTGACGATAATACTGTGCAGGTATGGAGTTACACGAGAATGGCAGCGTGATTAGTCACAGATCACCGCACGTATCTGCTGGAGTGGCAGTGTCAGTGCTGCAGTGGGTCCACGCCACTCGTAATCATAGCATCGTCACCAGGGGGCCTCTGGGCGAGCTCCTCGCTAACATCTCTCACTTCCTCATATCAAAAGCCTACTCTGTCCAAGATTACTACTCTATAAGAGGTTGTATGTTGTGGCAGTTACTGGTGAACTAGAATGTTTCTCTGCTGTTTAAGTCAGTTTTGTGGTAATGAGCAAATTTTCTATTCTTACAATGGTGAGTGTGTTAGCTTAATTGAGGTTGAGAATGTTTTATATCAGGAGACATAGACAATATAACTTTGCTAAAATAAATTACAAATATTGAATTAAATAATTAAAAAAATTAAAATTCTTGCCAAATGTGTCAAATCCTCGCTTGAATTAATAATTATCAGAAAATTTTCTGCGATTGTGTCAAATATTTTATATGAATGCATATCTACTGTAAGTGTGCATTGCTTGCCACTAAGTTGTTAGTATATATTATTTAAATGCTATGTTTATGCTGATAAAATTATGCTAATATCCTCAACCTTATTCTTCTCTCGTGTAATATATATATATATATATATATGGCTGGATGCTGGAGCCAGTGGTGAAGTCGGTAAGATACTCGACCACGGATCAATTGATGCGGGTTCAAATCCTGGGCTCGCCCGTTACTGACATCGCTTTCGAGCGAGGAAACTGACGTTAACCTTAGCTTTACCAGCTTTTATATATATATATATATATATATATATATATATATATATATATAAAAGCTGGTAAAGCTAAGTATATATATATATATATATATATATTTCATTTCAAAAGACCTTGTTAAAATTGATTTTTGCACTTTTCTCGTAGAAATAATGTAATTTCGTAACTACTGAAAATATTCTCACCAAATTTGCAGCAGATGCGCAGAAATTCGTCCTCTAAAAGTTCGGAAAATTTAGTAAAGATTTGTTGAGTTTTCTTGAAGTTATTCAGATTTCGCTAGGGGATTTTTTTTGCCCCAGTCTGTATATATCTATGACTACAAATATATATCACTCTATATATATATTTATATATATATATATATAAAAGCTGGTAAAGCTAAGTATATATATATATATATATATATATATATATATATATATATATATATATATATATATATAAAAGCTGGTAAAGCTAAGGTTATATATAAGGATATATATATATATTTATATATATATGTATATATATATATATAAAAGCTGGTAAAGCTAAGGTTAACGTATATATATATATATATATATATATATATATATATATATATATATATATATATATATATATGCGTTGTGTCTCATTGTCGCAATAGCGCAGTTGTTAGAGGCGTCAGGTAATGTCATGAAATATTAAATGATCCACCTTGGGGTTAATTGAACTCTCGTCAGTTGGATTCTAGATCACGCTTATCTGAGAGTAAATTCTTGGATATTCACAGAACCGATTATATGGAAAATGGAATAAACTGCCTAGCGATTTTAAGTTGTGGTGTTGAAAGTGATAGATATCAACAAAGTTGGTCATTTCACTACTCTGTATAATTATTTATTTATTAGTTTATTTTGTATGTGTAATGCTTTCGTAGATGTACTACCACCTGATGATTCACACGGTACTGTAAGCAATTCGCCATTCGTCAACGGTCTCATATCCCAGGCTCTCTCTGCAATTGGTTATATTTATTTGCTGGACGGTAAGGTAGTTGATCAGTGGAATATCTATGCAGGGAAGATTGAGCCGAGATATGACCTACAGTCTGGCATTCATCCGGCCTTTGATGGATATCAAACACGTTTGTCTTTCTCTATTCTTCTGGTGTAGGCCTGTGTGTTTTACCATATTAGGTTGATTACTGCGATTTAATCTAATTAAAAAAAATATTAATTAACCCATTGCTTTATTTAATCTTACTCTCTCACTCTCTCTCTTCTGTTCTGGCTAGTGACTAGTTCAGTCAAGTACATATTCCTACTAACTTGTTGCTTTCGAGTTCCTTAGAGAGTACTCCATCGATAAACGGTTGATCCCTTCACATATGGTTTTGTTTTATTCACGCAGTGGTGTGCCCTACAGTTTGGTAATAATATGGCTTCTGTAGTGGTTTCACGTTGCCGTCCTCAGTTCTTGCTCAGTCATGCAGTTTATGATTTGTCTATAATTTCGTGTCCCGGACACAACACGAAGCGCAGAACTAATAATCTATATTATTCTTATTCAAACGTTGTAAAATCACTACACTAAATTAGATAGTTAATTATTGTATTTCTTTTTGCTAATATAAATTAAAATTCAGAAATAGGACTCCTACTGACTGTTAGCCTATCTCATGACTACTAGCCTATCTCATGACTGCTAGCCTATCTCATGACTACTAGCCTATCTCATGACTGCTAGCCTATCTCATGACTACTAGCCTATCTCATGACTACTAGCCTATCTCATGACTACTAGCCTATCTCATGACTACTAGCCTATCTCATGACTGCTAGCCTATCTCATGACTACTAGCCTATCTCATGACTGCTAGCCTATCTCATGACTACTAGCCTATCTCATGACTACTAGCCTATCTCATGACTACTAGCCTATCTCATGACTACTAGCCTATCTCATGACTACTAGCCTATCTCATGACTTTATCTCTTAACTACTAGTTTCTATGTGATTGTTCTGGTGTTTGCTACTACAGATGAGCCTGTGAAAGAAGCCGATGCTGTAATGTTGGGTTATCCGCTCAATATAAAAACACTCCAGTCAGGTTCTAGACGATATGACCTTGAGCATTACGAAAGGGTTTCTAAATTTTGCTTGATATTCAGAATATATTTAATGTGATAAGATTTTTATTAACATCTCATGATGAACTTATGTATTTAGTAAGGTTGAATGATCTGGTAGCATATCGATAAGTTGTCAGACTTTGGAAGAGCAGGTGCAGAGTTCAAATCCAGGGCTGTTCTCATCCCTGACAAGCTTTTGAGACAAGAAACTAATGTTAAACGTGACGTTAACCTTTAAACGTGTGAAACTTATAAAGATTAGCGAAAAACAGTGACTTAAAATATTTCTAATATTAATTAGAAATTGTAGTATGTTATTAATTCTAAAATAATGTAATCTGTAGACAGTGTAGAGTAATATAAAACTCGTCGTTAATATGAAATGCGTTATGTAATTCTGCTTCATTACTATTGGTAATTAATATACTAATACTAAAATATCAAACATTTCGTCGTATTCATTGCAGTGTTGTATTGTTGTATTTAGCTGCTAGAAGCAGATGTTTCTCCGTGGACTCTAGCGATGCACGCCATTGGTTGGTTAGAGATCAGTGAACCAGTCAGAGCCGAGCAGAACTTTCTCAAGCTACTGCCCCTTGTCAACAATCCTTTTAAGGTATAATGAATTTAATTTAATTAATTAAATAATTTATTTGAATTGAGATTTGCTATATACACTGTATATAGCATGTATATTATACGGTCTATGAGCGTATCTAAAAGACGCATTTAATCTTACTTTTGTTCTTTTTATGTTGTACAGAAAGTAGTTGTGGAAGATCATCTTGAAAATAAGTTGTATTTCTGCTGTACTATGAATGAGATGTCTAATGAAGATAATATTTTTGTCTTGAGACGAAGTGTTTGAGCGTTTAACCTTTTTCTACTCTTCTGAAAAATAGCCCTATCATCTCTTTACGACATAACTTCAAGAGCTTTAGACGAAAGTAGCTTTAGACGACACTAATGCTCTAATTAGTATACTTATAGTGTAGCCATAGACGAGACTAGTACTCTGACTAGTATACTTATAGTGAAGCTATAGACGACAGTCACGACACTAGTACTCTGATTACTCCTATTTCTATCTTGATGTAGATTTGGACAAGTCGACCAGTATCTACATCAGACTCGCCCAGCTCTCGTGTTATCTACAATCACCTGCCCAGCAGCGCTTCTTTCCTACAAACAATCATCAACGGCTATGCCGGGGTACGCCTCGAGGCTGACCGGATCACTCTCTCGCCCTCCCTGCCCCCTCACGCCTCCAGCCTGAGCCTGCGCGGCCTGCGATACCTGGGTCACTGCCTCGAGCTCAACATAACCTCAGACTATCTGGCTGTTACAGCATTAGCTGTAGACTCAAATCAGTCTACTAGTCTGATGCTCTATATTTACGATAGTGACGAAAAATATGAGTTAAATGATTCCAGACTTAGAATTAAAAGTCGTAAAGCATATATATCGGCTGCCAAAGCTAGATAAATGAGTTGTAGGTTTTGATAGAGTGACGTGGTATTAGTTAACTTCAATGTGGTCAAATTTGTTAAATGTTTACTAAATTTAATTCAAAAACTTAAGCTCTTACTTTCTCAAAGCTTAACTGTTGCTTATTGCTTGAATGAAAGTGTAATTTATTGGGTCTCATCATTTATATCAACATGTTCTTCTGTTTTTCTGGTCAACATATTTCCCGTGTTGTTCAAAATTTGCTAATATGTTGTGTATAGTTAAAATATTGTACACTATATAAGTAAGGTATTAGTCGTAGCTATTATAATGCATTAGGCAATACTCTGTAGCGTATTGCCTAATGGAAGAATCGAGGTACTTATTCTTCATTCCAACGACCAGCAACTATCATATGATTTGTGTTTTCATATGTTTTCGATATATATAAAATCCTTGATACCGAAATGCATCATTTCTCTTTATATATTTTTTTGAATACTAGATTGTACTTTCTGAATATAGACAACGGAATTCGAATTGTTGTAGATTTTTTAAAATTTTGTATTCTTAGAACTGACTGTTTATTTTCTGTGTTTGTTTTGTTTGTTATTGGATGCTGTTGTTCATATTTAAGTAATGTGCCTTAGGTATTGTGTTAATTATACCATGTAATTTATGGATATATAGAATTCTTTATGATTTCATAATGTTCTATATTTTCTACATATAATTTCTTTAGGAGTTTATATCAGTCTGTTGCTTTTTATTTTTCTTACTGTTTATGCACATAATAGCAATAATAAAGGTTCAACGTCCGTTTCCTTATCCCAGGATGATGTCAGGGACGTCCCCACAGCACATGTCACTACAGATCGATTCACCCAGACCAATCTGCAAAAGAAATGGTAAAGACATATTGCACCAGCTTGAGAGTATAATAATTTCTGTTCATTCGGGCCACAGCATTTGCCTACTGTCTAATGCGTTTGTTGTTCATTGAAATGAAGCACCCGATGAATCTGAGACATCCACGACTACATCTTCTTGTGTTTGTTATGCAATGTCTGACGGCCGTGATTATCGTTTCGATCATGCTCCTCATGCTGGCCATGATGGTCTTCAGCACCGTGTTGTCCATGATGATCTTCAGCATCATGTTGTTCATGATTATCTTTAGCACCGTGTTGTTCATGATGTTCTTCAGCACCGAGTTGTTCATGATAGTCGTGACTTATTTACTTATTGAGCGTTTTGATTTTTTATTAGAGAACATTAACAAGATTAAGCCAAGGCCAGCTTGCTACTATACAAATTCAATTAAAAGTAAACATGAACGAAAATAGTGAGCCATCGTGAACTTATTGGTCTATACTATAAAGTACATGTTATTGAGTCTGAGAAAAGAAAGTGAGTAGGAATGTGTACCTTCTACCTGTTGTTTGGTGAAAATCAGAGAGGGAAAGTGCATGGTGGAGGGGGAAATGTAAAGTGTGGTGTGTCATTTGACACTATTAAGGATTAAGGGTTTATTATGTTATTTTCTCTAAAACCTGCACTCAGTTAGTTAACCTATTCCCTACGGTTGTGTCAATTGCATCGTTCAGGCCAAAAAATTTTTTTAAAATTTTCGTTAGACTTAACTGTGGCGTTGCAAATTGAGCATTAATACTAATGCTGTCAGATCCTCTCATTGTGGTGTTTGCATCAACAAATAATTTTAAGAGATTGTGTTCAACAGTATATAGTTACATTTTTTATATTTCTCAGTTTTAGAATAATGGCAAGTTAGCGCCGTAGCCCTTATCTCTGAAGATGTGTTTTCTTCCCTATAAACCAGTACCATTAAAAACTATTCTTTAGTAATAACAACCAAAGATATAGAATGATATCAACAATTGTAGTGGAACTTTTGTCTATGAAAACATCGAGAACTATAGAAACAAATCCAACCGGTGAACAAAATAAAGGTTAAAACTGTAAAATATAAAAAATCAGTCTAAATATAAAGGAAAGTAAAGAAAAAGAGGTTTGCGTCGATCGAAACATGGATACTTATGGAAAAGGTAGGTCTTCAAGTGCCTATGGAATTGCTCAAAGGAAAGCAAAGGCCAAAGGGACTCAAACGAAGACTTCTGAAGAGTGGATGGAAGAGAATTCCAAATCTGCAGTGCTGGATGTGGAAAGAAAAATTTCTGACAACAATCTTAAATCACTAGGAAATCAAATTAGATAGCCCTTACGATTATGCCGAGACATTGGTCGATTAGCGTTATATACAGTAGTAATCCTTAGACAACAACAACTGCAATTTTAACCAGCCTGTAAAGTAGAAAGGAAAAAGCTATTTGGTAACCGAGCATAATAAGAATAAATAAACATAAAAAGTGATCGAATTAAAATGGAAATTTTAATACGTTATTTTTATTAAATTAATGCAAATTATATAAATCATTGAAATAGCGGATTAAATGACGGATTAATGAGTAAGAAAAATTGATGTCACTGATTTAATTAGTATTTGATGTATTTTGTCTAAATTCCAACACTAAATTTCATAGCATTCGCTGTTTTCCTTAGATACATGAGAAGGGAATCTAATAGAATTCGGTTAATTCGTTGCAAGAGTTGTATGTTACTAATGCGTACTAGCTATATTAATTGCACTGGTTACGAAATATTGATTAGCAATATATTTCCTAGTTTACCTATTTGTTAATTTTCGGTAAATATTTCCTAATTTAACTTAACAGAGCTCTTATAAAACAGTATAGAAAGTAAGTTTTTAGAATATATCCATGATATCATAGAAAAATCCAGATTGAAAACTCAAATTTTCATTCCTTAGTAGTGTTTTTAATTAATGCCTTCTGGCTTCTGAAATTGAAATAAAATTTGTTATGAATTATTTAAAATTTTAGATTTTGAGCACTCGAATCCAAATTGCTAAATTATACTAGTTGTCTGGGTAATGACTTCGAATTATAGGATTCTCGTGGGATTTTGTATTTTGTCAAATCCTCACATTGCATTAGTTAATTGAGGTTACACTGTATTTACTGTATTACATCCTTGGGGTTGTAGCAGTTAGGATAGCTCTTAGGTACAACATTTTATTTGAAATAGAAATAGAAATTAATTGTAATGAAACTGTTCTTTAGGGGCAAAATATGTTTTCTTGCACTGTAAGTGTTATCACTTTTAGAATTTTGTATTTTATCTTTTTTTGTTTCTATATTACGTGGTACCATGAAAATGGTTACAGAGTTTATTGCTTATATTACTTCCTCCTATCTACAAATTTTGTAATCTTTACCTCATGGTATTGCAGATAGCTGCTATATCAGATTTAATAATTTTAAATCACCATGGTGGTTTTATTCACTACTGTTCGTGCTCCGTATTCCAAAATAACGGCTGTATGCTCTAAAGTTAAAGTTAATGTCAGCTTCTTCACTACAAAATGATGTCAATGTCTGTGCCAGTATGTTAAACTCTGCCCCTAATACTTTTCGCTGGAGACTTGGGGTATCAGTCCTAATGCCTCTATCAAAAGAAGCGATACGATGTGATAAAGTAAGCACTGGAGGGTGTAAGGAATTACAACTGATTTTTTCTACAGAACAAATTTTATGCATCTTATTATTATTATTATTATTATTATTAGCAACAAAAATTTATATAGCAGTGTCATGGCCAAAATAGGTCTCGGAGACTACTTTACAGAGAGTACAATTTAATAATATACTAAATAAAAATTACATTTAAATTTAAATTACATTATGTGTATCTACTGCTTCAGTGACCTGTGTATTATCTATTGATGCTGTTGAACAGTAAATGAAATTTCTAGTCAAGCTAATATTTGTGACGCCAGTAATCAGTACTATGTTTAGCCTCCAATAATGACTTCAACTGTGGATGATTCTAAGAAATTTGCTAAACTCAAGAAAGGTAAGCTGCTTGCCTATGTTTCATGAATAGTCTGTATTTTACAGAGTGTCATCAAGTCCTACGACTTGATCGCGCTGTAAATTATAACTTTTGCCTGTTATTCCTAGATCCAAGGTTTAACAGTTCAGATCTCCATTAATAGCACTTCTGAAATCTAAATATTGAAGAATGTCAGTAAATTTTAAAACTTGAAAAACTCTGAACTTTTATTTATGTTTGAAAGTTTGCTTTATTAGAAAGATATTTTTGCGCATGTATCTTAGGTCCTTCTAAAATCTATTGCTGAATATCACAGAAACCAATGTCACAAATTGATTGTCTGCCTAGGTGAACGCTTAGACCTACAAAGATTTGAGCCTCCGGGACTGAACTTTAGAGGGAAGTTGATAGGGGTGGAGGAGGTGGGTGATGCAAGGGGTGATAAGATGTGTCAGGTGGCCATGGCTAAGCTCAAGGCTGCTGTGAGAACTCTCGGGGATCATAAACTAAGAATTATCGTCAACGTCTCCATCGATGGTGTCAAGATTGTCGATGAGAAGAGCGAGGTACGGGTAGTATTGATGTTCTAAGTATTGAAAGAAATGAAGATTAAATGGTTGATTTTAGTTTTGACATGCTGTACGAGTTAATGTTTAATATGATTAAATATACAGTGATTTTAATTAATCACTCGTGAACTAAGGATTTTAAAATGATTTAAGATTCCAATGATTAAGATTCCAATGATGATTTAAGATTCCATTTTAATTAATCATTAGTGAATGTAAGATTAAAAATGATTTCAGATTCAAGTTGTCATTAATAAATTCAGAAGAAGAAATACAAGTGATAAATTATAGGATTTTTGTGCTTATATTATCATTAATTGATATAATATTATATTAATATTGCATATCCATCTCTTACACTACTATTAACTTTCTATAAAACATAGAATGAACGAAAGTAAGAATGTTTTCATCTTTTAACAAAGCCTAAATATGCCAAAAGTATAAAGCAAAATAAAATTATGAGTCTTAGAGAAATTATAAGAATTAGTTAAGGTTTCTTAGCCATTCTGCATATTCCTAACATGATCTTCGAGAACAGGCTACATGCTAAGCCCAGTTAAATTGGAAAATCTCACAATGGTCAAGTATACATGTAAAGTAATTTATTGAGCTAACATAACACTATTAACTTTAAATTTGTACTTTCAGACTGTTATATACGACCACAGAGTTAACCGTATCTCGTTTATTTCACGAGACATCAGTGATGCCAGGGCGTTTGGATATGTCTATGGTAGGGGTGATGGGCAGCATCATTTCTATGGAATTAAGACTGAAAAAGTGGTATGGCTTCATTATGTGAAATAGCTTTGAAGATGTAACTTTTTAAAATTAGTTTAATAAATTCTCTGACTTTCTGAAATCATTAAAGAATTGCTACACATTGCTAAATTGAAATGATACCATTGATATTAATGGTTAATCATTTTAATTATTCTTATAGATTACTGAGATAGTCAGCAATACTTGTTGTAAAGTCCCCTATTAATCTCTTCAAAGGTTTTATTTTTGCTGATTGCATTGCCTAATGACAGATTTGTGGCATATAATTTTTTCTGGTATCTCTGTATCTTTCTTTTAATTATGTGTTTCTCAGTGCCTTAATAAATTTAGTTTAATGCTCTTGGTATTTTCTCACGCACTGTCCTTAAGAAGACGGCATGGTTCACTGAAGGCTTGTCATATTCCTGAAACACAACTTAAATTTAACTAATTGTGCTTGATTAAGGTGTATATAAAATTTGCTTTAAAACTTGCAAGGAGCTCTAACAATAAGGACTTTTCAATTGAACTGTGGTGTTTGATTGACTGTTACGTAAGGTTATAAGTATTCTTCTAATGATGAGCAACTTAACTCAAGTTATGGTTGAGTTTTTGAATGTTAAATAAGGTTCTATAAGGTTAAGACTTAAGACTAAAGTTCTGACAATCAACAATCTATTTCAAGTGGTGTATGAGAGGAATGATTGATTGTTAAACAGGCGGAGACGATAGTTCTGACAATCAACGACCTATTTCAAGTGGTGTATGAGATGCAGACGTCTGCACAGAAGGACGACGCCTCATCTAAACGACCCCAGACTGAGCTCATGTCTCGTGTTACTGGACGATTTAGAGATCAGCTCAATGTGCGTATTGGTTGCTTTCTGGTGTTGCTGATTGTTCATTGACTTGTATGAAAACTACTACTTATAATTTTGCACGTATGTAGCAGTCGCTTTGTAAATTATTTTACTTCGTTTGTCAAAGATTATTTGTGTGTGACACCTGGGGTCTGCTCTATAATAAACTTTTTAGTTTATTGTTTACTTTATGTCTGTAGGAGTAAATTGTGCACTTTTGCCAGCCTGTTGTTTTATATATATATGTATATATATATATATATATATATATATATATATATATATATATATATATATATATATAGAGTATATATATATAGAGTATATATATATATATATATACAGTATATATATATATACAGTATGTATATATATATATTTATATATATATATATATTATATATATATATATATATATATATATATATATATATATATATATTACTAGACATGTAGGCCTTCTATTAGTACTATATTGTCATTATTTTAATAGTAATATAATAAATTAATAATGCATATAATTTTACCTAATATAATGAATCTGTGTCTCAAAACGAGGAGATCAGTATAAAAAATCTAATAGTAGTCATATAGGCCTAGTATAAACAGATTTCAACGATCATCTACTAATGCTTATGTGTCAACATAGAGGCAGAGACCATTAACAGTAAAACCTGATCTATAATTAAAAATTATTTTGACAAGTTGGAGTCTAAATATTTTGTAAATTCACATTATTAAGCGGATGATTTAAATTGAATTAGTATGATCAATTAAACGGTATCAGTAAAGTCCTCATGCATACTGCAGAGTTCTTTACAGAAGATTTAAGTTTCTTTAGAAGTATCCAGTTAGCCAGTTACTTTCGGTAAATGGGAAAATTAAGAATGGAAAGAGGTGATTTGTAAATACGTACAGAAGTTAAAGAAGATTTGGCTGCATCTTTATGTTTTAGAGTTGCTATAGTACTATCGTCTCTGCCAGATCTCTATGTTTATCGGTGTCTCTAATACAACTTTTTGTTCCTGTATTTGTTACTTTGTATCTTGTTTCTTTATTTGTATTTTTGTTTAATCATTGAGCCTGTGTGTAGGATCGTAGGTCTATATTTAATATTTGTGAAACATATATGCAACACTTTATTATATTGTGATGCTAGCTAGGATACATTCCTAGCATTAGTAATAATTACTCTTAGATCTGTTTTCGGTTGCGCGCTTCAAAACTAGCTAAATGTTTCAACATATTTGACATGTGAAAATTCTTTAAAAGTAAAGTATCAACATCTGTTCTCAGAAAGGCATGACTATACCAATAGGAGTTATTCTTAGCATTAGAGCATTAGTCATTTTTATGTAGAATAGATGCATGGCATAATACATTGATTTTTAATATTTATTGAATTATTAAACTATTATTAGATCAATAGAGTATTTTTTGTGGTGTATAATATAGTATACTCTCAACTCTTGTTAAATACAGTAATATATATATATATATATATATATATATATATGTATATGTATATGTATATGCATATGATGAAGCTTTCTGTATTTTACTTCAGTTACTTATATCCATATTACTTCTTGCTAACTCTATACTTTCAGCTGGAAGTAACATTGGCTTTTTTCTACTATTGTATTTTATTTTCTGTCTTGTCAAGTTGCATATCTGTGTTAATATTTTATGGATATTAAAAGTGCAGTCTATATAGCTATTATATTACTCAACTATATATTATTTCATTGACTTCACAAAAATAAGCCAGCATTAATTAATATTTAAAACTAACTAGATACCTTAAAAAATTTATAATGCTGATTGTTGATTTTATAAGCTTTTTATGATTTACTTTCTGCCATATTGCCATCAAAGATTTCTAATAAATTATTTAAATGCTATTCTTGACTACAGTTGTATTTTTACCTAGGTTTATATTGTTTATTTACACTGTTCTACATGATTCAGTTTGAATTATAATTTTCAAATAAAAGGATGTCTAACAATTGTACTAAGTGTAGTCTTTATAAATCCTGATTGACATGTATTCTTTTAATTTTTCATTACGTTTAAATACAAGGCTTACTAATTTCTCTTTAGTTTACTTTTAAGCAGTGATGGGCACTAAAGAGTGACTGGTACAAAAGTATTTTCAAAATAGAAAAGTATTTTCAAAATAGAAAACGCTATTTTATTTTCTATTTTCAAAATACTTTTAAAATGTATTTTCAAAAGTATTTTCAAAATACTTTAAAAACTATTTTAAAAATGCTTTTCAAAATACTTCTCTTTAATTTTTTTGTTTTAAATTTAGTTTTAACTTAAATTTTGTTCACCCAATTTGAAAACCTAAAACGAACAAAAGTTATTATTTATATCTAGCAAGTAGTTTTCGTTCTTGATTGTCTAGCAGGCACCCTGTGTATGGCCTATAGTCTATTGCTAATATATTTTAAATAACATTCATCTTAATTAATGTTACATAATGTTTCTTTATTGTTAATTAATATTATCTAAATTTAACTAAGTTTCAAAGAAACGTCTCGCATCTATGTTAGTTTTATCTTAAGATATGATCTATTGGTCAAACTGTTAATAATGGAATAATTAGTTTTTCTTTAAGTAAAAGGAATGACTTCAAAGTAAATAATTGAAATTTCTTATTTAATAAATTCTGAAAGAAGGCCTTAAATTTAAAGATTTGTTAAATGTTAACAATATTTAAACAATTTTTATTTATTTATATATTTGATTTTAAAATTTTAATATTTTAACCAACTAGGTGCATTTTATAATGTCATTTGTGCACTTCATTGCCTTGACAATCTCTTCCAAAAAGATTATTTTCAAAATACTATAATATTTTCTATTTAAAAAATTCTTTTGCAAAATATTTTATTTTAGTATTTTCAAAATACTTGTAAAAAGTATTTTACCCATCACTGCTTTTAAGTAGCTGCTTTTTTTTCTTTAGTTATATTTATAAGTTTGAACTTTGTAGACTATTTTTTTATTCTTTTTATATTAGCTGTGTTAGCTGCATGATTAGTGTGTTGATGTGACAGGTAGATAATGATTCATTGAGTGACTACAGTCTGTCTATCTGTAAGTCTGAAGAGGTTAGCATCATTGTTTTAATTTCTACAGTTTGTCTGCTATTTCTTACAGAAATGTAAAGACTAATCTACTGATAGGATTTCTTATGTTTATATTGTTTATCTCTTTATGCAAGTGATTGTTTATCCATTAACAAAGAGCTAAATTTTGTGTGATATTTGAAACCAAGGAGGAACAAACCAAATTAAATCATCGTTTGCTACGTAAATCATAGACCATTCCTTACAAAACAGCGATAAAAATGTAACTTATGCAGCTTTTGTAAGTGTTGCTGTTTATGTAACTGTAACATTCTACACCATCAGAATGAACTTGCAATTGCTTAAATCTAAAAGAAATTACTTAATACGCACTAAGATACATGAGAGATAATCTTATGACCGGGGCAAGAGATTTTACGGAATGTATTTATACTTTAATATTGCAAAATCTGTATTATCTAATGCCAGATCCAAGTGTATACAGTAGCTCTTCAAATTAATTATATTTTCTGCATTTCCTTTCGACAAACAAATGCATTCTCAGATCGTACAACATCGTGTGCCTCTATCTTCCTTGATATCTCTTTCCTTACATTCTAGCTTCCATTGTAATATCTCTTACGTAATATAGCTATAACCGGTAGCCTATCTGTAAGTTGTTGGAATGCTGATCGGTAGTGCAGGATTCACAACCAGTGCTCGCCCCGTCACTGACATGCTTTCTGGACTGAAAACTGACGTTAAACTACACTTAAGCTTTCTATGCTGCAGGGTTTGGATCGTATGACAACTGACGCGGCTGCCATGAGTAGCGTCAGCATTCGCTCTCCTGGCTGGCTTGCCACCGGTGAGTCACTGACGAGCGGCTCCAGCTCTTCCATGACTCCGAGCCCTCAGTCAGCGGAGAGGTGCTCCATCTACTCCACCATGCCGTCCCGCAGCTCTCACGTCAGGTCTGGGCTGATGAGAGACGAGAGGACTAACGCCTCCTTACGAGTATGTACTATATTGTTATACATGTATATCTGTAATAGTAGTTAACTCTCTGTAGAATATTTCATATATTTGTAATACTAGTTATCTCTCTGTAGCATACTTCACGTATCATGATACATGAAGTATGTTATATCTGTAATCCTAGTTAGCTCTAGGTGGACTATTTCGTGTGTCACGTATTTGTAATACTAGTTAGCTCTCCGTAGAATACTTCATGTATCTGTGATGTGATACTAGTTATCTCTCGGTAGAGTACTTCATGTATCGTGTATTTGTAATGCTAGTTAACTCTCGATAGGATACTTCCTGTAGCATGTATCTGTAATACTAGTTATCTCTCGGTAGAATACTTCATGTATCATGCATTTGTAATACTAGTAATCTCTAGGTAGAATATTTCATGTATCTGTAATGCTAGTTAACTCTCCGAAGAATACTTCATGTATCACGTATCTGTACTACTTGGTATCTCTCGATGGAATAATTCACTGCTGTATCCGCTGCTGCTCGTGTGGTTTTGTTAGAGTAATAGTTTATAACATTATTTTAGCGTCATTTGAAGAATTTAAGGCTTAGGCTTCCCCGTGTTGTGTTCGGGTTGTTTGAAGAATTGACCAACCGGGGACTGCACGTGTCGTAGTAGGCGACTAAAGCACTAAGATCCAAACCAACGTCAGAAAGGGCATTCGGTTGGTGAGCGCCTAGGCTCCAGAAATTTGCCACAAAATTATTTTATACAACGAATGGAAGAGCGTTTGATATTGTATGGGACAAAGAGGAGCGGAGAAGGTCTATTCATATTCCGACCCTAGTTAAACTGGGATTAAAGGGAAGATGATAATGAAGGCTTAGGCTAGAAAACCTGCAGCTGAAATACTGAAGCTTTCTCTTTTTTAAAAACGATATTGACACTGACAATAATTTTTATCATACAGATGATCCCATTTGAATCAGTTGCATAGAAACACTATTTAATTCATTTGCGCTGATTTTTCTGAAAACGTTTGATATTTATTATCTGGTGATGTTTCATTTTCCACTGCTAATGTAAACTGAATCAGAATCTCTGACCAATACTGTCAGGTCTTATTACAAACCAGTGTTGAAATCAGCCATACCTCGTACTTAAACTAGTAGAGTCGTTGTAAAACTTCGGACAACACTGTTGAGCATGGCAGGGCTTTAGTTGACTTCCATGATCGTCCTAATAATTCAGATGTCTAAAGTTAAGTATGTATGTATGAATAAATTGTAAATTCATAATCTAATTAGTAATATATTGACTTTTACAGAGATTGAGGTAACATCTATTAAAATGTACTTATTTCATGATAAGACCAATATCTAAAACTTTTTTAAATATCAGTTGATAAAATCTTTGGTATGATCAATTAATAAGAGCTGTGATAAGATCAATTGATAAAACCTTCATTTGATCATTTGATAAATCTTTGATAAGATCTATAGATAAAACGTAAGAGCAATTGATAAAACCGACTATTTATTTTTTATTTTGACGCTTTCAATGGCAGTGGCGTATTTGAATTGGACTTAAATAAAGAAATTAATACGAGTTTTCATTGTTATTGAATTGTTGTATTGCTGAAGTTAACTTAGTGCTGGTAAAGCGAAGCTAAAGCTAGTGTTAACGTCAGTTTCCTCACTCGAAAGCGATGTCAGTGACGTGCGAGCCCAGGATTTGAACCCCGCACATTCTGATCCGCGGTCGAATATCTTACCGACATCGCTACTGGGTCCAACCAGTGGCGATGCTAAATCAATTAAACATTATATTTGCTGTATACTAGGAGAGCTCTGCTGCATCAGTTGTCGATGCAGTCGACACGTACAAGCCTGCCCTAGCTGAACAGTACCAGCCAGCCGCCTCCAGTACCTCAGGGTCATCGGGTCCAGTGTACGAAGAGATTCCTGCGTATCACAGGATGGCTTCCAATCCCGTTGCTCTCCCTCCTCCTGCAGCGACCCGCCCACAACGCTCCGACAACCCTACGGCTGTTCCACGTCGTCGCTCTGCCAGACAATCCTCGGATAAACCGTCCGGCTTAGCCGCCGGGGCGGTATGGGCCGTGTTCGACGAAGCAGCAGATGGGGGTTTATCAGCCACAGAGCTAGATCACTCACAGCGAGGTGCGGGAAGTGGTTCAGGAGAAGTGGGAGTGTTTGAGGACAGTTTTATGAGTTCAGTGGATGGACCAGTGAGCAACGACAGTTTTTCCTCATTGTCCGCTACACGCTTGAATCAGAGACCTGATGATAGATCTACGCAAAACTCTAATCAAGAGAATAATTCAGTTAGTAATAATAGAAATTATTCGCAGAATAAAGACTCGCCAGGTTCTAATTCGCTAATGACTAATGCTGCAGTACCTCTGGACCCTGTTAGTAGCGCAGTGTTTGCTTCCAGGATTGAAGCGACTGATACACCGACTGGAAATCAAACCATCTCGCCGTCGAATAGTATCATCACCCCTGACGACTCCAGTCTTCCTTCACCCGAAGCCCCTCCACCGCCTCTGCCCAAAGATGTTTTCAATCACATCCTGGCCGATGATCCACCTCCGGTTCCTCCGCCTAGACCCAAGGCTTCTCTTAGAAATGCCGCTCTTAGGCAAAGTCTTATCTTAAATGAACCAGAAAAATGCTCTTCTGTCGTCTCTATAGCAACTCAGCTTAAACGCGATATTGTCGCGCAGTTCCAGTCTTCACCTAAGATGGATTTGACTGCCAGGACCCAAGTGCCCAGCGGTCATGATGGAGCCAGTGAAGGATACGCAGGAGATGTGTCAGGAGACTGGCGATCTCCCGAAGCTATTTATTCTAATTTACCATTTCAGTTACGACAACGCGCTGCTGAACCGTCAGTTCCACTAAATCCTGCAAGTTGTTCCAGTAGCCTCACTGATGCACAGTCCGTACAGATTTCCAATGAGAAAGTCAATTTCAGTGACTTCGACCCGTTTGGTCTTGGTTTAAACAGTGGCGTTGATTTCCAGCAACCTGAGCCAATATATTCCAATTTTCCATTCGTAGCTAGCGGCAGCAGTACTAAAACGAGTGTGCATTCTACTAGTAGGAATGGTATTTCTTCTAGCGTACTGTCTGATGATCCTTTCATTCCCAAGTCAACGGTTCCCACCGCAGGGGAGATGTTATCTTTTGAGCCACCGCCGCCTCCCCCCAGACACGTGACAGCACTGAGACTTGAAGATCTGAGCAACGGCAGGAGAGCCGAGTCCGGCCCCTCATCGACACCTGCGGGGAGACTGAGAGGTGACCCAAGCCAGGCCTCCCCGCCAGTGCTGCCTCCTCGAGTAGCCAAGAGACAGACCAGCGCTGTAGAGCGCAGGACCGCTGGTGGATCTAGCGTGGCGTCATTCGGCTCTGTCTCATCGATTGGTCACGTCGACTCTCCTCTGCATGGTTTCCTGACCGGTGCAGCCAGTGACGGTTCAATCGTCTATACTTCGATAAACCCACTACCGCGACCACGACCTCGCCTTCAGCCCTCAGGGGCGGCGTCTGACGCTGGCTCTGTCGATGTTCAGGCGTCGCCGTCAGTGGCGGAGAGCATCGACTCGCCATGGTTCTCCCCCAGCTCTGCCGAGACCCATAACCTCACGTCTGGCAGAGCTGACTCTACCTCACCCAGGAAGAAGTGTGAGTCGAGAGCGTCCTCTGGCAGAAGTGGCAGAAGAACTCATCACAGCGGGTCCAGTCGAAGCGATACCGTCGTCGACCCGTTCACAGACGTCGACCCGTTCAGTGATCAGTTCAATGTCTGTCCGGATCCTCTCGCTACTGACGTCGCTGGTCAGGAGAATCTATTTGAGAGCAAGGATCTCGCAATGTCTGCGTCTAAGGAGATGTTTTTCACTCGCGCTGTTACAATAGACTTGTCGAATGACGTTTTTGGTGACGCTGTCTCTAGAGATGCTGTCAGAAACCAAGCATTTGGGGCAGAGGCATTGGAGAAAGAACTGGGTGGATGGGTTGAAAACTGGAATGCTTTTCCGCAGGACGGAACGTCAGTGGATTCAGTTAGCTGGGACTCCTCGTCCACTCTCAAGGGACGCAGCTTCGTGTCGGATATAGAAGATCAATCTCTTGTATTATCTGCCGAGAGAGAAAACTCTGTTACGGAGGGTCTGGCCACTGATTCTGTTTCTAAAAGTGAAATCACCGCAATGTCCCAATCGAAAGCATCGAACATCAGGGAGTGTCCCGCCAGTATTGTAGCTGCGGCGAGCGACAAGACGAAATCAACGGCTGAGGTCTTCAACGCTCTGCAGCACGAGGTCGACGCTAGACGACGCTCAGAGAAATCAAACCTCTGCGGTACGGGTGAAGATTTTCAGGCGGAATATCCTGCGCCGTCTCAGATGAGCAGTTCCTCGTGGGCTGGGTTCAGCGGAGCAGGGCAGGCTGACGTGGAGGAGGGGCTTAAAGAGAGTGACACTGGGCACGCGCCTGGAAGGAATGAAAAACTTCCCACACCTGGAAAGGTAGGATTCCTCTGATATTTATGGTTTGAGTGTTCTACTGCTTTTAGATGTTTAACAAATGTTAAATGCTAATTAATAATGAAGTTTAAAAATTTAAGACTAAAGGTGAGTAAATACTGGGAAGAACTTAGTATAGATATTCTAATTTACACCTATATGTATTATATAAAAACTATGTTGAATATTGCTTTGTTTCATTTCTAAGCTGTAGGCCTAATTGAGCTCTTAGATAAAATATCATGATTCTTTTGGAAAATGAACTCTTGTTGCTGTAATGTGTGGTGTCGCTTGTTTGAATGCATTATTGATAACTTCAAAATCTGCTTCATCTCTCTCTCGCTCTCTCTCTCTCTCTCTCTCTCTAGTGCTCTGCCACGTGGCAGGTCCGTGGTACATATTCCTACTCGCATGTTGCTTTTCACGCTCCAAAAAATCACTTCATTGAAGGGAATAACGAGTTAGCCTTTATTATCCTGTGAAAAAGGCTGTGCCTTATCCGCACGTTAATGCATAGAGCTTGGGAATAATATGGCTTCTGAAATGGTTTCTTGTTGCCTTCTTCAATTTTTGCACAGTCACCTCTTACAACACGTGCAGTTTACTGTGCACTTGAGTCGCACATATCTCATGTATAATTGTGTATAATTGCGCTAGGAATGAAAAGCTAAAATTAATTTCATATTTCATCTTTTGAATGGAAAATATTGACAGTTGGGACCAGTAAGTCAAACCTATGCCATTTGCTGTCATATCTTACCAATACAGATCTCTAAGGCATCCTTTGTAGGCTTAGACATATGCATAATAAATTCAGTTTAACCATTTTTATTCATGTTACATGATCTTAATTAATCATTATTAGTTAAGCTAAGAAGTAAAATAGGTATGTTAACAAAATGCTGCTATATTACATGATATCTTCTAAAACAATTTGTTTTAAATATCCATGCTTATATAGTTTAATGTTTTATGTGAGTGTGATTTATCCCATTTGATGAAAAGTGACTTTCTTTTCTCTATATGTTTAACAGTTTTCGGCGATCTTTCCTTCGAATGACCTGTTTGCCTAAACCTATACAAACTGGAGGTGCTAAATCATGGTGTGCCAGACTTCTCCCTATATTTCCATTGAAAAGTCTTAGAAACCTTAATCTAGTTACAAGGAGTCTTTTGATTTTGATTTGTTTATGTCTGGGAGCGTGTGTGAATTTGAAATGATTGAATACGTTTGTAGAGAGTCCTGCTAGCAATAATGGCTTGATTAGTTAATAATATGCAGAAATTCCTAAGTCACGCACTAATTAAGTATTATTTTGTATAATTATACTCGGCTTTTATGATGCCCTATATATTGTCTGCAGTCCTGTATTTTATGCAGATGGCTTTTTAGGCTGTTAAGTTTAATACAATGCAAAGAGATTGTAGTAGCGTCAGCCCTGAATAGTCACACCAGGGATGATGACCTAAATACGATATTATTATCCCAGCAGTTTTGCTAGTTTTTGCACATTTGCCTTAGGATTGAGGAATTACTGGAAATAGAAGAATGTTACGCAATACAAGTTGCCTAACTTATATTACCATGCTTTACCAGTGCTGTAATACTCAATAGAACATATTGTACGTACATTAAGTCCTTTTCCGTAATGTTTTAGATGGGCAAC
This sequence comes from Enchytraeus crypticus, assembly GCA_905160935.1. Classification (NCBI taxonomy): domain Eukaryota; kingdom Metazoa; phylum Annelida; class Clitellata; order Enchytraeida; family Enchytraeidae; genus Enchytraeus; species Enchytraeus crypticus. Next base: position 391,849 of record CAJHZI010000600.1, read on the forward strand.
GAACAATTTTTTTGTCATTGCCTTAACCATTTCAAGACATGCTTAGTCCTGACCATTATATAATCTCTTATAGTGTACAAATAATGTAATGAAGTTTGCAATCTCTGTAATAAGTTGTACTAGATATCTTTTTATGATTTAAACAAACATGATCAAAGCATTTTAAAATCAATTGCTTGTTCTTGATTCTTTTTGCCTTCCAGAGTTTCTTTTTCTGGCTTTTTATAGGGTCTCCTTACTCTCTTATGCGTAGAGAAGGTCGTTCAGAACACCATACTGCAAAAACCATGAACAATCTTTTACTACTTTGTATTGTGATAATTAAATTATTAATGTAATTTGTAAAAATATAATAAGCTGGCTTATTGATCAGGCAGAAATAATGCAGTGTTTTTTAAATATGTCCAACTTAGATTTTCTCGAGTATGCTGAATTCTATAAGACTATTCAGTTATTATAGTGAAGTAAATAATATTTTATTGCAAGTGTTTTCTTATCTTATCTTTATGACATAATTGCATATGCATAATGAAAATTTGTTTATTGGTCTGGTAGGTTTTAATAAGTTGAAATGTACTAATTTTGTGCAGGTTTATGAAACACTTTACTATTGATAAACCAATGAGTTCAAAGTTGGACATAGTGTCACGCTCTAAAGATATTAGTGAAGAATCTGTAATCTATTCCCCCTATTGTTGGAGGAGATTTTGTCTGAGCACTTCAGGTGATTTCTTTCAAACGATTATAAATTGTCCTCAGTATCCAGCAAGCCATAATTACTGTACAGCATGATCTAGTACAGTATTACTATCTATCCGGTGTAAAGTATATGACTGGTGTACAGTGTTGTTTTTATATATATTCGATGTCTTGTGATATGATGTTGATACGAAATTTTATTCATGTAATCTAGCCAATGAATATTCTAATTTCGAATGAGCTACGTTCTACTCAACGTATCTGGTAACTTAAATACATGTGCAGTATATAGCTAATAGATTGTGTTTATTAGAAGCATACTTCAATGAATTTTAGATTAATATATTTAATTGATTTATTCGATTGATATACCTGAGGAATTTAGTCATAAATGGTCGTTTAATTGACTTCTTTATATTGTTTGGAATTGACGAAATAGCGCGTGTTTGAGTGTTGTTATCATATGACCAGTAGTAAGCGAGTTAAGTTACCGTTGTTTAGTGTAAACCTAGGATATGTTTGTTATATTTAAGTAATCGAAGGAATTTTATATAGTGAAGATTAGAATATTGTGTGATGAGCTGCTGCAAATGATATCAGAGTATAAGTATTAAATAATGAAGTAAGCACTTCTTCAGATTTCAGCCTGCACTAGGCTAATTAATGTGCACGTGAAGGTGAAATAGGGGGCTAAGAATGCGAGCGTAATTTGGTTGAAATACTATACTATAGTGTCGCATGTTCGACTCTGAAATACTTTCATCTGCAGTAATTGAATCCGAGATTTGAACGTAAGATCTCCGTCAGATTCATTGGGAATGCATAACTAGTTTTAGGCAGTTGTAACTAGTAATGCAGTAAACAATAATTTAAGTTACCGTTACTTAGTAACAGTAATTCCGGTTGTGGAGTTTCCCGGATATGAATTTCCATTTTGAAATTTAACAGGAGTCGTATAGCGAGTCAGGGAATTCTCATCTAATGGATTTCTAGATATGCAGCACTGACACGCTGTGTCAAGTTCTGAGGGACTTCCTAGAGAATCCTAGTGTCCAAGAATCCTTAGTCCCATTCCGAGGGACTAAGGATTCAACTAAAATGATACGCTCGCTTTGTTAGCACTACAACGTTTTACTGCTAAAGAAAATTGTTTTTTATTCGAGTGTTTAACTTGTCCGCTTTAGTAGCCAACGTGTGGAGTGCAGTGCCGGCTTATGTTGAGTATTGCTTTAGATCCACCTCGTGTATTTTATCCTACTCTGTTAAACTTAACTGTTCTCTGTTGTGCTCTGTTACTCTTCTAGTTGTACTTAAATAGTCATGATGGATTTTTACAACAATTTATTGCTACGATATACCTGTATGTGATCATATTGGCTGGAGCCAGTGCCGATGTTGGTAAGATATCCGACTACAAATCAGTATGTGCAGAGTTCAAATTCTGGACTCGCCTGTCACTCATATCGCTGTCGAGAGATGACACTGACGTTAACATTGACTTTGGCTTTACTTTTATTCTGGCTGCTACATTGACATCAACTGCATGAGATTTGCGACAGTACTCTCACACTTGTTTGTGTTTTGCTTGCAAAGATTCTGCTACTGCGTGTAAGAATCTATTTATAGTTAATCATTGCATATAATTTCTGAGGTATTTGTTGCTTCGTAGTTCCTACAATCAAATTATAGTAGGAACACCAAACCTAAAGTAAGACTACCTGGCTACCTTTTGCTAGTTGGCGAGCTTTCATTAGCAGAATAGCATTTTTATATTTTGAGCTTAGCGTCTGTTTATCCCGTAACGTGGGCTTAACGTCGTAACGTAATAGTCTTAATAAAAATTACGCCGTCATGATGTACTCGACAGTATTTGCTAGTTCTTTATCGTCATGTATAATTGGTCTATTTTATTCTGGATGTTTACTATAGATAGTCGAATTTAAGTAATAAATCAGACAAAAACAAAAATAATTTATTTTATTTCCTTTTAATTGCAATTTGCTTTGAAGCTGTGATTTTATTTTCTTTCAGGGAGATTGCATAATTATTTGCCGACATGATTGAGCGTGAGATTTTATATGTTTCTGTCTATGTCATTTAACGGGTACTATGATATTTTAAATAAAAAATTGGATCTGTAGAAGACAATCAAGCTAGGCAAGGGCTCAATTCTACCAGCCAATCATTTAACATTGTAATATCTGATTATACTGAGAAAAGACTCAATTATAACTTGTATTAGTGTGTGAAATCTCTCCACACGTTATCCTCTTAGTCTTAGAGTATAATAAAACTGACAACTTTTGGTAGCCTCGAAGGCACCATCATCTGCGGGATGAGTATAATCCGGTATATATTTATGTAGAAGAAAACGGAAACCTCAAATAAGAACGATTAGTATTTATTGATAGATGGCAAGCACATGCATGGTTGATTCAATTTTTAAGATTGCGCTTTTATAATTTAAATGCTTACAAATGTTTTGTATGTTAGTGTCAATTTGCATTACACTATTACAGTATCTAATTAAGGGGGATAAGTCTGATTTTGTGCAATCCATTGTCTGTTGTTGTCATACAGTTTCTTGATGAAAATAATTTCAATCAGTTTTTTAGTGTGCTAAACTGCATTCTGACTAGTAAAACATTGATGTCCTTCTACTGAAGCTATTGAAGCTACATATTTAAAATTTTTCAAAAATTCTATAACACTGCCTCGTCTAACCATGTCATCATGACGCAAATGAAATGCTAAACCTATTTAATAATAAATTCTAAGAAGATATTTACAAAATTCTCTTTCGTACCGTCCATGTACGCTTTACGTTTATGCTGATCCGCAATATAGCAGATCCATGGAATTTTAGTCACAGTCTGTTTTCACTCATCATCACAACAAGCAATGCATCTATCAGCAAGCTGATTCCATGAACTGATCAGGACCTTGACCAAACCTGAGTGTAACATTTGACTTATTAAGATTAGAATATATGAGATAAGATCTCCTGAGATATACTTCTCTCTGTCCTGCTGGTAACATCTTAAGATTCGTGCAGTGTTCTTGTACCTATTCTGCTCTTGATCCTGAGGTGAATTGAAACCTCGTTGGTTCGAATCTCAGCCGCGCTGATCTGAGAGTAAAATCTCGGACATTCACTGGACTGGTTACACGGAAAATGGCATAAATTTCCTAATGGTTTAAACATGTGGTATTAAAAAGTGATAGATATCAACATAGTATTATTTGATCATTTCACTATAATGCGTGTTTACTTTACTTTACTGGTGTGCATACTTGGCGGAGAACTTGTAAAACAGTTTTCTTTAAAAAGTGTTATTGATAATTACTTTCTCTTGATGTTGTGGTACTGATTGAGTCGTGCTTGGCTTTGTGTTGTGTAGTATTAACTCCATGATTCTGCAAGGGTAAGCCGTAGTATATTTGTATTCTATTAAACCTTTGTACTGCTGAACAAAATTCTTTCTGTAACAGTAACAGTATGCATATGACACCTGAGAAACGTCCTTTCAAGGTGTATGTTGTCATAATCTTCCACGTAATACTAATGTCATATTCACTCGAATTTAAGGTGGAAACTTCTGAGTGCATTGCTTAATAGGAATATTTTTGCAGTCAGTAACACACCGGGTTCGATGTTGCTTGAAAGTTTCTTGAACGTTAAGTCTCACACAGATTTCAACCTTTATGGGAATGTCATTTGAGTTTGTTTAGTTTTCTGTAGTGTCAAGTTGTTTAATCAAGAAAAAGGACTTTAGAGCATAGATTAAGAGCTTTTGTTGTATTGTATCGTTCTATCGCTGTTTTATGTTCTTACAATATGCATACTCCATTTTATTTTATACTTAAGAGCTTTGCACTTGCAGTCGACCTGTCTTAGTACTCATGTAGATTGTTTTGTTGTAGACATATCTGTAGTTGTTTATAGCATCTGAGTCGTTTAAGTAAAAGTATTAGTTGTGTATATCAGATAGATTGCTTCTATGACGCGTCTTATTGACATATTTATAGCTAAGTAACCGTGTAACAACATTTTAGTCATATGCAATTGCCATTTTGATCATGTTTAATTACCAATGTAGTCATATTTAATTACTGATTAGTCATATTTAATTACTGATTAGTCATATTTAATTACCAATTTTATTGTTTGCGATATCTTTTTAAAATATTCTAGCAGATTTTTGTAGCAGATTTTCTTGATTAGTTTTCTAATAGAATAGTTAAGTTACTTTTCATGTAGTTGAGCTTTCTTGAGTTCTGCCAGCCATCTAACTTTGACCTAGGCTTGACCTTAGCCTGACCTAGGCTTGACCTAGGCCTGACCTTAGCCTGACCTAGGCTTGACCTAAGCTTGACCTAGGCTTAACCTTAGCCTGGCCTGTCCTAAGCCTGACCTAGGCTTGACCTAAGCCTGACCTAGGCTTGACCTAAGCCTGACCTAGGCATGACCTAAGCTTGACCAAGGCTTGACCTTAGCCTGGCCTGTCCTAAGCCTGACCTAAGCTTGACCTTAGCCTGACCTAGGCTTGACCTAGTCTTGACCTAGGCTTGAGAGGTTACTTCAGTAGTTCTTAATCAATGTTTGAAACTAAACGGCTCGGTTCTTTATCATCCTGCTCAAGCGCATGTGTTACCCACTGAGCTGCGAAACTCTGTCGTGTTGGGCGCTGCAAGTAGTGGATGCTTTAATATCTATATAGTTCTGAGTAACAGAGATGCGCTAAGTTGCCTAAGATAGCTAAGGTAGAGAAATAAACCAGTGAATTCCTAGTAATGTTGTAGTACATGAAAACAATCTCAGTAGAATGGCTTAAAATCTTAATTCGCTTATAAGCTACATAACTCGTGAAATATTTTTTAGACGTTTTAGCTACTGCATACCTCTTCTTGTTGTTTTGCTTTATGCAATTTAATTAAGTATCGATATGTTTTAACTGTTGTAGTATAGATAAGTACTTACGATAAAGAAGTATTACAAGTATGGTAAGTTACAAGTTTAATAAGTATAATCTTCAATGTTTAATAGAGTATATCATGCAAACTCATCACCATACATTAGGACAAATATCGTAAAACAAGCAATATCTCGTCCTATCTTAGTAATTTGTGACTATCAATAAAGTCCTGCTAAATAACCCATTCTTAAACAACTTCAGTGGTTGACTTTGTTCTACTTTACATTTTAATTTAGCTTAGTTGGAGTGCATTATTGATATCTTGTTGACAATTTGCCATTGACATTTTGTTTTATAAAGTTGGGTGCCGTGGTTGGTAATCTAATACAGTGTTTAATAAAACCATCTAACTACTGCGTGATGCATGAACTCTCATGACTTGCTACTTTTCTTCTTTGTCATAGTTCATATATACGTTTATGTGTCGTTGTGTAACTCTGTAGAAATTAGCTTACACGCCGTTTCAACCTGAAACAGTGTTGCTCTATTGTGATGTTTGTTAAGCTTTGTGTGATGTTTCTTAATACATTGTACAGAATATTTTGTCGATATTTTATTCTAAATTTTAGATTTCAAACGTCATTCATTCCCGTTCTGATATAGCTGAAGATTTAATTAATTAAATCTGGTGTAAATTACTGTAAAGTTGAATCAAATTGTAATTTTATAATAGACTTATTAGTCTCGACTTTGATTACGTGCAATTTATGTGTGTAATAATAATAATCAGCAGTCTTTGCTTGCACGTTGATCTTCATTTAAACTGTTTGTGATGGACCAGAAAGTGCGTTTTATAAATAAATATAGCCTAGGCCTATATTATTATTAGTTAGAATTTGGAAGATATTCATGGCATTCACCCAATACTGGACTACTAAATTTACATATAAATACAATAAGCCAAGAAGGTTATATGGGCTATCATACCTCTATGACCACCACACAGTGTAACTGTTCTTTTTTTACATTATTACATTAATTTGCTCAAAAGCGCATGTTATTCGAACTTTTTGAAAATAATGCAATTATAAAATTCATTAACAAGCTTTCATATGTATCAAGGTCAATTTTTGCTTCCACTTGTGTACACAAATTTATCTAGCTGAAAAATAGTTGTAACTATGTCTTCGCTAAACTTTTTAAATAAAGAAATGAATTAAACTATTAGTTTAAGTTAACTCGAAAGCAGTAGTTAAATTTTGCTTTAACTAAAAAAGTAATTAAACTGGACTATAGTTACAAGTAACTGTTTAACTATTTCCCATCAATGACCGTCTGTCCACTTCTGTCTTTATATACAAATTTTTTTAATTTTTAGTATAAAAAGTATCAGAATAAAAGTTCCACACTCACAGCGGGGGATGATCTGATAACATATTCATATATAGGTCTAGAGGTGAAAAGGAGGGCTGAGGATATAATTGGTTGGAAGAGTTAGGCCTATATTCCATGAACCTGCCGCTAGGCAATGCACTAAAAAAAGAGGAAGAAGCTCACATCATAATTTTAACGCTCTCACCAATTACAACTTTCCTACGTCATGGTATCTTGGCTTGTGCTTTGATAGATCTTAAAATATTAAATTTTAGAGATTATAAAACGAAGTTTTAAGTTTAACGTCTGTTTTTGTATCACAAGGGATACTATGAGAAACGGTTAGGCTGAGATTCTGACGTATTGGCTCCTGCTTCTCAGGCAAGCTTACTATCTATTCAGCCATCCAAACGGTACAGACAAGTTAATTTTACAAACTAAATATTGTTTTACATTATGCTGGAGTAAAACATTCCACAAAAATTATTATATCAGTGGTAGAGGTTTGAACATTTAGGGAGCGAGCAGGAGCGGATCCAGGAATTTTTTAAGGGGTGGCCCGACATTTTTTTTGAGAGTATACACATTTTTTGCTTACGCCCCACCTTCTTCGGGACATGTAACGCAACCAGAGAAAATGTTGTGGGGGGCTCAAAATTTTTCAATATAATGCGCTTGGCTGATAGAGTGAGTGTATCTCGTATCTTAACCCCCACCCCCACTGTGATGGCTTAAGACGAGGCAGCCAAGACTGTTTGAACCACTGCTCCGGGATGGAGTTCACATTTTTTACTTACGCCCTTTTTCCTCATATACAGTGGTTAAAGTGAAAATTGAGAGCTAGTGAAACGATTAACATTCTTAGGGCACCCTTCTATTATATGAAGATGGGCCCCTAGTGGTGCCCATCTTTTAACAAATTTGAGCTAGTGGAACTGTGGAACTGTTCAAGTTCCTTCTCGTACCCCCCCCCTCCCCCCCCCACCCAGACCACTGCCTACTGCCCTTAAAAGCATATTTGCATCTAGAAATTGCCATAGAAACAATAGAAATAGTTTTTTAAATTACTTTTTAATTAATTTTTTTAATTAATTTTTTTCGTACCCCCCCCCACCCAGACCACTGCCTACTGCCCTTAAAAGCATATTTGCATATAGAAATTGCCATAGAAACAATAGAAATAGTTTTTTTAAATTATCGGCGGCCTAAGGAGGGGCCCGGGCCCCCCCTCTGGATCCGCCACTGGGAGCGAGAGTCCACGAGGAGGCTCGAGTCAAAGTATAAGAGGGACGAATACAGGAGCTAGGAGCGCTGCAGCCCCCCTATGCATGGCCACCAGCTTAAAAAATTAAACAGCCCCCCACTCCCACGAAAGATTCCGGTGATCGTCTCTGTCACTGTAAAAAAATGAAAGAGACTACGATCGATGTACTTTCTTATTTTAAAGATGTTTTTAACATTTAAAGGCCTACTGAAAATAGTTGCGAAACAGAATCGCACCATCTAAATTACCGCTAAATGAAACATTATTCGATTACATTCTTGTTCAAGCGTACCAGAATAGCTACACAACTATAGATGAATAATTTCATTTCAAGGTGGTGTTGGTAGAGAATTTCATGCTTTTTCATGCTTGAATCACAATATTTCAAAGTCTGTAATATTAAATGCAGGTCGAATATTTGAACAAGAACAACCATAGCCGAATAATTAAATTTCCAAGTCATTCGTTTTAGAAAATTTAAATTGCAACATTTTCTGAAGCCTATATTGGCGCTCAGCAATTGGATGCCTTCTCTGACGTTGCTTTGTATCTCAATGCTTTATCGCCTCTTACGTTACATTCAGTCAACGGTTGGTCTATTCTTCAGCAACCCGAACACAACACGTATTTGTTAAGTTTTATGTAAATGAGCTATTATATATTAACCTTTGAGGGCTTAATGGGTTCCCTATATTTAAGTGTCTCAATAATAATCACTATAGCAGTATGAATATAAGAATATAGCAGAATTTGTGAGTTTGTACTGAATATTTTAAAAAAAAACATAGACCCTATCAAAGATATACATGTAGAATAGATAATATAATTTTTATTCTATGGGCCCTATAGTTTCAGCAAAATCTGACTACGACCTTTCCGCTTTGGCTTTGTGGCTTTGGCTTTGTGGCTTTGGCTTTGTGGCTTTGGCTTTGTGACTTTGGCTTTGTGACTTTGGCTTTGTGGCTTTGGCTTTGTGACTTTGGCTTTGTGGCTTTGGCTTTGTGACTTTGGTTTTGTGGCTTTGGACCTGTGGCTTTGGAAAGCATAGAGCTGTGTTTACAAACACAGAGGAGTCTTGTGATACGATTCTATGTTCGAGAATTTGTTTATGTTTACTTTAACTTAATATAATATATGGAATATTTTTTGATAAATTTATGTTTTATTATTTTTCTAATAAATACATTAATTAGGTAAGAACTCTGTCACTGTCTATATTTAATTTATAAATGAACGAATATGTTAGTAGGTATTTCTGTGTTTGCTGAATGGTATAGAACTAATTCCATATATCGTGACATTACTTGAAGCATGATCTGAACTCTTACATCACTACTATCAGTGCTGTAGTTGTAAAAAAAGAAGTGACGGAGCTGTCGATATAAAAAGCAAAGTTGGTTACGAAATATTTTAACTGAAGAGGGGGGGGGGGGGGTAATTCATGGCGAGCTCTGACAGCGGATGCGTATTGAGAAATGGAGCTGAGGCGCCAAAAGAAGTGGTGGAGCGCTCCGAAGCACTCCGCCCGTGACTTACGTCGTTTACCATTTGATTGTACCGTTTGGTTTCTACCATTCGTTTCTATCATTGCCCTTTTCAGCTGAGTTCTTGTTGTCCATGTTGTATCAGGGCCGAATATACCAAATAGCAGAATTAACCAATTGTATACTACTGTGGTTGTAACAGGCGACTAAGCTGGAGCTGAGGAATGCAATTTTATTTAGAAGTTTACTATTTTAATAGTTTAGACAATATTAGTCAAAGTAACCAGCCCAAACTCTCACTGATCAGTTGATCCTGGTATTTAATTGAAAATTTAGTTTTTTCTATACTTTAATTATGTGTTTAACATTGAATACATTTTATTTTAAGGATCATCTGTGATATCTATCACTTAATATTTATCCATTAAGCTGTTTAGTCAGTTATCAATGTTACCAGTTCCATGAATGTCTCTAATTTTACTCTAATCAGCTCTACCGAGAATTGATTTCAGGAATATGCATTTAAAATTTCAAGACATTATGTGATGCACTAACACGCTGCGCAATTTAGACTTTCAAAATTTATGTACATTGGTCATGTAGTTTATATTAAGACTGTCTTATTTTTTCGTAATTATTTGCATTATAAATATCGTAATTCACTTTGTATTTATTTTGTAAATGATTTATGCTATTTCTGCAGGAACAGGATATATTGTCTATGGATCAGCTGATATTGTATCTCAAGTGACTCTAAGTCATTTCTAACTATTCTCACTGGCATTGAACATAATGCATCATGGAACCTGACATCACTCTAAATCTGCTGCCAGTGTCGCACAACTTCTGGACTAGGTATTAATTTGTTATTGTGCCAACTGTAAGAATATGTGCTCTAATTATGTGACTCAATGGAATGTATGTAAGGTATATACATTCCATTGAATGGAAGGTCTATAAGTGATGTTCTCTGTGTAGTTTAAGAGAAATGGAATAAAACATGCAATACAAGTAAAAGAAATAACAGTTGATAAAGTTTGAAATAAGATTAATGAATGAGTTGTGATGTTAGAGAGCAGTTGTTGTTATCACTAAATCTCTTTTGATCATTGTGTTGCCTAATGGCAAGTTTTGTTATATATAAACCTCCACATACCTCCGTGCTCTAAAGTTTTCTTCATTTGCCACAAGGTGCCACAGGATTCAGTGTTATTCTTTCTGATCTTCATAAATGATTTAGATACAGGAATATTTAATATGATCTTCAAGTTTGTTGATGATACAAAACTATTTGAAAACGTTGGTATGAAAGAACAAATGGGGCTTAGAATTCAATGTGGACAAGTGTAAGGTAAATCACTTTGGTAAACATAACCCTAATAAAGAATATGTTGTAAATAATAAGATACTGCATGTAGTGAGTGAGGAGAAGGATTTAGGGATAATATTTAGCCAGGACCTCAAAGTGAGGAAACTATGTACTGTGGCTGCTAAAGCAGCCAATAGGACCTTAGGACTATTAAAGAGAACATTCAAAGTAGGGATAAAGGCATTGTTTTAAGATTGTATAAATCTTTGATTCGACCTCATCTGGAGTACTGTATGTCAGTGTGGAGACTACACTACAGGAAGGATATTGAGCTTATTGAATCAGTGCAAAGAAGAGCATTAAGAACTATTAAGGGACTCAGAGCCTTAGGGTATGAGGAGAGGCTAAGGGCAGTTCAACTGAGAACCCTAGAAACCAGGAGAATTAGAGGTGATCTTATAGAGGTTTATGAAATTATGCATGGGGTTACCGAATTAAGAGCAACAGATTTTTTCAAATTCTCCAATAATGGTTTTTAGAGGTCATAGCTATAAGTTGTTTAAACCTAGTGTAAGGACAGACTTACGAAAGATTTCTTTTTCTCAAAGGGTGATTGATAGGTGGAACTCTTTGAATGAGGAGGTTGTGAATGCGGTATCGGTGAATAGTTTTAAAAATAATCTGGATGTTGTAATCATGTATGATTTGGGATTAAAATAAGCCCTTGGCTGTCTTCCCTTGTTCCTGCTACCTCATTTTGACTAATGATTGAATAACGAAAGATGGTAGCAGTTGTGGTAAATTCTGGTAAATTTCCAATATGAATATTAACATTGCCAAATCACTAATATCATGTGTCTCGGTCAGCCTCTAATTCCTTTACCTTTCTATATTCCTACTGCACCTTTGGGCTTTGGGCAAACAATTATTTTAGAAATATTCTACCTGTGGATGCTGCTGTTCACTTTGTTGAACTAAATTCCTTTAATCAATAAGTACTTCTAGTTGATCGTAACTTAAATATCTCAATAGTCCAGTGGTTAGGAGTGTCAGGTAACGTCATAAAGTTTTAAATGACAGATCCTGAGCTGAATTAAACTCCCTATCTCTGTCTTCGCACTGATCTGAAAGTAAAATGTGGGACATTCACAGGACTGGCTACACGTAAAGTGATCCAAATTGCCTAATATATATATAATTGCATAACGTTTTAGACATATAGTATTAAAAGTGATAGAAATCAACATGGTTTATCATTTTACAATAATGCTTGTTACTATTATTATTAACTATACAATTGCTTACTGTCAGATACTATTTCAGAATTACAAAACTTGTTTTCATAGATCCTTAGCCTATTCGAATTGGTTGCTTTATTACATTGTAGATCAGTGATTCCCAGAAGTGGGTAATATCATCACCCTAAGTTGTGTTTGACTGTGTACTGGCTGGTAGCTAAGTTGTAGCAAGCTTGTCTGAAAATCATGATATTGCAGGTTCAAACCTGCATCATACCATCTGTGACACAACACTTGTGTACAGAAGTAGACAGTAAACTTAACCTTAATGTAATATAGATTTCTTTATTATAGAGTGGAGCTTATGTTAAGACTATGTGTAATGCTTTGAGATCTAAATATAGGCTATATTGCCTATGTTCAATATTATATATGTATTGTAAATCAGAGCTTAGGCTATAGCTATGTACATGTTTAATATTTTTATATTAGGGATTGTTATACATGTAGCTATGTATATTATACTGAAATTGGAGCTAATGCTATGCCTATGAGTAATGTACGGAAGATTGGAGTGGTTATGTAGAAGTTGTTATTGCAGTAGTTATGTTTAATGTTTTCTAGAACTGAGCGTAGACTATGGCTGTGTATAATGTTCCTGGGCTGCCTAGTGGCTTATGCCGCTAGGACTGTTATGCCGGTCTGCATCATTCCTGTCAGTCAAGAGTTTCAGTGGAATAAAACCGACTCGGTATGCTATACAGTATACGTTTTCTGCAAATTATGCTAAAATTAGTCTTCTTGCCTCTGTGGCTTTGAAAAGTACTGCTATATCATATCATAGCAGGTGGCGATATGGGAAGCCCACGTTGATATCTGTAAGATATCTGACTGTCTATCAGTGCTAACCTTGCAAAATGTCAGTATCAGGGTTCAAATCCTGTACTCACCCGTCACTGTTATGACTTGTGATGGATGAAGCTGACATTAACACCAACTTAAGCCTTTTGCCATGCAACTTTGTAGCCTTTGATATAGTTAAATTATCGTATATACTGCAAAAAATTTTTTGCTCATGCAAATAGTATGACGCCATTATTTTAACATTATCAGTTTTTTCTAAAGTAAAAGTAAAAACACGCACTATAGTGAAATGATCAACTATGTTGATATCTATCACTTTTTAATACCACATATTTAAACCATTAGGCAATTTATTCCATTTTTCGTGTAACCAAAAATGTGAATGTCCGAGATTTTGCACTCAGATTAGCGAGGCCGGGATTCGAACCCACGAGGATTCAATTCATCACAGGGTCTGTCATTTAAAACTTCATGACGTTACCCCTACGCTATTAAGACATAAACTTAATTCACTACGTAGAAAATCATAATGGCAATTTAACAAAGTCTTAAAAACTGATGAGGCAGATTAAAGTGGACTGGAATTCCTAAAAGTTACTGGTATTTAAGATTACTGTTTCAAGTGGACATTAGACATTCTCAATTAAATCATTGGAAGTGTCCGATAGAGTGATTTGTTGCTGTAGTTTATTGATAGAGAATAATAATTTATGAACGTTCTCGTTCTAACACGACTACGGCTAAAACCTGTAATGTTCATGTCAGACTGGTTTAGAATGTTGTCACCACTAGTCTGCTGTTTTGATCTGCTTATATTCAGTAGTTTTGACGTAATGCTGGCGGATTCACCCTATTCAATATCTCGAGCATCCATCCACTGAGCAAACTGATAACATTGGGTCTAACATAAGGCTCTTTGCTAATAGCTCGGATCAGTATGACAGTGATGTTATAATACATTGAGCACTGTCTCGTTGACAGCTCATATCTTTCATAGAGCTCTATTTCTGATCCATGACTGTAAGCACATAGTTACTTTTCTCTGACTCAATATGAGAATATTATTAGAACACCTGGTTGTACTTTTTAGTGGTAGTGCATAATGCACTTCCTGTATTTACTGCATAATAATTTATGCAATAATAATTTATTAATGAAACACTGTAGCCTAATAACAATATTTTCTGTCTACAGGGTACGGCGTTATCAGCATTTTTCTGGGGCTATGCCACGACGCAGATATTAGGGGGGTACCTGAGTGACAGGCTGGGGGGTGACAGGGTTATTTGTTTCTCTGTGACGGGATGGGCCATTGTTACGTTATTCTCACCTATCGTTGTGAAGTTAGGCAGTCGAGGAAACGCCCTCTCATTGTTTGTGGCCACGCGCGCTCTCGCAGGCAGTTTTCAAGGTTTAAATATTTCTGTACCATTAATTTTACCCAAACAAGTACTGAGCATTAATCAAAAATTCCCTTCTTATTGTGATTATCTCAAGGAAAGCTTAATTGTGCATTTTTGTCACTGATGAACATTGCCTGAATCTTCTAAAAAAAAGTGAACATGCATTATAGTGAATAATCAACTATGATATCTATCACTTTTGAAACCACATTTTTAATCCGCCCGTTAGGCAGTTTGGACCATTTCCTTATAACCAGTCCAGTGAATGTCCGAGATTTTACTCTCAGATCAGCGCGGCCGGGATTCGAACCCACGAGGATTCCATTCACCTCAGGATTTGTCATTTAAAACTTCATGACGTTACCCCTACACTATTTAGACATTCAAAAAAAACAACAAAAATGTACTAAAGTGTATATTCACGAAATTACTCCTCTTTATTCAATTACTAACTTGCTTGACTCATCAGAACTAATGAGAATGTGTGCTTCTCATGTATATTTGTACTTCACGGACGTCCTTAATATAATCTCTGGATGAGAATATGTGACCTGTAGGATCAGTAGGGTCACTAGTATGCTATAGTATATCGGCTACTTTATTTTATTCCTGATAGCCACTGCAAAGATCCTTCCTTTCCCTAATGCATTGTATAGTTTTATTTAGTATGGATGTTTAAGGGAATGCCTAGTTTACTTCGATACTCCCTCTTCATGCGCCTATAAATAGAGTATAGTTCTATATAGTATGGATGAATACGCTACGTATTCTGCAGTGTCAAAGTAGATAATGCAGGACCGTAGTGCTTTATGCTAATTACAATATGCACTATATTTTTTTATAATCGATACTCCAGATTGTTTTTGCAATAAAGTCATAATGAGCTGACTGATACTCTTGAAATTTTGCAGGACTTGACCAGTAGCCAATTCTTCCAAACATAGAGTACTTTTGTTTGAATATCTTTAATATCAAGAAAGTTAGATTTGTGATGAGTGGTATCTAATAAAAATTTCCGTTATAGGAATACAGGCAAGTTACTTATAAATAAAGATAAAGTAACTTAACTCCATAGCTCTCTTGAAGACTCAAGCTACGCATACCTGTATACTTACGCTATAAAAGTGAAGACTCTACACCTAGTCGAGATCTTGAAAAAGTTATATGACAAAGTAAAGGTGCATTGTATTAATTGACAATTTGTTAGAACTATAAACTGTACATGTTGTTTTTCTGCAGGTTTACACTTTCCAGCTTTATCTAGTTTGTTCTCTAGAAAGATCTCAGAGGTGGACCGAGGATTCAGCTTCAGCTTTACAACATCTGGCAACCACTTTGGGTGTGCTAATTAGTTCTTATAGGAGTGTTTCTCAATTATTAAATGATTAAATTAATTGATTTATTAGTTAAATGATGATTGATTGTCTAAATGTAAAAAAAAATTATTTATTTAAATACTGGCAAGAGAAATGAGAATTTTTTTCGAGCAATGTTATGCATGTAAATTTACCAGCAGGGTAGTGAAATCTGTTTCTTGAAATTAGTGAATGAATTAGAATGAATTATGAAATGATTGAATGAGAATGAATTACCGATTGAAATGAAAAGCTATAGTAATTTCTAATATTACTACTTGATGTTTTTTGTTTTAATTTTCTATAGAAATTTCCATATTCTGTCTCTTTTTTCTGTTTGGAGTTCAGTACTTAAAAGTGTTTGTAATAAAGTGTATAGATATAAAAATTATATATATATATATATATATATATATATATATATATATATATATATATATATATATATATATATATATATATATAAGGAAATATTGTCCTTTCCTCGTCAAAAATTTACCACAAATACTTCCAGTTTTCAAGAAGATGGCTAGTCGCATGTAGTAAGAAATGTGTAATTTTCTAAATAGATTAAAGTCATGACATTTATATTGACACTTGTACTCTTGCCTGAACTCTTTAAGACTAATTCATTTAACTGTGTGGTATAGGCTTACCAAAATTCGCTCATCATATATCTATATTGTCTACAATTATACATTTAATTGTGCGTATTACAGGACTATACTAAATGGATGCATTGGGTCCCTATTGCTGCATCATATAGGATGGAGTTATGCTTTCTATGGTATTGGTAAGTTTTGCACGAAATTTGTACTACTATTACGCCTCATTTTGTATGCTGAAACTTCAGATAAAGTAGTTAAGGCAAATTTTTTTATATATATATATCACAAAACATTGTTGTGGAATAATTGTGTCTAGTTTTCTCTTTTTTCAATTTTTGCACCATATACTTATTTACTTTATATCTTTTAAATATTGTACTTTTACCATATATCAATCGTGAGAAGTATTGAATATATATCAGTGGTTTCGACTGTCAAATGAGCAAGAGAAAAAATTGACTCCGCTGTTCAGAGTCAAATCTTATCGTTCAGGGGACCAGTATATGAATAGTGGACTGAACTATTAACTATTTCTAAGTTGTGTTATTAAATTTGATAAATGTAATCATAGATGATCGGTTCTCTCTGTTGTGCATTTAATGGTTTGTAGAAATATTTAAGTTAATCATAATCCAGTATTTTACAACTTTGAGAAATAAGGACTGCAGAGGGTATTTGTGGAAAGGGGAAGTACTAAAGTCAAACTTTCTTTAGAAGGCGAAAATTTCAACGACATACAACAATAATTGCAATTCTAGAGTTACATTCCGATATATATTTATTTCCTGAAATTTCTATAATGAAAATGTATTTTTCTGCTTCTGTAAATATCGTTTAACATTTAAATTAACACTACATTGGAATAGTACTTTGATAGATTAGGTTTCATGCTCTAAGCATATCAATGTGAAAGACGTCTCCTTTTGGTTTACTGAATATTACTAGTGGATGAATTTAATTCTGTGAGAAGGGAAAAAATGTAATAGTTTGCATCCTTTATGCCTAACCCTAAGGGGGAAATGGTCTATTAATAGAGGTCATAGAAGGTAGAATGGAAGGAAAGAGGCAGGGGCAGGCTGAGATTAAGTATGTTAGATGATTTAAAGACCCACTCATATGTGGAAATGAAGAGGAAGGCGGAAGACAGAGAAGAGTGGAGGCGTTATGTACCATGGACCTGCCAGTAGGCAGTGCACTAAGAGAGAGAGAGAATAAATTATCAACAGATCTTGCAACAAATAGCTAAATGAAATCAGTTAACTTCATATCAGTTAACCTCATTTCCACTCATATGTGGAAATGAAGAGGAAAGCGGAGGACAGAGAAGAGTGGAGGCGTTGTATACCATGAACCTGCTGGAAGGTATTGCACTAAGAGAGAGATGCCTAACCCTTGTTATCTGTGTTATTATCTAGCTTATGCCACCACATGGCCAGGACGAGATCGTGCTCGGCTGGCGATTAGGGCTATTAGCCTTTTACCCAACAGTAGGCAGGGTTAATGAGCTGCTGGTTGAACACAATATAGTCAGTGAGTTCATAGGCCATGTGATCTTATCTTATTGGTTGAACTGGAATCTTAACTGGGCAGCGATAATTTGTTTATATATTTATTGTTTACTGAACTGATTGATCGCTTGAGTATCGATTAAATAGCACGATGGATAGCACGGTTGACTGATAAGTAAGAGACAATCAGATTGAACCCCAGCCTCTGACAGTATCCTAAAGTTGTGATGCGGAAACAGAATTTAAACTCGGCTTTGTAGCTTTATGAAATTCCCTGTTTGACTGATAGATAAATATATGAATCTTTATTACGCCATCAAGGAATAGAAATATACCATTAATAGATTGATAGTATTTTTGTTTGATTGATTAGGTGGTTGCGTGATTGATTGATCGATTTATTGATTAATTGATTGAAGGATTTTTAGGCTTGCTCTGGGTGAGCGTGGTTAGGGTTATGAATCGCAGAGCAGGCTTAGACAATGAGATGATCCTTGAGAAGAAAGACGTTGTTGAAGTAGTCAGGTTAAAACATACGACAAGGGTTCCCTGGGTCAGACTTCTTACTGCTTCTCCTTTCTGGTTTGTTATTAGTTAATATGGATATCTACCTAGATTCATTAGTGATAATATGTGTAGAGTGAATATCAGCATAGATACAATCAATCATAGATGCAATCAATCATAGATGCAATCAATCATAGATACAATCAATCATAGATACAATCAATCATGAATACTATCAATCATAGGTACAATAAATCATAGCTACAATCAATCATAGATACAATCAATCATAGACACAATCGCAGTTATATTCCTTATACTGTTTTGTAGAAAACAAAATGATAGTATCTCAAACTAATGCCATTATACGGCTAATATCCTTAACCAAAACAAATTTATTAAGTACTAATTTGTACTTTAGGTTTAGAAAGACTTGCAATTTGTACTTTAGTTTCTTAATGACTTTGCACGTATATTACAACAATGGTTTTACATGCTTGTGCTTGATTCTGCATTTTATAATCTGCACTTAATTTTATTGCTTCGCTAATTGTACCACAATACATAAAGCTATACCACAGTAATTATAGCTGTAGCATAGTATTTAAATCTGTACCACAGTACTTAAAGTTGTAGCATAGTATTTAAATCTGTACCACAGTACTTAAAGTTGTACCACAGTACTTGAAGCTGTAACACAGTACTTGAAGAGTTGTATGTACCACAGTACTTGAAGTTGTACCACAGTACTTGAAGTTGTACCACAGTACTTGAAGTTGTACCACAGTACTTGAAGTTGTACCACAGTAATTGAAGCAATTCCACAGTACTTAAACCTACCCTGTTAACTTAGTGATCGATTTTTAATTTACAGTTATTATTAAGCTAACAATAGTTTTATTATATTTCTCTTCAGGCTACATAGCATAAGTATTAGTTTTAAAATTGGCATTGATGAATCTTAATTTCTTTTTTGCCAATTAATTACTTAATTTTTGTGAATTCTTGTTAGTAAAACTAAGAGCATGTCAATTCTATAATAAAGCCACTTCTGTTATATTACAAGTTTTTGTTATTGTAGGGCTCTTGTACTGAGTCAGTTCTGCTCTAGCTGGGCTTTCTACATCCTGTTGTCATGGATGCCCACATACTTCCATGAAAACTTCTCGCATGCAAAGGTACAGAAAACTTGAATGATACAGTAAACAACTAAGTCAGATAGGATGCAAACTTTAATATTTAACAAGCATTTGAATTTAAGGTTATTTAATACACGAAAAAGGGTTTAACAAGTGTCAGGGAATTATGCCCTGATATTTTGTATAGTAAGATTACTTATATTATTCATATATATGGAAAGTTATATAATATTATTTTGACTGATTTTAGTTTTCATTATTAAGGAGTTTAGAGGTTAGTTAAGTTTATGACGTCACGAGAGTGGGCGGAGCTAAAGGAGTTTGTTTAGAAAAGAGAAAGGTGAAGGTCACGAGAGGAAGTGGTAGATAAAATTCCACGTGTTAGTTTGGATAGAGGATTAGAAGGATCGAAAGAATTAGAATAGACTGTTACAGAACAATGTTGGATAATCATTAGGTGATATCCAAGTTTTGGTTGATCACTAGTTGATCAGAGGAAAGAGTTCCCGAAGTAATTCAAGTCTACTAACTCAGTTATTGAGGAAATAGTCAGTGTATTCTGTAGTGGAATTTATGTTTTGAAGCGTTAATTAGATAGAGCTAGGTATTGTATTTTCGTTGATTTTATATTATGTAAAGTCGTTTTAGTGCTACGAGTTAAACGTGTATGTGAATATTTCGGATTCATCATAAGGACAGTCAATTGGAACTTGCGTAGCGTTTCGTTGATATTATCTATGTGGATATTTCTTTATTTTCTTGATCTGTATTAAATTCGCGTTTTAGTTTAAATTAAAATAATTAAATATTAAATACCGTACGTAGTCTGTTAGTAAATCCGTGAAAGGTCGTGGTCTTTAGATTAGAGTGTAGTTTAATTACGAGGTTAGATGCGAATCCCTTGAATAGTTCAGTAGGCCTACATTTAAGGGTTTTAGCGTCTGTTTCAGGTGTGCCTGCTAAGGTAGGACCGACCCTGACAACAAGTATGAAGTTCACATAATCACATACAAACTCAATTCAGCATCTCGCAAATATTCCAGAAACATAAATAACAAATATAATAAGTTAAAATAACTTGTTGAATTGTTACTTAAAAGAACTGTTACAGTGTTAGGTAAGGAAGCAATGATTAGTCTTAAAAATGCTTGGGTTAATGTGAACTGAGCTTTGAAATTTCAATTAATTTTGTTTAGCACAACAAATGATATCAACTATATTTACTAATGATAGTTCGTAAACTACTCGTTGTCTTACTCGTTGTACTATTTCACATACGGAAATTCTTAAGGTTTAACTCTTTCCTATTTGTATTAACTTTACAGTTTTATTGATCTTTGAATAATTCCTCTTACAGTACTACAGCTATTTTCACTTCTTTACGAAGAACACTGAATTCACAAGCCTTATCCACAACCTAGTCTGCATCACTGTACCAATGCACTCAACATTTAGTACTAAATTCAATCTGCCAGTAACTGGATCATTTTGAAATCCTTGATAAAAGTGCAGTTTTATCTCTGTAGACTAAGCTACGCAGTGTTAATAGATTCTGTAAAACTCTGATCTAGTTGTGCGGAGTAATGAAGTTGCTGATTGAGAACTTAAATCATTTTTAAGTATAAATTTTATAGCAAAGTAATTTTGATCTGTTTGTATTTTTTAGGGCTGGGTGTTTAATGTTGTGCCGTGGGCTCTCTCGATACCTTTTCAGTGGGGCAGTGGTCTGTTCGCAGACTATCTTATTGCTAAGGGCTTCTCTACTACATTCGCTAGGAAACTAGTAATGGTTAGCAGTGCAATATATTTTATATGTAGGTGGTAAACAAGAATCAGTTATTAGTCATAATTCATCATCATCATCTTCCCGTCATTATCAGCATCTTTATTTGTCATTATTATTTTTGTTAATAATAATAATAAAGATGTATCTGATGTTTCTTCGTTCAAGATGACATCAGGGATGAAGATGTACAAGTAACTGTCAAAGTGTGATCCAAAGCTGTGCTGAGATTAAGATGCCGTGAGTTGCAGTGTTCAAGCTAATGTACTATTGAATTAAAGAGATATAATGAAAGAATGGAGTAACTGAATCTGTCGTAGTTTATGAGTCTGAAACAAATAAGTGCCGACAGACAGAATAGATAATATTGAAGCAGAAATAACATAACATTCTTTGGTCTCTTAATTTGAGGAAATATCCGGAGAAAGAATCATGGTATGTAGGAATGGCAGAGAGAGGCAGGAGAAGACCCAGAGTAAGGTAGATGAGTTGGAACGAGTAATGGGACTAGAGCTGCAGCCCTCAAAGATTAATCACTTAATGAGAAAAAGCAGAGGAGCTTTGATGACTAGAGGTCGAGTCGGAAATGACAGTATCAGGCAACCAGTTATAATATATTTCAAAGTGAAGAATTTTGCGATCGGTGGTATTTAAAGAACCAATAATATACCTGATCCAGAACCCATAGGTTCTTATCTGTAGTGTTTTTTTATCTTTGACTAAGCTAAGGACTGAATTATAAAGCTCATTGCCATCAGTATCAGCTTAGAAGTAGAATTCTATGGAGACATCAAATAGGACTTCGGTGATTGGACGAGAACCGGTGTATTCAACGTGGTATGGCCGTAGACTAGTAGCTTTGCGCAGTGGCAGTACCATAGCCAATGAGGTTTATCCGAGGCGTGGTTATTGCTAGTTGAAAAATCAAATAGGACGTAACTAATTACAATCTAATATGTGTAGGGAGTCAAGGAGGTTTCAAGTACAGTTTCATGTAGTACTCCTGCAGTAATTGTAAATTCAAAGTATATCACAAGTTGTGGAAAGAGTTGTAAAAAGAGTGAAGGAAAGAGTAATGAAAAGAGAAGAGAAAATAGTAGAGAAAAAGAGTAGTGGGAAGGTTAGAGGAAAGAGAAGAAAGAGAAAAGACTTTTCGAAAGAGTGATGATTACCCAATCAAAAATCTTTTTTCTTTAATAGCCCAGGCTACTATCAGTCCAAATTTGAAAATGGTCATTCATTAATTAATAAATTATAATTAATCATGGAATTATCTTTTTCTAATCGAGCAACCGTGCTAAACTGCTGCCAATTTGATATTCATTCAAACAAAGTTCATGTAAACTATGAATCTGTAATAGTCCAGATATTGCCAATTTGTGTGAGTAATTTTTTGCTATGTACATGTACGTAGATAAAGTTGCTAATTGTAGTTGTTTTACAGTAATCAAGTCTGGCGTTAGTTAGGTTGTATTTTCGTGTCCGATTTTTTATCGACGCCTGAAATTCATTCCTTTAATATTATGCTTCTGTTATAGTTTCAAATCTGCTTTGCTAATTGAGATTTTTAACAATTTACTTGGTCATCATTCTGCTCCTGCCGAATGATAACCAAGTAATTGAATTGAATTCGAATTTGTAGTGCGAAGCTATCAGTTTGGCAATGCCATACCTTGTAAATTACTGAGTTCGATTTATTGATGATTTTGTTTAATTGGAGAGTTCCAATTAAGCAAAAAAATTAAATTAAATAGTAATAATTTAATTTAATTTAATTTAGTCTCTGTCGTTTGGTGGAGCTGGCCTGTTCCTGATCTTGCTGACCTCTGCAGTGACGTTTGACGGAGCTCTGATGTACATGTCGCTGGCGGTGGCTTCTCTAGCCTTCCATCATGGAGGCAGTGCTGTCAACGTGCAGGATATAGCACCGGACTTTGCTGGATCGGTATTTGGTATGTCATACTTCATTGCTAAGATAGTGTAATTACTTTCTGTGACTGTATCTGCATGTTATAGGCGTTTTGAATTTATTTATGTTAAGTGTACTTGAATTCAAGCAAAGGTATTTATTGCTCTCATTACTGTAAGCTTTGTGGAATACTGGCTGAGCAGACGTAAGACATCGAATTTAAACTCTGAAGGCTAAACTTGAAAATACAGTAGATTAAATTAGAGTTCAAAGTGAAAATACAAGTAGTATAATTAATAGACTGGTGTATCTATGTATATGATATGTCAAGTGCAGCCAGCAGTATCATGATTTGGTGCAGGATATAGAAAATCTGCCCAAAATTGTGAATCTTAATCAATTTTCTGAATTTAAATCAATTTTCTGGCTAAAATTCCTAATTAATTGATTTTGTGTACTGAGTAAATTTATGATTCGGTGATTTAAAGGATAGGTTTTATTATGTAACAGTGTGTGATTATGATTAAGTAGCGAGATGGAATTTATGCTGAATTCAAAAGTTATTGATTGATATAGTCATAGAATTGTTTGTTGATTGAATAATTAAGCTTATCGAATGCAGCATTAAGCTATTCATAATCTGTGTTTATGCAGGTAGATGCCAGATGGTAAAGTAAATCCTGAGTGAATGATTGAACGATTAATTGATTGCTTGATTGATTGATTGACCATTGATTCAAGAACGATGAACACAGTTGGAACTATTCCAGTGCTAGTAATGTTCAACCATTTTTAATTCATTATTAAATTGATTGATTATGTCAGGGATGATGAACACAGTTTTATATTGAAACATATTCAAGGGTTTGGGTTTTTTTTAATTCAGTATTAAATTGATTGATTGTGTCAGGGATGATGAACACAGCTGGAGCTATTCCGGGGTTTGTTGGGGTCTACGTGGCGGGACACATTCTGGAGGTGACGAGGAGTTGGAACCTCATCTTCAAGTCCACTGCCGCAGTCTGCTGGTCAGGCTGGATCATCTTCGTCTTGTTTGCCTCAGGGCGCCGCATTGTATAGCATTGTATAGCTATCAGCAGCAGCAACATAGCATGCATCAGCAGGAATAGCAAGCAGCAGCATACCAGCAATCAACAGCTGTTCTGATCCGTTGTGGAAGAACGGTGAGACAGTGGAGATATTGCTTCTTCTGCCTGTGAATTCTGTCTGCTTAGTTATCTACAGTGTTTAGTACGATTTATATGCTTTACGGAAATATTATAGAGTAATATTTTAAGTACAACTAAAAATGAATTTTCCCTTAGTCTGAAATGTTTCCAGTCTTTGTTGTATTGTTTTTAATTTTTGTCTTCTATTTACTTTGAGTGTCTTCAGCCACATACAATGGTATTATATTGAGGTGCTTATAATGTGGTAGTACTGGGTAGTACTGGATAGTATTAGATAGTACTGGATAGTACTAGATAGTACTAGATAGTGCTAGATAGTACTGGATAGTATTAGATAGTACTGGGTAGTACTAGACAGTTACTGGATTGTACTGTATAGTACTAGATATACTAGCAGAGATAGAAATTTTGAATAAGTGAATGTTATTGCTATCCTTATGGAAATATAATAAATATTGAATATATTTATTATATATAATAAATAGTGAAATAGAACAATACAAATACAAACAAATGAAAACTTAGCTGTACAAGATATGCGAAAATTGAGAAATTCTATTTGTGTATTAAATATCCGGCTTACATCCCTGGAGGCGCCACAAGACTGAAGGGCATTTTAATGATCGAATAAACGATCAAATAGGATCTTATATTTTGAAGGTTGGAAGTAGAATAAAAAAGTGTGCTTTGGTATTTGGCCCATCAGTAGATTCAAAGAGCTTGTGGAAAAAAGAGACTAGAAGCGTACTTATTGATGATGAATGTGGTGTGAACTGCCTCATAGTCCTTTCGGCATTCTTCTTTTGTAAATACTGAATTGAATTTCTACTGGTATAATAATACTTTGTATCTCTCTATAGATATGTAATACTTTATTATAGGCGACCAAGATATTTAATTTTTTTTTCAAACGTCCAAGGTATTTACATTTTATACTTTGTTTCAAACGACCAAGATATACTACGCATTAATTGCTACTGCTATTTATAGTGGTTAAAAAGTTCAGGTGGTGCTTAGTGCAATTTTAGAATCACAATTCTCACCTGTCGCAAATGTACCCCTAAGTCAGCGGAACTGGCGTTATATTCTTGAGCCATTTTAATAACTGTCACATAACATACTGTGTTCGAGTAATTAGCATAAAATACTCCGCGATTGTTGCAGCAACGTTTTTTAATCAGTAAAATTTTCTAATTTTTCAGCACTTTCAGTCAACTGAATAGTTAGGTCCAGGTTTAATTAAAAAAATTTATTAATTAATGTCCTGTTATTCTCATTTGATAGCCAATTTAGTTCAAAACGATTCTGGTTTGCGTTAGTTTTTATTAGTGCCATGCATTCCTAAATTTCTTATAGCTATCAATTTATTGCTGTTCTAGATTATTTATGTATTAATGTAACAAAACTACATAACAGTGTCAGAATTGGTTGCATCAGATGCTTGTTAAAGATGCTCTTAGCTCGACAGTTAACAGTGTGCCTCTGTATCACATATCATACAAGTATAGATTGTTACTTAATGTTGTTTCTAATTGTTAGTATACATGTGTCTTGCGCTCCTCCTGTCTAAGACAAAGCTGTTCTCATCTTAATGCCACATCTATTTCCAAGGAATCACGTTCTGATCAACAAATTTACTCTCAATTTTTCTAACATTTTGTCTAATAAAAGCTGATAAAGCTAAGGTTAACGTCAGTTTCCTCACTCGAAAGCGATGTCAGTGACGGGCGAGCTCAGGGCTTCAACCCTGCACCTACATACCTACTGACTATCTTACCGACTTCGCCACTGGCTCCAGCCAATAACGATTACAACTAGTTGTACTATAGTTCTACTAGTATTTGTTCTAATAGTAATGCCTACTACCTACTAGTACTGTTACATGTAGTACTAGGACTACTAGTAGTACTTCTACAAGTCTACTAGTACATGTAATAGTAATAGCAACTTCTCGTAATCAGGAAGTCTTCATGTTGAGCAGATATTCAGGTTAACGTTACGAAAGCCAATCAGTTCTATGATGTATACTATTTTGGTTTAATTTATACTTAATTAAGTCAAATAGGTTGATATTCTATGATAATAATTATATTGGTTTATTTGATATTTAATTTTTTAAGTGAAATAGGTTGATATTAAGCATGTGTAGCTTGAGACCTTCATGACTTTGAATGTAATAAAGAATCTGATATTAATTAAACTTTTTGATTAGAAGGGCTTTGTATACTTTTTTCTTTCTCTGGGGCTACATTTCACTGCTTCTAGTTATATTGTATGAGTTTCAATTTTTGAGTTTTACTCATTTCAAATTTTTTAAATATGTTTTATTGCATATTAACTCGTATGAATGCTGTTACTGGTCTGCGCAAGATTTCTGCAGTCTGATGTTAGTTAAATTAGGAATGTTTTAACGTCCGTTTCCTCGTTCATGGATGATGTCAGGGACATCTCAGCTGCGCACACCACTACGACTGATTAGCCCAAACGATTTTTATGAAGTGTGTTGATTAGAAGTGATGTTCCTTTTCTTATGTAATTTCCACCATCTGGAACACCAGGTGCCTCTGTTCTGTTTTTCTGATTCTTTTTCCACTTTGTGTAGCAGCCTGAAATACATCTTTTTGGTCGCCGTAGGTGCAGAATGCCTAATCGCATTGATTTCGTAGTATCTATCTTTGCCGAATAGAGATAGGCGTATTAGCTAGTTGTTAGAGTGATAAGTGTGAGACCTATTAAACTCCATTCTCACTGAGATAGGAAATTTTATGTTTTTGCTGCTTATAGTTTCATGTATTAATTGTAATTATTTGTCTGATCGAATCCTAACAAGTGTTTTTCTGGAGTGCTGTTGTATCAGAGGCGAACCAGAAAGGTGCAGTACACATATTTGTGGGCTTTAAACTATGACTAATTGGTCTACATGTATATCGCTTAATATCATTGCAATAACGCTATGTATGATCGTGATGTCTTGTTATACCTGTACTGCCATATAATCAATAGGTGTCTCGTACAATACCGTACAGTAAGATCATCAATTTTAGTAGAGCATTCAATCAATAAGAATTTAACCCCCGGTTCCTCGCCATAAGGAACACATTACATTTCTATTGGCTAAAGCAAGGATCCCGTTTCGTTTTCTTCAATATTATTTCTACCTGGAACCCTGCAGACACGAGTAATATGAGTATCTAGACCTACTTAAGACTGCACGTGTTCATAAGGCAACTACTGCCGCCAGAGCTGTACTGAAATGCGAAACTAATCAAGGCCTTGACTTGTTATGTACTAAACACGTGGGGCGCTCAGGTTCACGGTCACCGCACCAGTAATCACCCTGTAGTCAACAAAGTGACATAGATAAATTAACACCTTGTGTTCCCTAAATAACTTTATTTTAAAAAATAGACATAGGCATGTAACGAAAAAATCAGGAAATTTATCTATGAAATATTGTAATTCCTTTACTACCTTTCACTTCGTAAAAACGACACCCATTTTATCCTTCAATAAAATATTATCACTTTTCTCCTCCCTGTAAAATTTTCTCAAAGGAAGCCATGTTTGTAGTGTACTTGTCTTGTGAGGATGAGACAATTGCAAGCTAGTCGTTTCTCTTCACTCTCCAATACACTCTACTTAGTTAAGAGTAGATTATAAATCAGTAGGATTGATTTATCGATTAATTTATTTATTGCTCATTGTATTTCTTCACTTTTCTCGATGTCAGTAATGCATTTAAGAACATTTCGTTGTTTTACTTTAAATTTTTAAATTAAATTGTAATTTATTTATGAATTTAATGAGTACGTATTAAACCTTCTATAAAACATATTTTTACCCCTTGCACTGGACTGTGTAATTTGATCAAATGTACATGTTCTATAAATAACTTATAACTAAATAATAAGTTTACAGCATTCTATAAAATATCTTTTTATAAGCAGTCTCTGGTCTAATAACAAGTATGACTCCTGCTCGATCGCTGTCTGCTGAGTGTGAATGAAGATATCTATAGCTAGAGTGGTTAAAGTGGAGGGGGAAACTCAGGGGAACTCAGTTCCACTGTCTCTCATTCTTTTCTTAACTGCGTTTCCCTGCTATGGGCCCATATTGTTCCATTATCTCTCAATTCTCACTTTAACTATTGTGTTAAATAGTATGACATATATTGTGACTGTCTGTGTTATTTATAGTTTGTCATTCGTTTGAAATTTGTGTAATTGTATCGTTAATTTATTTTAATTTTGAGACACCTTATTATATAACTTATCATTTTTCTTTCATCTAATGAATATGGATGCAGCATTTGGTGCAAACAGCGTTCATTATAAAAAGTATTATTCCGTTTTTGTTTGGTGACCTCTACTTCTAGAGTAAAATATATACATTACTTTATTGTATTTATTTAAATTGAACATTTGAATTAGGTTTATATTAAGCAATAAGCATGTCTATCTTGAGATCTCCAAGACTTTGAATATATTGAAGAAGCTGAGATTAAACCCTTTTGTTATTTATTAGAAGGGCTTTGTACACTCGTATAAGTCTGTTGACAAGTGGTTGATTCGTATGATGGTCTCACTGAAGAGAGATGTCTCGATTTGACACAACCTGTGCGAAATGAAATTTTGCGACAAATATAAGTACAGCTGGACTGAGAATATATTATATTTTAACACTCAAAATATAATTAAAAAGTTACAAACTGTCTATATCTCATTATTTGAAATTAATCCAGAAGTTTGTCGAAATGTTAATGAATACCCACTAGTCACATTTTTCGGAATCTCGCAGGTCTTGAAATAATGTACACTAATATTCATTATTTGACCGGTTTGCAACTTCTATTTTTTAAAGTTCATTAAATGGCGGTTTCTGTTTGAAATTAAGTTATAATTTGCTTCTGGTTAAGCAGATGGTCCAGAGTTTTAACGTTCTCCTGGCTTGGTCTGTCTCGGAGATCTTACAGCAATAATAGGCTGAGTTAAATCATTGTACAGGCCCATAGTATTGTCCATCTGATCAATTCAATTATTGCCTCGACCATCATCTATCATCATCTTCCCTTTAATCCCTGTTTAATTAGGGTCGGGATACGAATAGATCTTCTCCAATCCTCTATGTCCGGGCTGTCCCATATCATATCTTCAGTTAATCCCGTATTTCTGTTCCATTCGTCTTAGAAAATGTTGTAACAATTTTTGGAGCCTAGGCGCTCACCAACCGAAAGCCCTTTCTAACGTTGGTTTGGATCTTAGTGCTTTAGTGGCCTTCTACGACAAATGCAGTCACCAGTTGGTCCATTCTTCAAACAACCCGAACACAACACGGGGACTTATGGCCTCGATCATATGTTAAAAATATATGAGTGACAGAAAGTAAATAAATTAAGTCTAAAGATATAGTATCAAACAGACAGGAACAGTTTTAGTAAAGCCTCAGGAAAGGTTTTTGTCAAATTATTTGTTGAACGTAAATTAGATCCCGACCCTAGCTAACCTGGGATTCAGGGGAAGATGGTATGCTGATGACTTTGTTGACCACTAGAATTGAAAGTGACTGTTGTACATTACAAGTAATGTACAATTACTTATAATGTAATAGCGTACGGGTAACGTCATGAAGTTTTAAATGACAGATCCTGAGGTGAATTGGACCCTCGTGGGTTCCAATCCCAGCCGCGCTGATCTGAGAGTAAAATCTCGGACATTCACTGGACTGGTTACACGAAAGATGAACTAAAAATTGCTAACGGTTTAAACAGTTGTATTAAAAGTGATAGATATCAACATAGTTGATCATTTCAATATAATGCGCGTTTACTTTTAACTTTACTCTCACAGCTGTTCGCAATAAGGTGTAGATAACTAATTTTCTAAAGTGATGCATCCATTCTGCACAAGACTGTATTATTAAGTTTAACTTTTAATCTGGCTGTGTTTCTTTGCATTACACATAGTTTATAGTAACTAAAGTTTACACATAAAAACAGTCACTGACAGCTTGATTTAATCACAGAAGATTCAATCAAGAAGTAGAGAAATTTAAAAAGAAACATTTGATGAAACAGTAAAAATAAATCTGAGGTAATGCGGATCTTATTGGCGGATCTGCGTGCTGTCATGGAAACGTAGAAACGTTAAACATAAACAAAAGGTTGTGTAAATCTCACAATATAATGTCTAACTTATTTAACGCTAGATCAAGATATACATTTGCGCATATTTTAACCGATCCATGGCATCGGGAGTAAAACGAAAAGACTTATCTATTTAAATTACTATTCCATTGGTGTGCGTTGTTTTGAACAAGCTCACAGAAACTCTGCTATTTCTTTCTAACATGCTGCTGACACGCAATTGAACTTAATTAAACATTAGGCCTAATAGCATTATATATCGTTTTTTAATAGTCATTAATTTCGTGTTTTATATTTTCAGGTAATTGAAAAAGCTGGTAAAGCTAATGTTAACGTCAGTTTCATCACTCGAAAGCGATGTCAGTGACGGATGAGCCCAGGATTTGAACCCCACACATACTTATCCGTGGTCAAATATCTTACCGACATCGCCACTGGCTCCAGCCAGTGGTTATGTCGGTAAGATATCCAATTACTCGAACTTGTATAAGATGTCCAGTTACTCGTACATGTGTAGCTGAAGTACACCTAATATGTTTATTATCGAAGCTATCACCATATAGTTTCGATACAAATTTGAGTCTCACACAAAGCGGAAAGCGGCATCCTGACGAAGACCTGCCACAATCCTGACTGTTATTTTAGTTGGCACATTAGCTTGGTCACAGAAGGTCAGATGCCTTGAATCCTGGCAACTGGTAAATTGAGGTTCTATGGGATAAAGAAAAGGATCGAGTCCTGTGGAATGTTATTCTTCATACAAGAAGCCTAAAGGTAGCAATAAGAGAAAGGATGAGAGCAAAATCCTAACCCTCCGCACCAAATCCTCCGCCAGCGATAACCTATGTCTCTTATTCAAATTGATGATGATGTTATAGATAGATTTTCATAATATACTACAGAAACAGGTCAGATTTATTATTACTCTGCTTATTATTAATTAAAAATTGTTGTACTACTATTGTTGTAATTAATATTACCATTTTTGTAGAGATAAAAATTATGCTATGGAAGTCAGTAAATGGATAAGCATTGTCTTCTATATGTATTTGATTCTTTTAAAAATGAAAATGGTTTAAATTTTTTCAATATAAATGTTTGTATTGTTTATGTTTTTGTAGGTCTTAAAAATATTTATATGAAGCAAACGTTATTCTACATACCTGTTGGACTCATACAGCGATGGCATTTTACAGTAAAGATGAGAACTTTTATTTGTCATACTTTTATGTAGTCAATTCATCAATTTGATTCTAATTAAAGCTTTTAAAATGGTACACACTCTTCAATTAAATTTTATCCATCTAATTTATTTTTTCATTAATATATTGCATCTTTTTATATCTCATGATCCTGAGGACTCTTCCACGTGTAAAAGAATCTTATATTGGACAGAAAAATTAAGCCAGTGGCAATGTCGGTAAGATATTCGACCGCAGATCAGTACGTGCGGGGGTCAAATCCTGGGCTCACCCGTCACTTTCATTGCTTTCAATATATGCATATAAGATATCTTATATGCATATACAAGATAATGAAGTCGAAGAATGAAGTCGATAATGAAGACATTTAATATGTGAGCAGGAGTACCAGGATTTAACTTCCAGTTCCTCTAAAAAGATATTGATACAATTTTTGTACCAATTTTTGTACCCGTCACTTTCATTGCTTTCAATATATGCATATAAGATATCTTATATGCATATATTGAAAGCAATGAAAGTGACGGGCGAGCCCAGGATTTGACCCCCGCACGTACTGATCTGCGGTCGAATATCTTACCGACATTGCCACTGGCTTAATTTTTCTGTCCACTAAAGTAATACCCTAATGTCAGTAAATTTATAATTTTTGCAAAAAAAATTTAAGTTTATTTATAAATTATCTCGCTCTGGTCGGACTGAATAATTTCTCAATAATTAATTTGTTTCAAATTTAATGCATATAAAATGCTCATTTGAGATACTTAGAGTATGCCAGCTGCTTAGTGTATGAGTGCAGAATTTCACAACTATATTTCTTTTAGCATGAAAGCAATTTCTAGAATTTTATTTATTTTTACCTCAATTTAATATGTGAGCAGGAGTACCAGGATTTAACTTATAGTTCCTCTAAAAAGATATTGATACAATTTTTGTACCAATCTAAATCTTTATGGCAATATAATATTGCCAATGAGGCAATTTTGCCTACATTTGAATAGTTTTAATTTGCATACTAATATACATAAGTATATACATATATTTAAATATATTAATATGTTTGAATCCATATTAATAATTTTAATATTTAGTTTTTTATACAGATGTATATTTTGAAAGGTTATACCATTTAAATCTGTGTGCGAAAAATCGTATTATAGTAAATACAAGTTTACTGCTAGAATGGCCAATTACTAAGTAGGCTGCATGTATTTGATGAGCAAGGAATCATTTTATGAAACGGACTTTCTTTGTTAACACGCACGTGGTGGCAGACATTAACATTATAAACATATCTTAGACTATTTTTGCATCTAATTTCTTTTATCCTATTTTCCTTTCTCCTGTGGTTCAAAGAATTAAGTATAAAATTGCTCTGTTAACTATCAAAACACTTATCTCTGGTAAACCTTCTTACCTTTCTTATCTCTGAATCCAATATCAACCTTCTCGTAAGCTTTGTACTTCCGATGCCAAACTTTTCAAAATTCCTAATATTCTCACTTCGTTAGGTAGACGTTCATTTTCTTTCTCTTCTCTTACTGTTTGGAACTCTGCCTCCTGATCTTCGCTCATGTTCTACTACTTCCACTTTCCGTTGTAGGTTGAAAACACATCTCTTCCCACCATAGATTTTTTCATCTTGCTTGACTGTTGTTTTTATCACCGGACCGGCACCGTTTTTGGATCCTTTTCAGCACAGTTTTTTTTCAGAGCGTTTGGGATGAATCGATTTGTAGTGATATATGATGGGGGACATCCCTGGCATCATCCTTGTATGTGGAAACAGACATTAAACCTTTATTATTATTATTATTATTTTATGCTTATATTAATTCTGTAAGCCATATATTACATTTATTTTATCTTTTTATTCTTATATTAAATCTATATAAAACAGAAGGATGGACCGATGGGTACAACCCTGTTCAGCCCCACACTGGCCCGCGCGAGGCCATCAAGACGTCCCCTCTCTCACAGATCCCTGGTATCGGTGACTTCGGCTCACCTCCCATCAAGCCTGCTCCCACTAGACAGTGGATCAAAGACAGCGATACTGAATATGTTAGACTCGCCAAACAAGGAGGTCATGCTGACCTACTCTCCTGTAAACCATTTCTTGACTTAGATTCTATATCAAAGGAGGTGAAAAGGTCTGTGCCCAGCAGTGTTACAGCTCCATATGCCACCACCGGTGTTGCTGCTGCACCGCATGTTAGGTTTGCCGCAGGTGATGCATCAGATGATGTTCAGACAAGAGCTGCTGAGGACTTCCGGCCTCAAAGCTCTGCATCCTCTATGGGGTTTGTATTTGAGCTGAAAACATGCCTGGCTCTGTTTACAGCTGGGATGCTTTTGCGTCTATTCTCTGTTTTAAGAATGTATGCATTTTGTGAGATATAAATTTTGTTGTATGGGTATGAATTCATGAA
The DNA here is from genome assembly GCA_905160935.1 of Enchytraeus crypticus. Classification (NCBI taxonomy): domain Eukaryota; kingdom Metazoa; phylum Annelida; class Clitellata; order Enchytraeida; family Enchytraeidae; genus Enchytraeus; species Enchytraeus crypticus. Next base: position 426,175 of record CAJHZI010000600.1, read on the forward strand.
TTTCAATGTGTGTGTGCACATGTGTAGTAAACTGTAACATGGATTTCTAGGATTAGCTTCTGCTGTTTTGTAGATATAAGCTAGCCATTATTATATTCTCGTGCTTTCACTTGTGTAACTTAAATGCTTTATTTATGCAGTATCCTCAGTTACGTAATAAATAAACTATTTCATGTAATGAAACTGAAATAATGTGGACTATAGTCATCTTGTATATTCCAAAATTGACTCTGAATCTGTGCAGAAGAGATGTTCTTTAGAAATGATGCTTACTAGAACGTGAGATTGAAAATCTTGTATTGCATTAGATAATCTTATTTATATATTTCAGACAGTATGAGTTTGAGATTCCTGACGAAGCACCTCTTCCCGAGGAGTACTACAGGCAGTCCTATCCAGGTCATGGTGATCCATGGACTGCTGGCTATGGTAATGGCTCAGAGCACAGTGGACTTAGCGATGGCGACAGAACTATTCTCACTGAGGAGGCTTACAAGAGAATGAGAGCAAAATATACCGACAGCGACAGATCTATAGGAGTAAATCAAAGTATCTGGCTATTTCATTAATATTTTAACTATTTGATTGTGCAATTAATTTTTAGTTAGAGGTTTTGCATATTTTGCGTAATTTTGATTAATGTTTAGTCAAAGTAAATCAAGGCTGATAAAATTAATTATGAGCCAATATTCTTAAAAAATTCCTTAGCAGGAATAAAGAAATAAGATAAATTTACATGCTAATTGACTGCAATTACTGCATAATAATTACAATTATTATTATGCAGGCTGAGCTGGTGGCTTGTTGGAAAGTTATTCGACAGCAGTTCAGTAGGTGCAGGGTTCAAATCCAGTGCTCTCCCCGTCGCTTAAATGCTACACTTAAGTGCTAAATGCGGCACTTAAATGCGTCGTTTAAATGCTATTCGAGCAGGAAACTGACGTTAAACTTGGCTTTAGCTTTTAATTTATGGGTCAATAGATTCATCGTTTGTGGGCACGAAAGCAGACTGTAAGAAATTGTATCTTGTACTTTCCAGTTAGCAGAACACTAGATAGAGATAAATAGTAACTGCTTGTATAAGTACAATTTCTAGTAGGAATAAGTACATTTGGAGTATGATTTCAATTAGTGTGATAATTATTTTTTATTTGTGTATTCATTGTATTAAATGTTCTTCGTAGGTAAGAAATATTGAGATATCTTGCATTTTTATATGCTGTCAACTGAAAGTGTTTCTGAATGCTAGAGATAGTGGCAAGTTATCAGTGGTATTTTACTGATAATTACTTTTTTAATCATCTTCGCACTCTTTATGTAATTTACTTTCCATTTCTGTCTCGTGTGATCCGTTTCTCTAGCAGTTGCAGTCTATCTTTAGACATCATCTCTGTCGTCCACTGCGGTTGATAAAACTGGAATAACTCAATTTCAAGTCTCGGAAGAGACGATTGGACCTTTGCACATGCTGCTGTGGAACTTCGGCTTCTCTTTACCTAGATTCTAATCTCTAATAGATATCTTAATTTAGAATTACTAGACTTTGATTCATATTATGTATATTCCATAAAAAATATATATATTCGTAAATGATGTATATTCGTATTTGTTTATATTTGTCCATAAAAAAATAAAATTAATTTTATAGGCCATGTTAATGGTCTAACGTTAGATGATTCTAGAAATGGTTCATCAGAACGTCAGATGCAGCAACAGACAAATCGACAGCAGACAGCTGGTAGGCAGACAGACAGTTCTATTCACGGCAGTCAGAAGCAGGATTTCAACGAGTGGAAAGGACCTCACAGTGTGACAGCCAATGGAGCAGTTGACCCAAATGATTCCTTGCGTCTGACAGAACCGCTCGACTTCAACGAATGTCAGCAGAATAAGTAAGCATCATTCAATTTACTGTCGTGATATATTCAATTACCCTGTATGGATATATCGTTGGCTTGGTGCAAGACTTTCGTATCTCGTTAAAGAAACGTTTTAGACGAGGATTTCTTGTTACTGCATCATCAAGTAAACGAATAATCAATTCTTAAAATTGGTAATTATATCAGCTACTTCAAGAAATAGAAAACTTCAGTGGATTACTATATTTAGTTTGTTTTTATGTATAAGTTAATAAAATGAAGTGTATTTAATGTAACATAGCAAGAATTTACATCAACTTTTATAGAAACTTTGGAATGTAAAAAAGACAATAAACGGCTTTATTTATAATTAAAATCATAGCTATAAATAAAAAAGTTGGTTTTTTTATCCCTGTACAAAAATACACAGTTGGCCGTTTACGGGAGTATCACAGATTGATGCACAATGAAAAGTCGCTTCCAACGATTTAATAATGTCAGTATGGCCAAAAATTTGAGAAAGGACAGTCTTGCACCATGCTGACGATATCTGTTGTTTACTGAACTACCATACTGGTAATTGATTCTATGTGGAGATGCCTTTGACATATATAAATAAGTAAAATATAAAATCTAGATTGGCTGCACTTAAATACCTTCGATTTGAATCTCAGATGTATCGTCTCTTATTTAAACGGATAATATCCTTATTTTTGGCTGATATTACTGCTCAGGATCGGGGTTTAGTGCACTTGATCTAACACGCGCTTCATTTAAAAAGTTAACTAATGTCGGTCCTGGTTAGTACTTGGACAAGTACCTTGGAAGACCAGCTGCTGAAGAAAATCTGCTGAAATATTTTAAAATCTAGTGAGATTCGATTGAATGTTCTTGTAATAATATATCTACTTCTGAATTCTGATAAAAGCTTACTGCTATATTAATCCCTCTCATGTCCCTGTTGTTTGATCGAGTTATATATCATTGTTATAAGCAATCAGCCCGACTTTCTCTGATGTTATCCTTATTAGAACAGAAACAGAATTTAAACTTAGCTTTGCTTATAATTTTTATTATGCCCATTTTTGTGCAGTCTATAGTTATGGTAAATCTGACTCTTTTATACTATATGGTGTAGTGTTTATCTTGGCAGGAGAAAGTAGACGTATGACAAATGTGTTTATCTCTCGCAGGAGAAAGCAGACGTATGACACATGTGTTTATCTCTTGCAGGAGAAACAAGACGTATGACACATGTGTTTATCTTTGCAGGAGAAAGCAGACTTATGACAAATGTGTTTATCTCTTGCAGGAGAAAGTAGACGTATGACACATGTGTTTATCTCTTGCAGGAGAAAGCAGACGGATGACTCATATGTTTATCTTTGCAGGAGAAAGCAGACGGATGGTTCAGAGATTTCTCGTCTACTCTCATTCGACTATAATAAGAACAGGACCACGCCGCGCAGCAGAGCCGCTAAACCCCCCGTTCAACCGAGTCGTGCTGCTGCTGGTGCTAGACTGGCAAACCCCAACCCTGCCGGTGTGGCTTCGAATCCAAGCTCTGGTGGCTCGAGGGAGCAATCTAATCCAATCACTGGTGGCTTCAGGGAGCAATCTAATCCATTCACTGGTGGCTCCAGGGAGCAATCTAATCCAATCACTGGTGGCTCCAGGGAGCAATCTAATCCATTCACTGGTGGCTCCAGGGAGCAATCTAATCCAATCAGTGGTGGCTTGAGGGAGCAAGGCCGCAGACAACACAGCTCAGATGAAGAGAGTTCTAACCCAGTAACTGGAGGATGTAATGGACAGTCCAATCAATTTATGGGAGGTATAAGGGGGAAGTCTGTTGTGGGAGGAGTGAATTCAAATTCTAAAGCTTCAAATGTTCAGTCGAATAATGGAGGTGTAAACGGTCAAATGAATTGTGAGAGAGAATGTGGATCCACTGCCAAACAAGGTGGAGGAGTAAGTAGACGTACACCGAGAGGAACAAAGAACATCAGAAGTTCTTCTAGCGCTCGTAAAGGCTCCGCTGCGTCATCATCATCATCATCATATGTTACTGAGTATAGTGAGAAAATGTCTGCAGGTCAGTCAAATTAACCAAGAATTGCGTAATATCATGTAATTTTTGTCAAGAAATTAAATTCATATTTTTTTTATTTTAGAAATTTACAGCATCTATATTTCAGTAGCTGTAATTCTAGGTGATTAATTGTTTGGTACACAAATGATTTATTAAATTTTAATTTTTATAAACTGAGTTGACGAGTCTTCGATACAGATGGACATCGATTAACTGATTGAATTAATAAATGTATGAGTAATTGTATGAACGTCTATGTTAATATATATGTAATACTCTTAATATATCTAGTACTTATTTATGCGTCATCACCAGACAGAAAACACTAATAAAAATAAAAATAAAAATTAATGCTAACATTGTAAATGAGACTAAGCAAATCAACTGAAACCACCACAAGTTAGGCAGGTAAAGAAAAATATCAATAAAGCGAAATAAACGTTCACTTCAACGACATACGACAGTCTACTAGGAGATAAACATTACGATGACGTTATGGCCAAGCGTGTTCATAATACTTGTATACTTTACATAATTGTAACATAACCACACCGACTTGACTTAACACCGACACCGACTTAATCTACTGGCATTGAGGTGATTCATTATTCATTAATTAAGTGACAGATAAAGCCAGCAACGGGCCTGGAAACTCTCTTGCCAAATCTAGATCTTTGCAGAAGTATGTATTCTGATCACTGTTTAATTGAGATTATAGGATATGTTGTTAAAAAATTTCTTTGTAAACTTAGTCTATGTAATAATTAAGTTTCTGTTGTGTTATTTTTACTCTAATTAAGTTTTAATCTTTATTTTTTTGTTATTTATGTTGATGATTGTCTTTCAGCTCTGCTCCTGTGATTGATTATTGAAGTCTACTTGGTGTCTTTGTTGAAGTCTACTTGGTGTCATTGTTGAAGTCTACTTGGTGTATCGTTGTTTTACGTGGATTTTTCATTGGTGTTGTTTGATGTTTTGATTAGTTTGATTAGAAGCTGTATAAATCTAATCTTAATTGCTCGTGGCTATTTTTATCAAAATTAACCCGTAAATTTAGTTAGTACGCTATTAACAATGGTTGACTTTGACGTTAATAAAAACTGATTGTTGATCAGTTAACTTTAGAATTTTAATTAACCTTTTAATTGTTTTTAAATTATTATTTATTAGCCTGCTTAATTTTTAATTGTTGATTAATTGTTGTTCAGTTTTTAATTGTTGATTAATTTACTTGGTGATTGTTAAATTATTTGCTGCAATATATTCATAAATCGTCTCATTCATTTTACATAGTTATAGTTCCAGGCATAAAATTAATACACCTTGTACTCCTTATGCATTTATTAACTTTTTATTTTTTTAGAAATTTAAGACAAGCTCATCTGCAAGATTCACTAATACCTAACAGATAGCTCTTCTGCTGTCAAATGTCTCTAACGTTCACAGCTATTTGTTGTCGCTGATGCGCCTATAGCTAAATTTAATTACTTATTATTATAATATAAATTCGTATAGTATTGTCGAGATGTCTCACGGGCACAGAAGACATGCAGATCCCAGACCCGACTTCTTGACGATGACTTCGTATGTTGCTTCGTGTATTTTCTGAGTACTGCTTTACTAAGTATTAGCTTGTACTAGAAGCTTCTAGTACAAGCTTGCCTCAATATACTAGAACATATTTCATGGTCATGCTTTACTCCTTGTACTGCAATTTACGAATTCGCTCCAGATTGATTTACAAATGGCCATTAATTAGCAAAATCAAACTTAGTTTTATTGATGTTGATAGTTTTTATAATCATGTGGAAAGTGAACCAGGTAATGCCAGAGATTAGGTTATTGGCGCATAGCCTAGAATTGAAATCCTCTAGTCGCTATTGTCTTGGAGTTATCGTCAGCAGCTGATCATATTCAGTCCTTGCCTCTTAAGAAATGCTAAACAACCATTGAGCTGAAATTAGTACTTAGTATGTTCTGTCGCTTTCTGGAAATAACTATAGTTAGCAAATATTACGCCGTTTTTGAAATGACGATCAGCTTGTTGGACTTTATCTAATGCCTTTTTAAAATAGGATGAAACTTCACGAGATAAAATTTAAAACCTTGAGCTATTTATTTTCATTTTCTTTTTTTTTCTCAAAATATTACTTTTAATTCAAACTTCTTAATTCACTGATTTCTTTTACAAAGCAGGTAAAGCTAATGTTAACGTCAGTTCCCTCACTCGAAAGCGACGTCAGTGACGGGCGAGCCCAGGACTCGAACTCCGCACACACTGAATTTTGATTCTTTTTTTCATTTATTTAGTTAGTTGTACTGCTCATAAATGAATTTTGATCCACTATAATGAAATTATGTTAGTAAGTTTTAGCAATCTGAAAATTAGTCAATTATGTGAAAGCGAAATATTCAGTCTGTATTTATGTCAAATAAAAAAGCAAGTAGAATATAAATTCTTAATATTTTTGTTGCAGAATCTGTAGACCTATTATTAACTAAAGTTGATCTCCTTCGATCTGTGTACTGAATTGAAGAGTTAACCTACAAATGTATTAATTAAGTAACATTTTTATATACATATGTTGAGATTTTGTGTCAGCCGCCGGTAGACCTTGTTTAATAAACATTTTTTTGATTAAATACTCAATATTGGTAAATATTCTTCATCTGGTGCATGTTTATGTAAATATAAAACATGATAGCTTTTCGACTGTCCCCACTTACCAGCGGATTGTTGGACTGTATTAATTTGAAGGAAGAAGGATTGAAAGCAGTTGATATATTTCTTTAGTCATGGAATGCTACAAATGGTGTGCATGGGCTTTAGCTTATGTTACATTGTAAGCGCACTGCTTACCGTTCAGTGGAACCTGTTTACGCACAATATGAATGAATGAATATAATTATGTTTATGAGTTATATGAGAAGATTGAGATGATAACAAGATGACAACATTTTAACTGTAGTGCCTTCAATGAGGAGAGCCGCGTAGGTTTGGTATTCAGTCTAAGATTTCTCGCACAGGATGTATGGACTCGCCTAGGTAACTTGTAGTTTGTATATCTGGACTCGTGTAGAGTTAAACGAGGAGAAAAATTCAGAATAGGCCCTATGACAATATACTCAATAGCCACACACCTGCAAGTACCATGTACTTCTGCGTCTTGAATGTTCAAGATGCCTACATTTGAAAAGAGAGAAGGAGTAAGCAGAATTCTTGACTACACTAATAGTACATGATACTACACTACACTACATGATCATATGCTGTATTCAACATGTAGAGTTCTTGACTACACACATGCTAATGATCATATGCTGTATTTAACATGTAGAGTTCTTGACTACATACATGCTAATGATCATATGCTATATTTAACATGTAGAGTTCTTGACTACACACATGCTAATGATCATATGCTGTACTTAACATGTAGAGTTCTTGACTACATACATGCTAATGATCATATGCTATATTTAACATGTAGAGCGGCGGCGGCACCTGTGGAGAGACCTCAACAGTTTGGACGACGTAAACCTTCAGTAGAGCTCAGACCTGACTTCCTGCTAGCTTCTCCCTACGCCTCTGACACTTCGACCAGGTAGTGTTCTAAGTCTGCTTATTAGATTGGTTATTGTAAATGTCTTTATGATGTGTTGTTGTGAGCAATCGTGTGGTTCCCCAGGCATGCATGTATTGTTGTGTCATACACCAGGCAGGCATATGTTGTTGTGTCATACACCAGGCAGGCATGTGTTGTTGTGTCATACACCAGGCAGGCATGTGTTGTTGTGTCATACACCAGGCAGGCATGTGTTGTTGTGTCATACACCAGGCAAGCATGTATTGTTGTGTCATACACCAGGCAGGCATGTGTTGTTGTGTCATACACCAGAGCAGGCATGTGTTGTTGTGTCATACACCAGGCAAGCATGTATTGTTGTGTCATACACCAGGCAGGCATGTGTTGTTATGTCATACACCAGAGCAGGCATGTGTTGTCGTGTCATACACCAGGCAGGCATGTATTGTTGTGTTATACACCAGGCAGGCATGTTTTGTTGTGTCATACACCAGGCAGGCATGTGTTGTTGTGTCATACACCAAGCAGGCATGTGTTGTTGTGTCATACACCAGGCAGGCATGTGTTGTTGTGTCATACACCAGGCAAGCATGTGTTGTTGTGTCATACACCAGGCAGACATGTGTTGTTGTGAACAACTCTGTCCTTCCCTACACTGGCATGCTCCATTTTATGCTCTGTTATATATCGTAGTAATGTTTCTGAGTGTTAGATATATCATAGAGTTGTGCTAACTAAAAGTCAACTGTTGATATTTCCTTTCTGGCATATTTTGAAATAAAGATTATTTATACCCTGCAGTATTTACTATATGTTGTAATAACTCTGGGTTCGTTAGCCTTCAAATTTCAAAGGAAGTACGTTCGTCATGATTCATTAAATTTCAAGATTAACTATCTTGTGTTTGCTGCACGAACCAATGGCAGCTATCGTTTTAAGGCCAACAGGCGACATCTTTGATGACATTCGAACTTGTATCAGCAACTTTGCAATTCTCTGGACTGCGTCGGTGATAGCATTTCAAAGTTTGGCTTTCTCTTTTCTTATACTCAGTTTTGTATTTAATATTATATGTCTTCTAAATTAAATATATCTAGAGACGCAGACAAATTCAGAGATGCTAATCTGCAGCAAGAAAACAGACGTCAAGAATTTGGAAACTTTCAAAGGTAGACTCCTTAGACGTCTTTATATTTTGATTCTTGGATACCTGAATTTGGATTTACCAACGCCTATGTTGCTCGCAAGATAAATCCCATACGTCCTATACTGCAGTGAAAGACAGTCAGCTGTGATATACGATTTTTGTGAAACTTATAACATTGTTACTGGTTAACTTTGATTAGTTATTCTGAGACTTTGTACAGAAGAGTGTCGCGTATATACTACCAAGTCTGATAAAGTCTAATTGTCAACTCTTATTTTATGGTGTTTAATCCGTATGATACTTAGAAATGAAAATATTAATTCTAAATTTTGTTAGATGATGGATAGTGATTAAATCATAATCATAAACTTGGATAATTAATCATCATCATCATCATCATCTTCCCTTAAATCCCAGTTTAACCAGGGTCGGGATACGAATAGACTTTCTCCAGTCCTCCCTGTCCCACACCATATCATCAGTCAATCCCCTATAATTAATGATGAACCCAAATTTTTTTATTAAAACAAGATATCTTACTTCTGTTTAACTTATTATTCTAGTGATTTGTGACAAGTAGCCTAATATTAGTTTTGAGATATTTTCAACTCGATTAATCTTCTGAGGACGATAACCTAATATGACTGCTACAATTATTAAGCTTCATAAAATACACCTTGGTTGTTTGATTGAACGTATCTCGGTGGACATATATTCAGTAGTTTTCAAATTCACATATTTATATTATAAGTTGGAATTATTAAATTTTAAGTGTTTACACACGAATGACCATTAAATCTCCTTTCTTCTATAAATGGCTAGAAAAGTCAATTCTTAATTAGCTTCTTTTTGAGCTTTTATACAAGATAATTTGTTTTTGACTGTTTTTTTGTAATTGAACGAATCCGAGTAAAATAAGAATATTTGAATTACATGTACTAATATTAATGCATTAAGTTGCTAAATCTTGAAGCCTATAATAAACATTTTTGCAACTTTTTTTTTATAATTTTGCCAACTACAATCATTACTAATAACCATGGAGAGGAAATGGAGGAAATGACTAAAACTACAAAAAACAGCAACCAAGAAAAGAAACTATGTAGCACATATGTGTAACTATACGAACAAAACAAAAAATTGTTGCAACTTTTTGTATAAATTTTGCAGCTCTCCAATGATGGAGGCTGCTTCTATACTTAACCAGAAACCTCTCAAAGATCAGAGTCACTATGAACCTACTCAAAGGTTTTATTGAGCTTACTACTAGTGGATGATGTTAGAACTAGATGTTTGATGATGTTAGAACTAGAGTGCTTTGCTATAGAGGTTATTACTTTGTGACAGCTGTGCTTAACTTAAAACAGAATAATAGTGATTGCTATAGTGATTACTATAGGAGATATTAAATCTATACCCACTAGTTAGAGGCAGGCTAATAACTTAGTAGTGATATGAAGTCTTTAAACCAGTGGGGGTTCCAAGAATGTTTGTTTTCCTAACAAAATCCTTCTTTGACATCATTCTATGCCTAAGAAGCAGACGTTAAACATTTCACAGCATTATACTCTCTAATGTTTTGGCATGTACTCTTCCATGTCATTTTTAATTTTTCAAGTCACTTTGGATAGTAGAACCCTTATTTGTTTTCATTATTTCTTGTAAGCCTACTTTCTTTCAAAAAATAAAAATATAGTAAATAATAATAAGAATAATAATAATAAGAATAATAATAATAGAATGTCTCGCCATCACAATTTAAATGACATAATATGGCGAGCACTTTCGAGAGCAGGCATCCCTTCCTCTAAGGAACCAAGTGGGTTGTCCAGATCAGACGGCAAGCGTCCGGACGGCATGACTTTAGTGCCCTGGTGCAACGGTAAATGTGCCGTTTGGGACGTCACGGTCATTGACACTATGGCAAACTCCTACCTGAATACGACTTCAGTCACAGCCGGTGGTGCTGCTGTTCATGCCGCCTCTAGGAAGTTGGATAAATACCGTGATCTGTCCTTAGGATATGAAGTTGTTCCGGTGGCTATTGAAACCATGGGCCCGATGAATCCCGAAGGAGTTGACTTTATTAATGGCATAGGCAGACTTATTGCAGAGCAAACCGGCGATAAGCGAGAGACATCTTTTCTTTGGCAAAGGCTTTCCATGACTTTGCAAAGATTTAATGCAGTCTGCTTCAACAATTCTTTTAAGCCGATTGATGACCTCGAGTAGCCGGGCGGCGATTCAGCACGTATTGCTCGAATCGTTTTTATCAAACCCCAGGTTCTTTACACCGGGGTAAATAAATAAAAAAATAAAAAATAATAATAATAATAAAGGTTTAGCGTCCGTTTTGTCGTACAAGGATTATGTCAGTGACGTCCAAATTTGAAATATTGCAGCGACTCATCGACTAGTTGTATAATTGATGGATTGCTTGATATATTGTTTGTTATTCGATTAATTGTAATTGGCCGGTAGGTTGATTAATCAGTTATCAAATACAGTAACTATTTAATTATATAATTGCATATTTAATTTAATTGCATATTACTCTAATATATGTATGTCTATCTGTAATATGTGTATGTATATCTTTTCAATATCATGGGCATCAATGCCTTTTAGGTCAGAAGCGGTAGGGATATTATCATAAATATCTGTATATTATTAATAATGCGACATCTATGCACAGATTTGATACGACAAATGAAGATGCTTATCAGCTGCCGCAACAACAGAAAAGTTTTCGCAGACAGAAGGCTGACGTTAACTTTTGTAGTCCAGTGGGCAGCGCTGTGGTCAGGCGCAAATAAAAACGATATGGTGCGCTTTTCTTGCTATACTACCTGCTTGTTGTTGTCTCGCTATCCTGTTTCCAGTATCAATCTGAATGCGTAGAACGGATTTAGTCACTAGAATGATAATAATACTGCTTATGTATTGAGCAGACAACAACATTTAATTATTCAAGTTAATTATTAAATTGTTAAATTAATGATTTACATTTATATTAATAAGTTTTGATAATTATTAATTAAAATCTGTTTATTTTTCATTTTCTGTGGAGTGATTAAAGTTTGACTGTTTTGTTTGAATTTTATAATACCTCTTTTATGAGAGATCTTGTTGAATGTTTTAAAGTGTGTGATTAATTGTTGCACCCTTCTGTTGCTATTTAGCCTACTTTGGACTGATTTATGGATTTTGAAATTTGCAACATTTTCGGTCCTTCTTTTTGCTCGCCAGCTTGATTTGGTCTCATTAGTGCTCGACGTTGTCATTGATGACTGTATCACTCTAATTGTTATTATGTAATGTTATTTAAGCATTTGAATTGAGATAAGGAATTGATGGTTTAATAATGACCTTAAGCTAGAAGCGAGGCTTGTATACAATGATTAAGACAGATTTATGCGTGCCTTATATACTAATGTGTGCTATATTCGATATCATCTAACTCATTGTAGAATATCTGCTAGATTTATATACATATATACGTGTATAAATATATAATACTATGCACTGTTTCGTCTGGAATCAACACCAATTTGTATTATTATAGAGGCGTGTAACGAGCTGACAGATGTTCTTGAAATCCACATGATTTGACCAACAGCCGATTCTTGCAAACATAGAGAAATTTCGTTTGAATATCTTTAGCAATAACAAAGTTATACATTTGCGAATATGAGGGGATCAAATAAGAAGTTCTAATACCCTCTCATTCGTGTGTTGTTTTGAGTTGTGCAAGTCCTGAGAGAACATTCTCTGCCTGAGAATTCGAAATTCTCAAGATCTGCCTGTGTTCCATCTGCATTGACAAATTACAATATTCGACGTTTACATTAATTTGCATGAGTTACATTAAACCATAGGTTGTATTGCTTACTGGCTGGAGCTAGTGGCGACGTCGGAAAGGTATACGACCGCGGATCAGTATGTGCAGGGTTCAAATCCTGGGCTCGTCCGTCACTGACATCGCTTTCGAATGAGGAAACTGACGTTAACATTAGCTTTTTTGCAATCTATCTGCCTCTCGTAGTCTTCGCTTCTCTAGTAAAAACCTTCTCGCTGCATCTGACATTACGTAGATCTGCCATTGGAAGACGCTTCTTCATGTTTTCTGCTTCAATGACATGGAACTCTCTATCACAAGATCTTAGATCCTGTAATTGTATTAGTACTTTCCTGTGCAAGCTAAGACCCATTTCTTTTCGCAATAGGTCCAAATTTTGACCCTCATGCCTTGGATCTTGGACTAGCACTGTTTTGATCTCGTTTTCCCTTGTAGTCTTTGCATACTCAGTCGTCATCGTGTGGTGCTTTGGCGCCTGTTTGTGTAGAGTCTGTAAGAGACGTCTCTGACATTGCCTTATGGCGGGGATCCTGACGTTAAATTCTAACCAATATTTATTTTGAATATTTTTTGCGAATATTGTTTCTATCAATGTTGATTGATTACATTCACAAAGCTAGTAATATTCATACTTAAAATTTTCTTGACCACTTTGCTATCTGAGAAACCAGACGATTACAGCAATACTGATCTACAAATAACACTATAAAAAACCAGTTCAGCCTGTGGCAGTAACTTGCTCTGGAAAATATCTGTAAAATCAATAGCATTATGGAGCTCTACCACTCCAAGTACGATAGTTTGTACTGTGTGGTTGATTTTAATCTGATTTTTGTTGAGTAGAAAATACATGCATAAAGGTCGATTGCCATGCGAGGCTCTGCAGAAATTAGTTCAATAAAATCAATGAATAAAATCAAAAAATTAGTTAGCAGCTAATCATTCTCATAATTATATTACTTTCTAATTAGGAATTAACAGTTGAATTAATAATGCAAAAAAGTAATCACGCATTGTAGTGAAATGATCAGCTTTAGGCTATGCTGGTATCTATCGCTTTTAATACCACATGCATATTTTAGCCATTCCTGTGGATATCTGAGATTTTACTCTCAGATCAGCGCGGCCGGAAGTAGAACCAACGAGAGTTCCATTCACGTCAGGATCTGTCATTTAAAACTTCATGACGTTATAACATACCTTAAGCCTCTAACCATTACGCCATTGATCAAACATTTATTATAATTTGCGTAATTCATCAGAACCGTATGCATTTACTTGTAATTCTAAGGATTTACAAATATATAGAAATAAAGCATCCTGGTGCTTGAATGTGTGTCCAAAATCTCAGACTCTGCTAACACTGAGAACACAGAAAAAACTAACTTTCCGGAGGCTCGCCGCTTCCTATATTCCCGGAATGGGAAAATTTTACGAACCCCCTACATGTAACAACCATTTCTACGATATATAACGTCATGCAATTTCAAATGGCTGTTCGGTCTGTTCCTGAAGTCCTGGGATCAATTCCCGTAAAGTTAATCAACTAGTAAAATCTATAGGCCTAGTAGTCCCTTAACAATATTGATAGACTAGTAGCATGGTCAATTGACTATTTTTAATTTTTAATTTAATCAAATATACTAGTTCAGGAAGTCGCAAGACCTGTAACACCAGCTAATACTAAGCTTCTTACTGGTTAAAGGTGGGTATTAAAAGTGATGGATAGCATCATAGGTGATCATTTAGCTATACTATGCGTCTAAATTTTAACTTTAAGTAGCAATTGTTGCAGTAGGGTATTAGATTTTATCATGGGTATTAGATTTTTATTTTTATTTTTTTTGTAGTTCCAAGTACTCACATGTTACGCCCATTTTAAAGTCTTTACACTGGCTAAAGTTTAAAGAGCGAATCATTCACAAAACAGCTTCGTTAACCTATAAGTCCATCACCATCCCTGGACAACCTTGTACGTCTCACTTGATTAAAGTGATGCAACCTGCTGTTACTCGGTCTCCTAAATTAATTACTCTTGTGAGACCTAGCTTACCTTCGCGTTCGAAGCTATCTAATCGTTCTTTCCAGCATGCTGCACCGCAGATCTGGAATTCTCTTCCATCTAATCTTCGGAAATCTTCATTTGAAGCACATCGGCCTTTGCTTTCCTATGATCAGTTCCATAGGCAGTTGAAGACCTATCTTTTCCATCTCTCATTTCCATCCGGTGTCCATGAGCAGCGACCTGCGCCTAAACCTCCTTTTCTTTAATGCCCTGTACTTTGGACTGATTATCTGGATTTTGGAATTTGCACCGTTTTGGACCATCTATTTGCTTGCCGGCTTGATTTTGTCTCAATAGTGCTCGATGTTGTCATTGATGACAGTAGCACTCTAATTGTTGTTGTTATTATTATTATTATGGACAACAGTTTAAGTCGTGAAACTGATTTTACTTTTAATCTTTCTAAATCGCACGCCATTGAGCTACTTCCGCTTCCTTTAGGAGCGTATTGTTGATTTTTGTTGAAATCAAAATTTTCAACGACAACAGATCTATTATTTTGTTTTATTACGTTTATTAGTGATTAATATAGTCTCTATAGATGGTAAGTACCACTATATTTCATAATAGGCCTTATAAGGGAGCTTCCAGTTTCTGAGTCATGTATCGGATTTTATGTAGTTCTTGATTACTTTGCATATCTTGGTATACTAAATAGTATGCTAAAAACTGACCGGGATATTATTTAAATTTGCTCAATCAATCATCGTCATTGAGCCATTCACTAGGCCATAAGCGTACGTTCAATCAAGTTGTTCAAACATCTTGTGGACATTAACAGGCTAACTAAAATCATCATCATTGAATAATTAACTAGGTTATCCCAATATGCTCAATCTATTCATCATCACTAATTTTAAGCTCTCTCTTAGTGCACTGCCTACTGGCAGGTCCGTGGTATATAACGCTTCCACTATATCTTCCATTTTTATATTCATGTCCACATACAAGTGGATCTTTACATCGTCTATGACATTCATTTTCATATACCGTTACTCTGGGAGGATTCTGCTTATGACGAGGTGGGCCCCCTATGCCTTTCTCAGCTTCGACTAACATTTGGACTAACATAGTCATTGTTGACTAACATACTTTGCAGGGGCGTTATTACCTGATAAAACAATCTTGCTTACCCAAATCATGAACTAGGAAATCAATTTATGCTCAATAAGTCATCATTATTAAGTCATTTAATTAATTAGGATAACAATATATGCTCTGTAAGTCATTGTCATGAATTTATTAACTGCCTCAATCAAAAAATCATTGAATCATTAACTAAGTTATTCATATATATTCTATCAAAATATCACCATTATAACAGCGTTATTAGAGTATGCTTAATCAAATAATCATCATTAAGTCTTACGTTCTTCTTGAGGTAAATTTTCAGCAAATTTTGAAATATAAATTTATTGCTTTTTTTATTAGAAACTGTTGCCAAATCCGATAAAAAATCCAGCCAGATTTGGCAAAATTTTGCCAGAACCAGATTTTCAAATTCGGTCAAGCCGGAATCCAGTACACCCTTAACCTTGTCTCTTGAGAGGCAGACAATTACTCTAAACATGTTATCAAGTTCTATTTCTGATCACAGTTCTATTTTTTCTATGCTTTGCTATCAAGCCACTGAAATTATTAATAATAATAAAGGTTAGGACATTGAGATCGAGGACATTAGGACGTTGGTTATGCCAGATCTACGTCTTCTTTTTGAGTGTGATAATTTTGTTATACCCTCTCATTTCTGATGCTGCTTATTGCTATTTACAGTTGAAATAATTCTGCATTTGAATCTTCTTCTACACATGGTTAAAGAGCTAAAATTCAAGGTTAAAGAGTAATGCTTAAAGAGGTAAAATTTTAAATTATTTTAAATGGTTGTGTAGTTCTGAAATTTCTTGAAACCACATTGTTTTTAGGTTGTTTTATAAGTTGTAGAAAATATTTGTAATATAAAATACTGGAAAAAAAAGAAGTAAACACGCATTATAGTGAATAATCAACTATGTTGATATCTATCACTTTTAAAACCAAATGTTTAATCCGTTAGGCAATTTAGACCATTTCCCGTATAACCAGTCCAGTGAATGTTCGAGATTTTACTCTCAGATCAGCGCGGCTGGGATTCGAACCCACGAGGTTGCAATTCCCCTCAGGATTTATCATTTAAAACTTCATGACGTTACCCCTACGCTATTAAGACATTGGAGTTAGATATGTAGACAAGCTATACATATGTGGCCGTCCTCTGAAAAGGTTTGTCCACTCCTCTACTACTACTGGACATTCTATATTGAAAATATTGTTTATTTATTTAGTTTGATGTACAGCTGTACTATTGATATTAGAATTGGTAGTAGCACATTAATTAATACATTCTGCTAGTTGTGAGAAAGTGCTAGTTAATTGCATTAGCCATATTTTCATTTGGAAGTATTTCTCACAAGATAATTAGTCTATGAAGCTTTCTATGTTAATAGAATCGCTAGTAGTACTTTTATTGCTTGGTCAGGTCGATGTACAGACTATGAGTCTTCTTGCTTTGTAACTTCCCTCTGTATCTATTGAAGTTTCATAACAATTGTATTCGTTTCTTTCTTTGATAAACATTTCTTACAAGGTAGTGATTGTTTTTTGCAGGGAAACATGGAAGATTTCTCACAAGAGGAAGGTGACTATGATTTGACGGCTGTCAAAGACGAGAACTTCTCGGAGGAGGAGGAGGAAGCGAGAGAGGAGAGCGATAGAGGGAGATCTAGTAAGAAAAAGAGGAAGATTAAAGAGGAAGTAGAGGATGATGAGGGAGAGTTGATATTCTGCTGCTTCGTCTGTAATAAGAAGTTTCGTTCAGGACGTGGCCTGGGAAAGCATCTCGTTATACATACTGATCAAAAGGTTTATGTAGTAACAAAATCTCTAAAAAATTGTTAACGGAACGTAGTAGTCGAAAATGTTTAGATAAACATTTAACCAAAGGTCTTATGATTCATAATCAATTTCTAATATTTTGACGACAATTTGAACGGGCAATTTAGTTAGAATTTTGCTTTGCTATTGTATTTTTCGTTTTATTGGTAGCAGTTTATTTTTGGATTGTAGCCGTAGTTTTGCCTAGTTTACATAAAACTTCTGTAATTTTATGGCACTTTTTCAATTATAATTGTAATTACAGAGAGACGAAAGAACCAGATAGCATTATATATCATTATGACGATGAGTGCGCTGTGATAAATTAATACTTTAGTTATAAATTACACCTCTGATGTTACCACATTATCTATGAAATATTAGGCTTAAATATAGGCCACTATTTTATCTGCAACAGTATTTCTGCTGCATTTTCTACGCATCTTCGCGCTGCTAAATCTGCAATATATTGAGTTGCATAACACAAACACATGCTGTTGCCTCTGTATTCTATTTTATGTAAATGCTGTGATATAATTATTTAACTCTTCACTATTGTTTAGTGAACACTTTTATACTTAGATACTGTGCCAATCTCTGATTAATATTTGTTTTACTTGAGCTAACTCTGAGAATACTGAAGAGAACAACAAAATGACTGTTTTGTATAGCCGGTGAAAGATTTCTGTTGCCACGAGTGTGGTAGGGTGTTTTCTAGCAAGTATGGTCTGACGATTCACTTGAAGCAGCACTCTATGAAACGTGTACCCACTAGAGTAAGTACAGACTTACTTTACTTAACTTATTGTATTACTACTTATGGTGCCTAGAATAGAGACAGTATACTTTGACAAAAAATATTAGTGTCGTATATAATTTTTGACTTGTCCTACTTATTATAATTATATTATTGATTTTGTATTCCTATATAATACAACTTTGATTTTTCAAATCCTGGTACATTTGCTTATTGAACTCTGGCTTTCCTTCATGTCATAAATATGTGCTTCACCATTTAAAAGTAATTCAAGATTTGTCTCATATCCCTCATTGTCAAATAATCAATACTACAAATTGTCATACAATTTGTAGTATTGATTATTTGACAATTTTTTGAAATTGTTCACACTTTCTGTTATACTTTGCAGCGGATGCGAATAATATAAAAGGTATTTTTAGAATTCATGAAACATGGACTGAGTGTACCTCTGAATGGTTAAGAATTTTTTAATGTAGTTGATAGTGAAACAGAATCTCGGATGTTTATGAATATACACGAAGGTTAGCAGATCAATTTAAAATATTTTGTTATAGAAGAAGTTTATCCTTTATGCATTGTGTCTAAAGGACACAATGCATAAAAGGATAAAGGATCATTGTGTCGCAGCAAAAGACTATAGGAAATCAGTATGATATCGAAACTATGAGGATATATTGTAAGCAGTTGCTAGGTTAATTCTTGACTAGTTGTTGACAAATAAATGATGGTGATAATGAATGACGTTCATGGACTGTGTTAGCTCTCACATTGTTGTTTTGTTGTATAGAACGCGAAGCTGGCCTGTCCGGTGTGTGACAAGGTGCTGACCTCTAAACTTGGTCTGCAGATTCATGTTCAACGACACACGACCTTGAAACCTGACAGTGCTTCCAAACCTGTTAGAATCTTTTCAAAATAGCATTGTATTTCTATATACATGTATAGTTTCTTTTAGGGCTATTGATTTATGTATTTTAATCTCTCTCTCTCTTTCTGGTGTTCTGCCTAGTGTCAGGTCCAAGGTACATATTTGTCTCATGCTGCTTTTCACGCTCCAAAAATACCCCTTCATCGATCAATTTGTTAATTCCTCACAAAAGGCTATGCATTATGACAGCGCTCTCCTTCAGGCTGTTGACCAATCCGCTTGCTTCGTAAACAAAAGGCCCTAATCTGAAGATAAAGTTATGCCTTGATGTAAACCTCCGAAATCTGGGGTGTGGCTACGCCTGCCTTACTTTAACCCGTGATTTAAAGCTTACAGAATACCATTTGGAACTAGTCCATAGTTTATGCCTTTGTTGAGGTTTAAATCGTGAATTATCTCACTAGTGAATTCCAGCATTAGTGTAGCCTATAGTTTGGAAATAATATGGCTTCTGAGGCAGTTTTCCTTTGCCATCCTCAGTTCTTCCTCATTCGCTTCTTATGACTTGTGCAGTTAACAGTTTGTCTATTCTTTCGTGTCCTGGACACAACATGGGAAGCACCTGATCGGTATCTTTAATCGGTATATTTATTTGCAATCGAAATATATAAAGGTACTGATTGATTAATGCTTTACTGGTAGTGTATTAGTAGCATCAGATATACAGATGTCGTATTACACTTTTAAGTTTTTGAAGCTGTTTGCATGTAATAATTGTTTGGCACTATAATGACATTAATGATAAATGATTGCTTTTGATTGCGGCTCAGGTAACAATGTACATACCGGATGTGAAGGAGGGTGGGAGCTGCGATGTTGATGGCAAAGTGTCTGTAGCATTGGAGGAGGAATGTGTAGACTTTCACTGTCTCGTGTGCGGTAAGGAACAAGCGGACAAGAATGCGCTTGTTGAACACATGAAGCTGCACGACAATCGACTCAAGTATGAGTGTCCCCAGTGCCAGCGCAAACTGTCAACTAAAGGCGCGCTAACCGTGCACATGCGCATACATCTGGATGATTGCAAGCAGTACGCCTGCTCTGAGTGTGGCAAACGCTTTCGTGCTAAAGGAAACATGCTTGAACACGAGCGCACGCACAGAGACAACCGATCGTTTGAGTGTAATTACTGCGAAAAGTCATTCAAGCAGCGTTCTAATCTCACCGTGCACTTGTTGCTGGCTCACGGGGAGAGTGCCGCTAAGAGAATGGCTGCCAGCGGCACCTCCAGCGGCAGATCAGGTGAACTGGATGCCTATACCATAACGGTGACGGGAGGGCCAGACGGAGATAGGACTATAATGTACCGCTGTCCCCTGTGCAACAAAACTCTTGCTTCTAAACGAGGTCTGTCGATTCACATGCAGCTGCATGTAGCTGATAGCGGCATGACGAGAGACGCTAGTGGTGCACTTGTCGAGTCTATGCCAGGCAGCGAGGTGAAGACTCTGTACGAATGCTACGTCTGCTTTAAGCTGCTTGCATCACGTACTGGATTGGATAAACACCTGCTGACGCATTCTGATGACAACAAACCTCTGTCGTGCGTCAGGTGTAACAAGAAGTTTAGAGATGCGCGTAGTTTGTTGGCGCATGAACGTGTGCACACGGGCGAGAAGCCATTCCAGTGCTCGTACTGCGAGAAGAAGTACGCTCAGAGATCAAATCTCATAACCCATTTGCTTCTCTCGCACGGAGTAAGAACAACTAAAGGTAACCGCAGCATTGCGGTGGAGTCGGTGATCCCTCGCCATACTATGAACAGCGTCCTCCCGCCTCCAATAGTCTCCAAGGGCTCCGGCAATCATCTGTGCAGTGTCTGCGCTAAACAGTTCAGCACTATCACAGCGCTGGCGGCGCATGAACGAATCCACACGGAAGTCAAGCCTCACGTTGATTTAATCTCCGAACTGCTTGCTGATGATCAGGCGTATTGCCAGTGCTCTAACTGCGGCGCTACTTTCTCGTCTCTGCTCCAGTTCAACGAGCACATGTGCGCGTCGTCCATGGAGGAGCAGCTGGACGCTGGAATACAACTCGTGCACATGTGTGCTCAGTGCGGCGATCAGTTTGAGAACGAGACATTGCTTTCTAATCACAGGTGCAGCGGTGGAGCGGTGACCTATAGCTGCAGCACGTGCGGAAGATATTTTGCAAACAAGGTTATGCTCGCGCTGCACTCCTGCGAGCAGCCTAGCGATGATGCCAGCGCTCTCGTGTGTCAGGTGTGCAGCAGCGTGTGTGCGAGTCAGGAGGATCTACAGCAGCACCTGCAGGCTCACGCTGCGGCCGGTGATGCTAAGATATCTAGTGGGGAATTGTTGCTGTCTGGCGTGCCAAACGACGGCAGTGGAGATGGTAACGTGATTGATCAGGATGGCACAACGTGCTGGCAGTGTGGATCGAGGTTCCGCACGAGTGAAGAGCTAGCGGTGCACGCCGCTGAGGGTTCCTGCGCAGGAGAGACAACGCTGATGTGCGAGGCGTGCGGCGCCTCTTTTGATACGGAGATAGCGGCACGGCACCACGTGGAGGTAGAGCACGGTGGTGCCAAAGCTGCAGTCGCAGACGCACTGTACGTGTGCACGGATTACGACGGTCAGAGGTACGAAGAGAATGAGAGCGAGTCTCAAGAACATCCCGTTCTAGAAGAGGAGTCTCAGGCAACTGTCGCCTCCTAGTGACGAATCATGGTGGGATTGTCTGAAACGTGGCAGTCTCTGTGCACGAAATAACTCTCGTTAATTGATTAAACAGAGCAATTATATATCTAGAAGAATGAAAAAGTTGTCAAATTTATATGTTGTCAAATCTAGAAGTTAATCTACTAACGCGTTATTATACTGGGTTGTTTATCTATTCCTCGGCAGAAGGATCACTCATGGACAACATATGTTTAAAGATGCTGAGCAGAAACATGAGCTGTTAGTTATGACAACTTCATGAGCCTTATATTCCGAGCTTAAAGGCTACTACCATTTAATAAGGTCATAGCCGGTGTGATGGAATCAACACGTTGATCAATGATGAGCCATTTGATAAGGTGATGGAATCAACACGTTGATCAATGATAGACCATTTGATAAGGTGATGGAATCAACACATTGATCAATGATGAGCCATTTGATAAGGTGATGGAATCAACACATTGATCAATGATGAGCCATTTGATAAGGTGATGGAATCAACACGTTGATCAATGATAGACCATTTGATAAGTTCATGGCTAGTGTAATGGAATCAACATGTTGATCAATGATGGGTGCTTTAGAAGGTGTGAGGACAGAGTTGTGAGTGATGATTTGTGATTTGGACACTGATGTTGCTTAAGTAGGACTTTCGAGAAAGGGATTTTTTAAATTGATATTTTCTCCACCTTTCAATTTAACTAATGATGCTTAACGAATAGGCACTTAGGCATTTGCACTCTGCTCTGCAGCAAAGGTCTTATAGTTGTTTTTTGATGCCTATAATTTCAACCAAGGATATAGACAAAGGTACATATCTTATAATAGTTTAGTGATGTAAAGTCTTTAAACTAAGGAGGTCATGATAAATAATGTTACAAAGTTAATACTATAGTTCATAAAATTCATTAACTGGTATGTGTAGTACATTTAAGTTAAAAATAGAGGATTGACTGATGATATGGTATGTGACAAAGAGGAGTGGAGTGGGCCTATTCGTATCCCGACCCTAGTTAAACTGGGATTAAAGGGAAGATGATGATGATGTAACAGTAGTACAATTGTATATTTTCAGTGTCTTGGAATAAGGAATAAATAACATTTGCGAGAGACTCTTTCACAGTTTATGACTATAATTTCTGTTGGTTAGAAATATGCACATTGTTTTTCATTTAATGTTATGTTTTACTACGCCATTTTTGTATATAATGTATATACAGTAAAACTGATTTATTTTCATTAGTCACCATTTCTTTTCTTTTTTGGCATATTTCCCGCACATGATTTGAATATTACTAAGAGATGATAATAATAATAATATTACTAATAATATTATTATTAATTATAACAATAATATATTATCAATATGACTATTGCTTGGTTGTCTTTGTAATTCAGCACTCGTTAAATTTGCTGTGCCTGTTCATAGAATTATGAAATGTTGTGCTGGTGTAGTGTGAATAATACTTAGAAACACTGTCTTAAAAATGCTAAATATCTTATGGAATTGTCAGATCTTAAGCGATGTCAAACATGATTAAGTTTCGTTAATTAATTGTTAGTCATTAGCAATAATAGTATTAATATTAATATGTTATACAATTTAATAATACTATTTTATTATATTAATATTAATATCATTAGCATTAATTATTAAATCATTTGTTAACTATTATTGGAAATAATCCTTGTTTCCTTCCTTGTGTTGAGAAAACATGAAGGATTTAAGTCATGTTTAGCTAAGTTGTCTCAACTTGATTGCGTCGTCGGCAACTGTGAAACTTATCAAACAATTAGACAGTTGGTGATGCTTAGTGACTCGTAATCACATTACTGTGAACTGCTAAACAAACATGTCTTGCAAAGACATGTTGAGAAACTTTAAAGTTAAAGATTGCTTGTTGCCATTGCATTAATTTATTTGAACGATGATTGTTTGATAGTTTGTTTTCTGTCAAAATAGAACTACTGTGTCTGTCGTTGTCCGATGTTGTTTTGCTCCACTATTGACATTAATATTCAGATTTGATGAGCTACAATCAGTGCTACAACATCTGCTACATCACTACTATAACCACTGCTACATCACTAGTACAACCTCTGCTACATCACTAGTACAACATCTCCTACATCACCAGTACAACATCTGCTACGCCACTACTACAACCTCTGCTACATCACTACTACAACCAGTGCTACATCACTAGTACAACCTCTGCTACATCACTAGTACAACATCTGCTACATCACTAGTACAACATCTGCTACATCACTAGTACAACATCTGCTACAATCACTACTATATCTGCTACATCACCAGTGTTATTTCAGTTCACAAATTAATTTCAGTTTTTTATTACTATTATATTCTAGGATCATAATTTCTATTACCATTCTAATTTCAGTTTTCAAATAGCTTATAAATTCTATTACTATTCTAATTTCAGTTCTTTAATAATTTCCAATTTCTATTACTATTCTATTATTGAAAATAATTTCTATTTTGTTATTTACTAAATTCTATGATATTTTCATTAGAATTTTTCAATTAACAAATTGCGAATATGCAAATTAAATATCAGTAGAGAAGCTAAAGATTTCATTTTATCAGGTATAGTTCCAAAATGTAAGGCCACTTATTCTTGCACATTTTTCACGAAGTAGGCCTATAGTTCAGTAACCAGGAAATGACAAAATTCTAAGTATTTTAGAGGCTGCAAGTCAAATTTGTTTCAGATTTTAAACAGAATAAAAGTTACATAAATAGTGAAAATTGAAATTTCTTAAAACAACCTGACGTTCAAATGAATTTTTCAAAGAACATTTCTACTAATTTACATTCATGCACATTGCATCATTTCTTTGAGTCGATATTTATATTATTTGCTTTTCTTCATTTTTAGTTTGCATATTTTTTAGTTATTATTTTTTCGTATGCATGATGTGTGGTCAACTAGATAGGTTTTTAAACATCTTTGATGGTCTAGTGTGTATTATTTCATATTTGAGTTGAGTGCTTTTTTGAAAATAAACATATTCTCTCTCTTTCTCTCTCTTTCTCTCTCTCTCTCTCTCTCTCTCTCTCTCTCTCTATGTTAAATTTCAGAAGAACTCGCATTTGAACTCGCATTTCATGATTTTTCTGAAGCTTCCTCTGACTACCGGCTGTTAGCAAGCCACATAAGGAGAACATTCTTTTTACATAGGCTTAGGATGCCGGTACCAGATCTTCAACGGATAGCTGCTAATCTATTGTACACTGACCTATTGTCTTTCCAAAAGAGCAATGCATCAGTATAATTGCAGCAGTAAAATTGCTGCTGGTGACATTAGATAAAGAGGTATTTAATTGAAAAGATTCATTTGTAAAAATCTATATATATATATATATATTAACTTATCACAATTTCCGTTCTTATCAAATTTCCGTTAAAGTTACTATTCTATTCAGGACACCGAAATTTCATTTTTATTCTATTTCTATTTTTTAAATAATTTCCATTCTTAATTTCCGTTATCGGTAACGGAGGTCAATAATTTCCGTTCCAATTTCTATTACCGTTAACGGAAATATCACTGTACATCACCAGTACAACATCTGCTACATCACTAGTACAACATCTGCTACGTCACTGCTACAACCTCTGCTACATCACTAGTACAACATCTGCTACGTCACTGCTACAACCTCTGCTACATCACTGGTACAACATCTGCTACATCACTAGTACAACATCTGCTACATCACTAGTACAACATCTGTTACGTCACTAGTACAACATCTGCTACGTCACTGCTACAACCTCTGCTACATCACTAGTACAACCACTGCTACATCACTACTACAACATCTGCTACATCACTACTACAACCACTGCTACATCACTACTACAACATCTGCTACATCACTACTACAACATCTGCTACATCACTAGTACAACATCTGCTACATCACTACTACAACATCTGCTACATCACTACTACAACCACTGCTACATCACTAGTACAACATCTGCTACATCACTAGTACAACATCTGCTACGTCACTGCTACAACCTCTGCTACACCACTGGTACAACATCTGCTACATCACTAGTACAACCTCTGCTACAATCACTGCTACATCACTAGTACAACATCTGCTACAATCACTAGTACAACATCTGCTACATCACTAGTACAACCTCTGCTACAATCACTGCTACATCACTAGTACAACATCTGCTACAATCACTAGTACAACATCTGCTACAATCACTGCTACAACCTCTGCTACAATCACTACTACAACCTCTGCTGCAATCAATGCTACAACCTCTGCTGCAATCACTGCTACAACCTCTGCTACAGTCTTTGCTACAGTAACTGCTACAACCAAAACTACACCCACTGCTACAACCACTTCGACACTCACTGCTACAATCACTGCTACTACTGGTAGAGCCAGTGGCGATGTCGGTAAGATATTCGACTGCGGATCAGTATGTGCGGGTTTAAAATCTTGGGCTCGCCCTTCACTGACATCGCTTTTGAATGATGAAGCTGACCTTAACATTAACTGTTTTAGCATTTGCAACCACTGCTACAAACATTGCGCCTCAACGTACATAGAAGTTGAAACTTTCGTTTTTCTTGTTATCTTAAGAAAATATTTTTCATTGAGATTTACGAAATTTCTTATTTAGTTTTGATTTAGTTTTTAATCTAGAAAAAATGCTGGTCGAACAAATCGATTCTTGATAAATACCTAATTTATTTATCATTTCTCTTCAATAAATCAGTCAATAAGATTTAACGTCTGGTTACTTGCCATAAGGCAATGTCAGGGACGTCTCTTGGAGACTCTGTACAACCAGACACCAAAACATCAACAATGACGACTGCGTATACACTTCAACTAACTAACAGGCTACAGCCTTAACTTAATTAATTGTCTAATTTGTTGAAGAATACACAATACAATTTAACTACGTATCATGATAGCTGTCACTTAGTAGCATAACTTAAATTCAAACCATTAGGAATTTGTAGTACACGGCCAAAAATGGTAGATTTGTCACCTGAAAAGTAGAATTCATCTCAAGCTACGTCAATCACTAAGCTTTCAAAATAATACCTGACGTTGTGTTCTTCGCACTGAAGCTTATATGGTTAGTTACTAAGTACTCTTTTTTTTTTTTTTTTGCACACATGACATGCCGCATGTGCTACATAGTTTCCTTTCTAGTTGTTGTTTTTATAGTTTTCGTTATTTCCTCTCCGTGATTATTAGTAATCGACTAGTCGTTGCCTTTTGTTGGCGCTCCAATAGCAGCCGGCGCGGATTTACATTCAAAGCTGTCGCCACTCGGTCTTCCAAAGTGGTCGCTCACAATTTACTAACTGCTTGCAAAGTGGCTTTACTTCGTTCAATGGACGAGCAGCTTAACTGTGGGAGCTAAATCACCTCTAGTGATCCTAAATCCCCTCTAGGAATCGCTAAATCCCCCTGAGTTCGGTAAGTCCAAAAATTAATCCTTAATTGTAGATATATGAAGATCCTTGAGCAAGGTGCGCGACGGCATTACAATGACATGTTTAAACCGTTAGGCAATTAATTTTGACCATTTTCTCTATAGCCAATCCAGTGAATGTCCGAGATTTACTCTCAGATGAGCGCGGCGTGCATTTGAACCCATGAGGGTTCAATGGCCTACACCTCAGGATCTATCATTTAAAACTTCATGACGTCTCCCCTACGTAGCTATTAAAGCTACGTTAACGTCAGTTTCCTCACTCGAAAGCGATGTCAGTGATGGACATCCCTATATCGTCTACATGTATATTAATTAAGACGTTCAATATAGATACATCGACATTTAGCATCTCAATCTGCTAATCAATTTATTATGATGGATATAGAAAGGTATCTCTAACCACTAATGATTTAGAATACATAAAAGTACATATGTGAATAGTGTTATAATAAATAATAGTAACACACATTATAGTGAAATGATCAACTACGTTGATATCTATCACTTTTATATCACATGTTTAAACCGTTAGGCAATTTACTCCATTTTCCGTGTAACCAGTCCAGTGAATGTCCGAGATTTTACTCTCAGATCAGCGCGGCTGGGATTCGAACCCACGAGGATTCCATTCACCTTAGGATCTGTCCTTTAAAAATTTATGACGTTATCTACACCTCTAACCATTGCGCTATAGACATTCAATAAAACTTAGTCTGTTTTTAAAAGAGTTTATCAAAACTACGTGTAACCAAAAGCATTAGACAGTTAAACTAAACTCTACCTTCACAGGACTCAATATGTAGGCTATACTACAGCAATTAAATACCTACATAGGCCTACATGTTTAATATTGAAAATAAGACTAAACTGGTAAAGATAGACATATATGCTATCTGCGTTTTTATTATACGCTTTCGTACCTTTCCTTCTGCTTTTCAAGTATTCATTAGCAGAGTCCTGTGAAGGTAGAATTTAGTTGAACTGTTTAATGCTTTTAGTTACATATAGTTTGATAAACTCTTTTATAAACAGACTAAGTTTTATATCATAAAATGAAGAAAGTGCATTAGATTCTAAGTTTTAGTTTTAATTTCTACTAATTGAAATTTTTTAGTTATACAGAAATTAGTGTATACAACAATATATTGTCATATTGGACTTAGCCGCTTAGGTTACTTCAACTCGAAAAGTAGATAAAAGAAAACGTTGAGTAGATACTTAAGTTTGGACTGATTTTCTGGATTTTGGAATTTGCACCGTTTTTAGACCTTTTTTTGATCGCCGGCTTGTCTCAATAGTGCTCGTTATGTCATTGATGATTGTAGCACTCTGGTTTTGTTATGATATGAATCCTTTGCGATGAAAAAAGAAATGAAGTAAATTTCGGCGACATCTGGTGTGGATTATGAGAATTCGTGCCACCATCTTTCTTTTCACGTTGTTTCACTGTGAGGATGGGGTTAGTTTCTGAAGTTCTGTTTTCATTTTTCGTCAAACTTCTCTCTTTGCCTAACTTTTGTAGCCTTAAGAAACGAAAAATAGTATGCATTCGACGAGCCGCTTATATTATTTGTAAAGATTAACATCTGCGGAGTTAAGCAAATAGAAAATTTGCGGTCTGTTTTTGTCAACCACGTTGTCGTTATACATGTGTATGCTCTGTTTTCTATAAGTTTATATTTATTTTATTGTAACTTATTAAGAATCTTTCTGTCTTTAATATCATGGGACTAAGAGATGCGGTGATGTTAGCCAAGTTTTACTAACAGTAAAGAGTTCTAGTTAATTGTGAAAATCTAGCTCATATAAGAAATTGCATTACTTTTAAGGGCAGAATCAAACCTATATAACTTCAAAGCGAGATACCGTTCTTAAATTAACGAGTGAAGATAAATATGCTATCCATAAATTTGTTTAATATCTTTAAACATTGCTGTTATGATAGAGCAGGAGTAAATAAGGATAAGCTTCTAGTAGAAGGCAAGCATCCCGTCCTGTATAAATGGTTTTGGTGGTGCGAGAGCTCTGAATGCAAGATAGCTTAGATAGCTTCAGTGCAATTTCTAGAAATTCTACTTTTTTATGTAAACCTACTAAAATTATATTGGCCAGTCCACTTTAGTCATTTCATTTATTCTGAACGTATTTGTTTAAAATTATTTAATTTAATTTAAATGTCTTCTTCATAAGCAATGGTAAATTTTACATCTGTCATTTCAATATCAATTTATTCCTAATATTTGTTAAAATGAAAGTTTTTTAAAAATTGTTTATTAGATATAAACTTTGGCTATGATTTGTAAATGATTAAGACACTTTCTGTGATGCTGTAGGACCCTGAGATCCCAGAAGAGGCTTGCAGCCAAAGTCCTAAAGTGTGGAAAAAATAAGATATGGTTGGATCCGAATGAAACCAACGAAATATCTAATGCCAACTCGAGTAAGTAATTTCTACTTTTGATTTACTTTGCTTTTTTTACTTCGTGATATTGCCATATTTTACTCCTTACATCTAATTGGTGATATTGGTAGATGGATCATAGTATATTAATATTCATTGCAGAAGCGTGTTCTGTAAATGAAGTTGAATAAATAGTATTTATTTTCCTGTAAATTTTCAGTGCATTCTCTTTTTCTCACTTCACGTCCAACAGATGCAGGTGTTTTCTAACTTCATGTCCAACAAATGCGGTGTTTTCTATATGTAATTGATTTAGTTACTAAATATACTGAATTATAACTTTCAAAAAGTATCTCTTCTTTTAAAAAATAGCTTATTTTAGTGATGTTAGATAGCTTTTATCCTCAAGAGAAGACAGTTCTGCTTAGCAGTTTTCAATTTTCTTTGAGTTTGTTGAAAAATAAAGTCCTGTGGCCCCAAATTTGGATCCTTTGGTCCCAAATCCTATCCTCATCTTTCACAAAAAGTTTAGAGGTATATTCCATAGTATTTAACAAGTCTTTGCTTTTAATGAAAGCTTGGTGCATTGTAATAAATGACTTGTATAATATGTATGAATTGACTTAAAGTTGTATAGATAATTGAAGTATGTACATTTTGGTTGACATTCACTGGGTTAAATGTAGCGTTAGAATAACAAATTTTTTGATCTTATTAGGATGACTATCTATTGTTTCTATACTTGTATTCAACACATAACACATTGGACCATGTTACTTTAGGGTGACTTGGACCGATGTGTTTCATGTGGTATAATGGGAGCTGATCTATATTCAGTATAATCTCTACCACAGTGTTGTAGAGCATCCTGGTCCCACTATCACTGGTGTGGATAGGGGTCCTGCATATTCCATCAATATCCCTTAGTTGCTTGTTAACCATTACTGGGGTAGTAAACCATGCAGGATACAAAACTTGACTGTAGGGCATATGTCCTGGTTAATTTGAGTGAAGTTGTTATTATGAATTTGATATGGCAAACTTGTTCTGCTTGCAATTTTTCGCTCATTGTTCTTTAATAGATGATTAAATGATGATACTAACTTTATTAAACAATAATATTCTTAAATGTAGCTGACAGTATAAACTTGCTCATGATGATGAGCAGCATATCAAGACCGTGAACGCAGGATATTGTTGGATACTTGTACATACATTATACATACATAATAAAAAAGATAGTTCTCAAGTTTATAAAAAGATAAAAGAAATTCCTTGAAGAGAAATCATAAGGGAACAAAGAAGAAGTACACATGAAAATACTCCAAATAAGAAAAGTGCTAACATATAGATTCTTAATTAATAAATTAAAGATAAGCATGGAAAATAAACATACATATGTATACGATATAAAGTAAACAGACAATTTAATAAAGACTTGAGTATATTAGTCTTATTAGATATCAAATTCAATTTTGCGGATAGTCGCGATGGATCAAGATTAGTGGAGGAAGATGGTTGGATAGAGTACTCTTTTGTCCGTAAAATGATGCCAAACAGAGATCGATGATGATGATGATGACGATACTTGTTATATTGTCAAATAGGTTTAAAGGGAATTGCTATTGTTTTATTAGAATTTATATTTATTATACTTTTTGGTCTCTGTTCATTTAGAGTTGCTTAATTATCTTTCTGCTCACAACTAGAAATTTATTGATGCTAGAACTCGAAATTTTGTTTCTGCAGACCTAATTACTGGCGCCATTGATTACCGTGGTGGTTCCAGCAGTTTGTCTGCTACATGATTTCATTGACTACTGGATTGAATCATATCTAAATGTGGATGATTCATTATTCCAATCAATGGACACAAATATCTGTCTATATGTCTAGGGATTAATAGTATATTTTAATATCATTTTTGTTAGGCCCACTAAAATCATATTGCAACCAAGTGTGAATAAATTTAAACAGAACATGGCCCAAAATAAGTCGTTTGTTTTCAAATAATGATTATCCTGTAGAAGTTGATGATTACATTCGGCTGCCCAGTAATTTATCATTTTCTATCATCTAATGAGAAACATCTTAAAAACAAACCACATCTGACTGTCATGCTATGGTGTCCTCTAATTGCATATTAATATCCAATATTTCCAGTATGTGGTTCCAATATTTTTTATGCATTTTTCTCTGACTATGGTTTGATGAAGTGAACAAGCAATGTAGCTGACATTTCTTAAGGTTATAGTGATAAATGCATATATGGCCAACATTTGTGAAGCTATAGGTGTTGGAATTTTATTCATACTAACTTTATTAAACAATAATATTCTTAAATGTAGCTGAGAGTATAAACTTGCTCATATGCAATATGCCGCATCACAGTTTTAATATCAATTCAACTTAACTAAATATGAATTTGCAGGCATAGTAGCATTAATTCTAAACATGTTGATTATTTTGAATTCTAGACATTGGATTAACTTCTTTCTTGTATGTTTCTTGTTTCTTTTCAACATGTAACACATTGGACCATGTTACTTTAGGGTGACTTGGACCGATGTGTTTCATGTGGTATAATGGGAGCTGATCTATATTCAGTATAATCTCTACCACAGTGTTGTAGAGCATCCTGGTCCCACTATCACTGGTGTGGATAGGGGTCCTGCATATTCCATCAATATCCCTTAGTTGCTTGTCAACCATTACTGGGGTAGTAAACCATGCAGGTTACATAATTTAATGCATATGCAGTGTAAGCATTTCATTTTGCAATACTGCATATTTCTGCATTATATTCATTTTATATTTTATTTTTTACTTTTAATAAAAAAAAGTAACTGAGCAGTGAAAAATGCTGTCTTTAATAGATTCGGTTTTCTTTGGTTTCGTGTTACTACATTTGGACGGATTTCTTTAACTCTGTATTCCATTTGTAGTTCAGTATACATTTGAGCTATTTTACCGTAATATGTAAGATTATAATGTACATGATATGGCTGACATTTCTCAACTGGCATATTAATTGCAAATGGAAAAAGTAGTGTTGCATCTACATATGTGAAATGGTTTTTATTGAATTTTATTTATTTTTGCCATTATTACTATAATCTATCCAGTTTTGCACTATATACTGTAATTTTGGTATCTAGTATCTTTGCACAGATGTATATTTTTGTATTTTAGGGCAGAACATTCGCAAGTTAATCAAGAATGGCTTGATCATCCGTAAACCGGTGGCTGTTCACTCACGTGCGAGGGTCCGCAAGAATGCGATTGCTCGCAGGAAGGGACGTCACACCGGCACCGGAAAGAGAAAGGGTACAGCCAATGCTCGTATGCCTCAGAAGATTGTCTGGATTCGTCGTATGAGAGTTCTCCGCAGACTGCTGAAGCGGTATCGTGAGGCTAAGAAGATCGACAAGCATCTGTAAGAGTTCTATTGGCTTATGTAATGGAATGTTGTTCTTGTCAGCATAAACTCTGTGCCAGGTTGTGCCTGTATTAAGGTGCTGATGGTTATGTAACAAAAGTGCAATTAAAAAATTATTATTTTTCTATTCTTTGCTACTTAGGTGTTATTTTAACTAATTGGTAAAGGGATTTATATAACCAGAATTCACTTGTAAAACTAAAATTCTCAACTTCGCTTTTATTAGAGATTCTGCACAAAAAATAGGTTTTTGCTCGATCAAAAACGTTTAGATTAATGTTAACAGCATTTATAATTTAGAAAAAATTGTTTGCTTTTCAATAAATTTTAACTTCCTGCTCACCATATAACTTTTTAAATATCTTTCTTTTGTTGTAAAGATGAACAAAATTTCTTTCATTGTATTACCAAAGTCAAATTATTTCGTTGAGTTCAGTTGATTTCTATGTACCACGTTGAGCTGTGTTTATATTTTACTATCTTAGTGTTTCACAGTAAAGTATCAACACGTAACACATTGGACCATGTTACTTCAGGGTGACTTGGACCGATGTGTTTCATGTGGTATAATGGGAGCTGATCTATATTCAGTATAATCTCTACCACAGTGTTGTAGAGCATCCTGGTCCCACTATCACTGGTGTGGATAGGGGTCCTGCATATTCCATCAATATCCCTTAGTTGCTTGTCAACTATTACCGGGGTAGTAAACCATGCAGGATACAAAACTGTAAGACATATAAACACAATACCTTAAAAATGACTGTGACATTTGATGTATTTTTTGATAATAATCTCAAATTAAGCGAAGTTTTCAAAAATAACTTATTTAGATAGATACATACCATTTTGCTAAACATTCCTTTGTAGTACAGCTGTGGCCAGAAGTTATGGAGCAAACAGTAATTATTATTAATGACTGTTTCCCCATTCTTTTTGGCATATTTGAAATGAAAAATTGACAATAAGGACTAGTAGTGAGTGGTGCTAAAATTTCTTATTACTTGATGGGTCATATATGTATTATTCCATGAATTAAGTATTAATTAGCCCCATATTATTGCTCAGATACTTTCATTCTTTAATAACTTGTAAAAGTCAGTGTATATATATATATCTACAGAGTTATAACTGTATGTATAAACATATCACTTAAGCTGCAATTTTTTATTCTGTGGACATGATAAGACTTTTTGAAGCAGGAAAACTTAATGGTTGTATAGGGCTTGTATATTATTTGGGTGTGAATTCAGGATATGATCTTCTGCAGACCTAATTACTGGCACCATTGATTACCATGGTGGTTCCAGCAGTTTGTCTGCTACATGATTTCATTGACTACTGGATTGAATCATATCTAAATGTGGATGATTCATTATTCCAATCAATGGACACTTGAACTAGACTGCAACTCTTAAGCAGAATATGAATGTGATGTGCTATTTATAAGATTAAATAAATTGTAAAGCCTCACAGGATTTTTGTTCTGAGCTTGATATTTGTTAGCTTCCCAAAAAAATTACAATTCATTATTTTTGATTGGAGAAAAATTACTGGTTGTTTGAAGTTTAACTGCATTTTTCTATAGAAAATACTGATATTTTAATATTCACTAAAAATCCTATTACTCTGCACTTTCTATTTAAAAAGCATTTTTTGGTAAAATGGGAATTAAAAATGTTATTTTAATGACAATTATAATAATAATAATGAAGGTTCAACGTCTGTTTCCTCATACAAGGTAGATGTCAGGGACGTCAGGATTTTGAAGGTGACATTCATTTGTCAAATCGAAATTATCGTGCTCTGATATTGTTGAAGACGACAATAAGGAGTTGTTAAGTCTTGAGCAGGCTCTAACGTTCAATATATTTATTTCATTGTGTTGCTTATCTGTAAGTGAATATGTAAGGTATTACACAAACTGAATTGTCAACACATAACGCATTGGACCATGTTACTTTAGGGTGACTTGGACCGATGTGTTTCATGTGGTATAATGGGAGCTGATCTATATTCAGTATAATCTCTACCACAGTGTTGTAGAGCATCCTGGTCCCACTATCACTGGTGTGGATAGGGGTCCTGCATATTCCATCAATATCCCTTAGTTGCTTGTCAACTATTACCGGGGTAGTAAACCATGCAGGATACAAAATAATTGCTAGTTAATTGCTAGTTTACGTTTTACTCGAAGTTTTGATGCACTGTACATATATTAAATTCTATACAGTTTCCTTTTTGCAAATTTAGGGTTGTCCTAGTTTGTGTGCACCAGTGATAGCTGGCATACTGCAGTATTTGTCTTTTTTACAGAAAATTGTGATTATGTCATTGCCTTGTTGATAGTAGAAGCCTTGGTTGGTTATTATATGACAACTTGTGAGAAAATGATGAATGATGTAAGATAATGACCAATGATGAATTTTAAGAATTTAACGGCAAACCATTATAATAGCAATAATACATTTTGTACTGCTTATTTACAATACTTAAATTGTTTAAACAATGAAGAGCATAATATTCATTTATACATGTTGCATACCACCACTTATGTGTGACTATTGTTCTGTATTTGTTTAGGTACCACAGCCTGTACATGAAGTGCAAGGGTAACGTGTTCAAGAACAAGCGTGTACTCATGGAGCACATTCACAAGAAGAAGGCTGAGAACTCCCGTGCTAAGATGCTCAGGTAGACTGATACAATTTCAGCCTGCATATGCATATTGAAAATTTTTGTAACAATGTCACCTGTTAGATCTGGAAATATTTCAAGTTTGAGTGAAAACAGATTAATTCTTCTTATGCTAAAGTAAACATTAAAGAGCTACTTTTAGATTCACTGTTAGAGATTTGAACGGATCTGCCTGAGATTTGAACTGGTGGCCTCCTGATTCTCAGTCAAGCTTGCGGATTCAGCTATCGGTTATATTATAATGGCTGCACTGATCTTGCAGAGATCATGTGTTCTTTCTTAACAAGATTTATTTTTCTAAATCTCCTTAGACATGTTCTTGCAGTAATTTTTTCACTTGAAGCTCTGTGTAGGATGTACTCCTTTTATAGAAAAAGCCAGAGAATTTTTGTAGAGAGAAGCATACAAAATGATCTTTGTGATATAAGGCATATATTGCATGAAGTGAAATCCGATTGTGATAACAATTTTTATTGATTGAAGTTTGATGGAAGCTGCTACAATAGCAGATAATAAATCTGCCGTCATATATTAATTAATTATTATTTGTGAGATTTTGTCAACATGTAACCCATTGGACCATGTTGCTTCAGGGTGACTTGGACCGATGTGTTTCGTGTGGTATAATGGGAGCTGATCTATATTCAGTATAATCTCTACCACAGTGTTGTAGAGCATCCTGGTCCCACTATCACTGGTGTGGATAGGGGTCCTGCATATTCCATCAATATCCCTTAGTTGCTTGCCAACCATTACTGGGGTAGTAAACCATGCAGGATACATATAAGCTTCGTGATAGTGATACATTTTATTTTATTTTGTAGACGCTGCTTAAAATTGTGCAATATGTACTGAAATATTTTGTGTGTCAATTCAAAATGTTATCTTTACAAATGTATTTAAATTTTGTATATTTTTATCCTCTACTATTGTCTTTTTTGAGCCTGAAATCAACCTTGTGTATCTTGTCTTGTGGTACTACTAGGTATGCATATCTTACCAGATATGTGGCGATGAAGATATCTTACTGTGAATACTTGGCTATGGAATACCTGGCTGAGATAGGCATTTAAACGACGTGATTTATTGATTGATTGACTTGGTTGTTGATTGATTGATGGACTTGGTTGTTGATTGATTGTATTACAGTGATCAGGCTGAGGCTAGACGTAACAAGGTGAAGGAGGCTCGTAAGAGACGTGACGAGAGACAGAGCAGCAAGAAAGCCGAGATCATCAAGGATAAGGACGATGAAGTCACTCCCACGCCTGTGGCTGTCAAGAAATAGTGACTGAACCTTTCTGTAATCCACCATCTCTGACAATATTGTACACAAGCTGTGACAGAGCACTTGTGGCCGTTTCAGTCGCTGATCCTTTAAAACTTGACAGTTAGCGATACATTGATCACTAGGCGTTAACTTGTTAATGACTTGTGATTGTTGTCAGAATAAAGCATTTTATTGAATGTTGTTCTAAATCCTTTGTTGATGGTGAATTCATCAGTGGTTTTTTTGGTTGGATCTCTTTCCTGATTCGAGTTAGATAATAAATTATGCTGGGTTTATATTCAAATATGTAAATGATACACATAAACTAGAATCAAATCGACTGGAGAATAATATAATTGCTCTTTTACCTTGTAAAGTATTAAATTCTTTAGTTACAGCTTCAGAAAATATTTGTAAATAATTCTACCTATAAATTTACAAATTACAAATAAACAATTAAATGAATATTTAAAAAATATATGAAAAATTAATAATTTAAAAAATCAATAAATATAGATAAATAAATTACAAATAAATTTACAAAAGTAAAGAATTTGCTTCCTACAAGTAATATTTCTTCATAGGCCCGTTATATCCACCTTCGTTGCTGAAAATCGTTTTCTGGAAAAACGTTGGGCTACTTTTACACATGCCTCTCATGTGTACTTGTAAAGTTATTCTTTTAAACACTACTTCGATTTGCAGTCGTGTTGCTACAGCCGTAGAAAAAAACTTGCTGCGAGAAATATGGTCATTGACGGGCACATGTGTACTACGTATGCCATCGATACCCG
Organism: Enchytraeus crypticus; assembly: GCA_905160935.1. Lineage (NCBI taxonomy): Eukaryota > Metazoa > Annelida > Clitellata > Enchytraeida > Enchytraeidae > Enchytraeus > Enchytraeus crypticus. Next base: position 464,186 of record CAJHZI010000600.1, read on the forward strand.
TAACCTGGACAATGCTAATATCAATTATTCTGTATCTGTTTTCTCTTAAATATACAAAGTGAGTTATGCAAATTATGCTATAAACAGCAATAATTATAATCAGTTGTGAAACGTTAAAAGTAACGAGTGTTATAAAATATATTATATTTATTGATCAAGTTAATTTCCGATGACCCAACTTTATTCCCCATTCTCTTCCTTCAAAAGCCTTTCTCATTACAAAATCAATCACTAGAAGAAAAAGAAATGGTGATAAAATACATCCCTGTCCAACTCCTGTCACAATGTTGAGAGTCAGTGACCCCCGTTTGTGTTCCTTTGTCGCACGACGAGTTTTCATATAATAATGACATCAACATTAGAAGAAAATTCTGCAAAAGTTGGATTAATAATTAGCTCTGAAAGGACAAAAATCCTCACAACGGCAGAGACAGACATATTCACGATAAGAGTTAATCAAAGCGAGGTTGAAAGGGTAAAAATGTTCACGTATCTAGGCAGTACAATATCTCAAAATGGATCAAGTGAAATGTATGCATGTGGAGTGTAAAATCGGTAAAGCATATGACGTATTTCAAAAGCTCCAATATATTTGGAAGAGTAATAAAATTGAGGAACGATTAAAGATAAAAATATATTCAACAATTATCCAACCCGTTTTAATGTATGCATGTGAAACCTGGGAAAGTACTAATAAAATAAAGCACAAGTTAAACTGTTTTCAACAAAGATGCCTCAGAAGAATTTTAAATATCCACTATTGAGACCACCTCAAAAATGAAACAGTACTCGAAGGAGTGGACAAAGAAAATTAGATGAAATAGTTTCTGAGAGAAGGTTGAGGTTTTAAGGTCATTTACTGAGAATGTCTGAGGACAGATACGCAAAGACTGCAGCTAACTGGAAGCCAACTCAAGGAAAAAGGAAACGAGGAAGACCTAGAGGTACTTGGCTAAATACGATCAATAAGGATTTGAGAGCATTAAACATTTCATTGGAAGACGCTGTGAAGATTGCTGATGATAGAAACGAATGGAGAATTTTTGCCGCCCTATGTTCTGTACAGAACTCAAGGAACTGATGATGATGATTCATTGATAAGAAAAATTGAAATGAAACCTTGTAAACCTTACGAGGATAAAGGTAGAGATAGGTTTTATGAGGAGATAGGGTTTCACCAGGTACATTGCACCTGGTGAAAACCTGAATGTAGACTAGGATGTGATGCGCCGTCTCGTTTGACACCTGCTGGCTTCTTGGTGTGACCGACATATAGAGAGACTGATAATGATGTGGGTTTGCCGTCAAGATCAGAAGCCCTAAGGGCTCCTCTTCAAAACGTACGTACAGAGAGAATTGTGCAATTATCTAGCCTGATGATTGCTTTACTTATTTCCAATTCATTTTATAGATACTTCTTAGATGCATGGGTATCAACTGTCAAACATATCCATTATCGTAATAAATAATCAAAATCTTATTAACAAACTACCTATCTTTTCACTATTCCAAATTTAGACTTAACTTAGTTTAATTAATTCGAAATTAATTTATATGCCTAGTGATTAGGCCAATACTTAGACCGCACATGAATGATCAACGTTAGACCAGGGACTGAATATTTTATTTCACAGGATATAATATCAAGATATGCTGTTAATGACTATTATCCAAGTGATTAAGTCAATGTTTAGTCGCTTTTGGTTGCTCAAAGTAGGGCCGCAGGCTATATTCGTTAGCAAGCAGAGACTATGCGTTAGCAATAGTTTTGGAATGATATTATTCACAACTCGCAAGCAAGTGAAGGCTATTCATACTGCACAGTGTTGCTATGTATCAACAGGTCATGGGAGCTCGCCAGACAGGCTCCGGAGCGTTTATGAGCACTCACCTGGGAGCGCCACTTGAAGCTCTCTCCGCACATCGGTGGCACTTTTTGTGTAAGTGCAGCGCATTCCAGTGAGTCTTGAGATCATTTCGCTTTTTGAACCTATCATTGCATAACGGGCAGTTGTAGAACTTATCTATAGTTGCCGTTAGACTCAATGCGTCAATTAGAGGCGAGGCGACATTCACTTCTACTGTTTCCTACAACAAACATTGCAGCCTAGCGTCACGATGTCAGGCGGTAGGAGAACGTAGGCTTCACTTGTTGATCACTGCGATGTTCATCCCCAGTGTGAAAATAAACTGAGAGGAAATCTTTAGACGAGAGAGGCAGATGATGAAAAATAAAGTTTTGTTTTCGTAAAAAACACAAATACCAGGAAATTAGGACAACTGTATAACTTATGCCCAGTATCATAGGTCCTACTAAGTAGAAAAATATTATTCACAAATTGTTATTTAAGTTAGTTGTATTCAACTGAATCAATAGCACAAAATGTTTCATGTAGGCTAAATGTTTCACAAGTTACACTATGTTATGTAAGCAAATTAGGAAAACCAAATTTTAACAAAATACAATAGTCAACTTTAAAAATTAAATTATCTAAAGTAAAAAAAGGTCAAGCACGCATTAAAGTGAAATGATCAACTGTATTGATATCTATCACTTTTAATAACACATGTTTAAACCGTTAGGCAATTTAGACCATTTTCCATACAACCCGTCCAATGAATGTCCGAGATTTTACTCTCAGCTCAGCGCGGCTGGGATTCGAGTCCACGAGGGTTCAATTTTCCCTCAGATCTGTCATTTAAATGTTCATGACGTTACCTCTACGCTATTAAGACATTCTAAAGAACTTCCATAGTCAACTAAAATTTGCAACATGAATCCAAAGCAAGCAGCGAGTAGGCTATTCAGAAACACCTTTTATAAGAGATATTGAACGTACGCATGAAATCTAAATTCCTATATTCTTCATATCAGCTAAGGTATTCTGCATTTTCCACTGTGCACTAATTATTTATTACCACATTGACAATATCAACTCAAAAGGTTGATATGGATATATATATATATATATATATATATATATATGTATATATATGTAATATATATATATATATATATATATATATATATAGAGAGAGAGAGAGAGAGAGAGAGAGAGAGAGAGAGCGCATTAAAAAATGATCTCCAATCTAAATTGCTACAACTTCGTCAATTCTTGCTATTTCGCTTTTAAATTTTAGTCTTCTGTAGAGGAGGAATTTCTTCACAAGCTCACCACACTTTATAGAAATATTTTATATTTATCTTATTATATTTTGTATATTTATATTTATCATAAGCTATTGCGATCTATTGTCACCTCATGGTATTCAGCTGAGCTGATCTATAGTTTGTCAACAGTCTCGTTTGTCTCCACTGACAACTCACTATTCCTAACGCTCATCACTAAACTAATCTATCATCACTAAACTAATCTATCATCACTAAACTAATCTATCATCACTAAACTAATCTATCATCACTAAACTAATCTATCATCACTAAACTAATCTATCATCACTAAACTAATCTATCATCACTAAACTAATCTATCACCACTAAACTAATCTATCATCACTAAACTAATCTATCATCGTCATCATCATCATCCTACCTTGAATCCCAGTTTAACTAGGGTCGGGATACGAATAGACTGTCTCAAATCCTTTTTGCTCTACAACACACCTCCAGCAAATGCCCTATTTGAGACTTTTCCATTCGTTTAAATTTTGTAGCAATTTCTGGATCCTAGGCGCTCACCAACCGAATGCCCTTTCTGACGTTGATCACTAAATTAATCTATCATTCTCAGAAAATTCGAGTACCAACACTGACAGTTTCTTGTAGCAGCTGAAGGAACAAAAGCTTAAAGACTACAGTAATGAACTATCACCTGTAGTGGACACACTGAACACAGCGGCACAGCGCAGCTTATGCTTGCAAAAGCTTCCACGCCACTTGAAAGTCTTGCCACAAAACTGACAGTGATATCTGTGCAACGATAGATGAGCGCCTTTTATATGATCCATAAGAGTTCTCTTGCCCTTAACCACTAAACCACAAGTTTTACACCTAAACTCCTCGCAGTGATCATCAGACATTTGACTGAGCTGGACTGAGTTTTGACACAGGGTCTCTAACTCAGCATTCAATGTTCTTAACTCCGAGCCAGGGTGACCCTACAATAAATGCACAAACAATATGTTCCAACTGTTAGTTAGCTGTCACTGTTCCGCTTCTTAAAGCAGATGTTGTACCACGTCAATCATTCAGTCAGTATCACATTTAGGCTCAGTTTTACAGCAAACAACTTGAAACTTGCTATTACATAAATTGCTATTACAAATAAAGGCGTGTAAGGCTACTGAGATCTTGCTGCTCGTAACGCTGTCGACTTCTGAAACTAAATATTAAATAAACATAGAAAGCTCACAATATAGACCTTTTAGAATATGTATCGGTAACTGTTAACATAATAAACAAAGCCTAATGGGGGAGCGGGAAGGGGAGTGTGCTTATATTTCCGGCTGGCAATATTCTATATATTCCCATATATTTATTATGTTTTCGTCATTTATTAACAGAATGGTGTTTTAAAAATTACAAAAAATTACATTTCCATTACTTATTAACTGATGATAAACATATGTCTTAGTTTACATTTAATATATATCTATATTGATTATCTAGAAAGGATATATTACATTTTTACGATAAATTACGTTGCAGTTGCCTGCCAAAAAACAATTAAGTTTACGATTGTACGGTGGCGCCGCCTAGCGAAAGAAAAAATATAAAGTGCGATTTTTCAAAGTAAACACCTTTTATGTAAGGTCTATAATTACAGATATTTACAGGGGTAACAGGGGCGGATACACATCAGAGTGGAGCCTAGGTCCGCTGATCATATATATCGTGCTCTACTGCTCCAGCATGATGCTGCTGTTTTATCTTTATTTTCATTGCGTTTATAGCTTTGTAAGCGTAAATATGTATAGACCTATACGAGAAAAAAGAGGCAAGGAAATTTAGAACTCTGTCCCGGAGAAGGAATCCGTATAAGTAAAAAATGCAGACAATGTCCCAACATATTTTCAGCCCCACCCCCTTAAGCATTTCTGGATCCCCTGACATATATACATGTTCAATTGTTCATATCTCCAATCATTCGTAATGTCAACACGCTATATCTAAAAGCGTTATACTGTCAATTTAGGCTACATATTGTGATTTTTATATCGATTACATAAGTATGCGGCGTAGGCCTACACTCGCTTAATACTAAACATATAGCTTTAGCTGTTAATTTTCTATAAATATGTTAACGAAGACCGGTTACGTTAAGACCTCTATTTTATACACTTTATATAAAACTAACCAATATGCAAAATGCTAATGTTAAAGCAAGTAACAATAGAAAACAATGTGAATGAATAATTAATTCTTGTGTCTATTTCTAGAAACAGTTTTACCGTCTCACTACAATTTTACAAAATTTCGAAGTTAGCAATTATCAAATAAAGTCGACAATAAAGTGCATTTTAAATACTCTACTTCTCTCTCACTCTCTAGTGTTCTGCTAAGTGGCTGGTTCAAGGTACATATTCCTACTCACATGCTTCTTTTCACACCCCGTAAAGAGCACTCCATCGATTAATGCGGTAATCCCTTCACAAATAGCTATGCCTTATCCATAACTTAATGTTGCCTATAGCTTGGAAATAATTTGACTTCTGAGATTGCCTTCTCGAGTTGTTGCTCAGTCGCTTCTTTCGACACATGCAGTTTATGGTTGGTCAATTCTAAGTGCCTAGACACAACACGGGAATTTTATAAAATACATTATTTGTTAAATAATTTTTTTTAATATTTTAAATAGCCCAACATTAAAAGTGAAGCAATTTTCTAAGTACAAAGATGCCGAAAAGTTCTTTAAATTTTTAATCCCTATTGGTTTACTTTTCATTGGCTACACAATTACTTCCTCGACATAGACCTTCATTGATCGAGTTCTTACGCGGCAACGTGTTTATGTTCAGTCTCCACTCATCACATTTATCCGATTATTTAAATCTTCGCCAAGATGAGCCCCCATAATACGCAAACTGATAAGCTTTCATTTAATCCTCAAAATTCCTTGTCGCTTTCAGCTGTGTTAAGTTGCCGAAGGACTAATGCAGTAAACCTGAAAGTTTCTAGAGATCTTTCAGTATCCTATCTCAGTCTATAATTTCAATCGTTTCTTCTACATCTTTGTCCAATCAATAAAACAAGCTCGGACATGATGAAAGAGGGTTTGCATGAAGTGAGAACAGAACAAGTTCAACAACAAGCATCTACAACTGGCACACTAGGGTACATCATCCACAGCCACTGATGCACTGAATGCAGCTGTGCAGCGTGTTCTATGTCTGTAGAAGTTCGCGCGCCACTTAAATGTCTGCCCACAAAACTGGCAGTGATATCGGTGCAGTGACAGGTGAACTCCCTTAATGTGATCCATCAGAGTGCACTTGTCCTTAACCACTACACCACAAGCGTTACACCTAAACTCATCTGCCTGACTACCCGCAGTACTGACTGACTGTTGACACAGAGCCTCCAACGCTGACTCTGAGACTGAACTAACGAGCGAGTCAGTAGGACATCTCTAAAACATAGCCACAACAACATGTCCAGACATTATTCTCAGGCTGGGTGGATTAGCACAGCAGGTTCATATACATGTAGATGTCAGTCATTCAGTCAACTTAAAATTGCATTCAGTGCTTCAAAACCTTCCCACTTCGCATAGAGCTACTGTGGGTAAAATTATCAACTGCAATTGCATAAAGAACTATAAATGATTTCAAGGTCCTTAAATCACCCACAGAGGAACAAAATAGGTAGGCAACAATACAAAAAACAATACGATTTCAGTTCTAATGTTGTCCAAGACAACATCGAGCATTGTGGAACCAAATCAAAGCCGATGAGCAGAATGAGGGGTCCATAAACGATGCGAGCCAAAATCCGGGTAATCAGTTCAAGGAAGGACACTAGCGGAATGGAGGTTTACGTGTTGGTCTCACAAACCTGTAAATTTGATAAATTTTGAGCTTGCAGGTTTTTGCCAGTATGTGCCTACAGGCACAAACCTGTAGGCACAAACCTTTTAAAATTAGATGTCAGCAGCAAGAGTAAATGTTAAAGCAATGTTTTTCAATGTCTAATACAAAACGGTACAAACTCAGTTCAAGTGACTCAAAATTGCCAGACAAAAAGACATCAACTTGTCAATAATAAGGGTCAAATCAGCACTTAGCATTTTCGAAAATTAATATATCAAATCAATCATCTAATATCAGACTAAACCTTTCAATCCTGTCAAAACGTTTCATTCTCTTCATAGTATAACCGTTGAGTAAGCAATATCGATTTCAACGCTTGAAATAACATATCTGAATATTTCCAGTGAACGCTATCAGATTTGTTAAGATTTGATAAATACCAAAACTTTTAGATTTGATACAGATCTATATCAATATTTGGAAAAGAATCAAATCGAAAAAATCTTCGATTCTGCTAAACGCCATCTAATGCTTACTTGATAATAACCGCATATTTAAATTTCAAGGTCTGCAGCTCTTGAGATGTATGCCAACTAAATAGCCACACACATGGACACTAGGGTAGATTGTCAGCAGCATCTGACAGTGACACAGTCCAGGAATTGATACACTGCAGCTCTCTTTTGTGAAAGCTTCAGCGTCAATTTTTAGAAGTCTTGTCACCAAACTGGCAGTTATATCTGTGGAACGAAAGATGACAGCCTTTCAGATGATACATTAGCGGTCTCTTGCATTTAACCACAACAACACTACACGCACACACTTACTACTCTCGCACACGACAACACTGAACACACGTTCACACCAAAACATTGACTGCATTGATAAGTGATATCACTGGATTATGTCGACAGAGAGGAGTTTCGACTGAGGTTCTCTATCTCTGCAGTCAATCTGCGTGAATCTTGGTCAAAATATGAGACTACATATCCATATATCCATGAAACATTGCCACCACAAACATTGCCAGCCGTTCACTTACTACAGCCGGTAGCCTATCATACTAGAAGGTCACCAGAAAGATATCAATAACAAAAAGGAAAAAGTTATAAAATATCTATTTTATACACGTCTACTTTTCTTATTGTTTTTAAAGCTATTAAATTTTGAATAACAGGATGGCTGACTGGGCAAAGTGGCTCAAGCAATATAGATTGAATGCTCACATTTCAATAGCACAGATAAAATCAAATGTATAGTTTTCATGCATACGGTGAAACATTACTGACATTTCAGTTGCAAAGGTAATATAAAGCTAGTTGTCTGTTACATAAGGCTTGTAAATGTCTCCACAACTAGTCGTTACATTACAGTAAATGCTACGCCAAGCTCTTCCTAGTTGCATAAAATTTAAGTTCGTATTTAAAAAAGAGTTATATATATATATACTGTATATATATTTTTTTTCACGCTATAAAAAAGAACAAAAAAATTCTAAATTTCAGAATAAGCTACAATTACATCATAATATTTAAATACGCACCTGTGATGTCAGATCATCATAAGGAATCCAAAATAAAAATATCACACAGGCTCAGCATTTAACACTCGTACAATCATTTAGAATTTACTAGCACTCAAAACTCTCAAGAGGCTTTGGATTTTGAGAAGTCTTATGGTAAACGACAGTTCCATAAATGCTCAACTCAAAACAAACGAGCACCAAGGATAACTTCAATATAAAACATTGGATAATATTGTAAAAAGTTCAAACTTTATATCAAATCTTTAAGATTTGCAAAATGATAACAATTCTGATAATTAACAGTTTTGCATTATTTTAACTAATCCTATTAGAAAAGTCATTCAGTTGACAAAGTAGTTTTTAAACATCCTAAAGTAGTTTGAAGACAATCTTAAGCTCCATAGGGAATGGAAAAAGAAGTGAACCAGTGCATTACAACTTAGCATCAGAGTAAGTTAGCCGAATTAGACGAACTGAAGGCATTGATGCAATGTGGTTTATGATTATGTAGTCCCGAGCGCCACTTAAAAGTCATGCCACAAAACTGACAACGGTATCTCTGTAGCCCAAGATGAGCGCCCTTAATGTGGTCCATCAGAGTTCTCTTGTCTTTAACCACTACGCCACAAGTCCTACACTTAAACACTTGCTGGACTAGATCACTGTGATCACTGGATTGTGTTGGCTGAGCTGAGCTTTGACACAGGATCTCTAATTCAGCAGCAAACATTCCTGACTCTAGGCCAAATTCAGAGGAAATCTCGCCCTAAAACACAGCCAGAAAACATGTGCCAGCCATTAGCCCTACCAAGTCCCTCATTTGTTTAAGCCCATTTACAGAAAGATTGCTAACTAATGTATCTTCTCATTCCTTAATCAGTGCAAAAACTGAATGCCAACATAAACGTAGGGACATACAGAAGATTCATTAGAGATGATATATAGACATCTTTACTACATAGACGAATATTCTCATCCTAGCACTTATATTTCCATATTAAGAATAAAAATTCAAGCCAATAGACTAGCTCATAAAGACACCACGAGTGGCATTGACAATAATGCATTTTGTGCCCGTAGGACCTGTAGGCAGCATCTAGACCCGTCGCAACCACAGAGTGAGACGATTCGAGCATTCGCTACAGTTGAACGTTATGCTGTGATAGACTTTTTAATTTGATAGCCCAAGCCTGTTCTTACTAATACAACAAACTGCTAAATGAGTCTATAGCTTCAAAACTCTTGCTTTTAATAAACATTATACTGGTTAGTCCAACAGTATTTCCGATAAATCTTCAAAATAAAAACTAAGAATGAAAACACTCTGATAGGGGATTCATTGCATTTTAATTGGTAGTAAGATAGCCAATAATATTCCAGAAATTCAAAGATATAGACACTATTGGGTTATTTCTTTCTCAGAAAGTGAAATAAAAAATTAAAAAGTAATTCTGTCCATAACTGACAGAAATACTTTAAATATTACATTTAAAACAACATTTCAAAAAATTAAAATTGCCCGAATAGAGGTCATGGTTCATATGGAATTATTTACTACATCTCAATCAATAATTCATTAAACATGAAGAAGTTCAAACATTACAGTTTAGTCACAATTTATTAAACTTTAATTTAATAGATATATATTATTTGGGTAAACAGGATTGCTTTCTCAGAGAATAACTCCTCTGCCCAGTAAATGTTAGTCGAAGCTGAGGAAGGCAAAGGGGCCCACTTCGTCATAAGCAGAATCCCCATGAATAATGGTATACCAAAAGGAATGCTATAGATGATTTAAAGATCCACTAGTATGTGAACATGAAGAGGGAAACGGAATATTGAGATGAGTGGAGACGTTATATGGTGTGGACCTGCCAGTAGACAGTGCACTATGAGAGAAATATATCTTAAAGAATTGCTCTCTCTCTCACTCTCTTTCTCGTATAACTCCATGATGGTATGTCTAAGCTTTGTCTACTTAGAAACTATACGTTAACAATGTCCTCAAACATTAAATTTAAAATGATTATGACTGTCAAAGGTACCGAGTACGGACTAATATCATACCATAACAATTTTAGTGCCACTGTCATCAACGACTAAATATAGTCTATTTTATATTTTCAATAATATACATAAAATAAAATGACGTCATTCTTCAAGAATATTGCGACTGCTGAAGCAGCATTTGGCATATACCTGTAAAGTGATGGGCGATAGCTGAACAGTTGCGAGTAACTAGTTTACCTAGTTTTTAGTTAGAGCAAAAGTTTCACTACTTTTTAGTTAACTTTAACTAATAGTTAAACTACGGTTTTAGTTTAAAAGTTTAACTAAAAATTAGTTACAACTACTTTTATCATTTAGTTAATTTTGTTTGCATAATTTGTTGGAAAAATTGACATTGATGTGAAAGTAATCTGTAATCACATAACCATATCATAGAATTAGAAGGTTTTGAATGGCCCCTACAGCATTGTTTTGTTAACATTTTTATAGTCATGGGCGTGCACAAAATTTGAAACCTGCACCTACCCGTCTATGGCCATAACCAAACCAAAATAAAAGAAGCCGCGGGCTCAGCATTCTGTCTATATACCACATTGTAGAAACATGTAATTTGTACACATGTCCTGGGGGGCTAAAGGCAGTCAAAGTGGGTAAACTAATAGCAGTTCAGAGATTAATGAACGAACACTAAATTACTGACTCAGACAACTACTCTCTAAACCAGTGGAACAATTACTCTAACAGTTATATTTTAAAGAGAATTGAAATTCAACAGTGGCATTCAGAATTTTTAAATACAAATTTATAAAAATGTTGAAAATCAGTATTTTCGATGCCTAATCAGAGAAATAGTTTGCTGATATCTTGTTATCAAAAGGGGGTAAACTTAGGTTGAGGATTAAACCATTGTTGAGAGACCAAATAAATGCTAATTTAGCTTTAAAAAATTAAGCCAATTAGCCAATCACAAAATGACCTGAGCTGGCATTGGTTAAGGGGGTAATTTTAAGCAACAGGCATAACATAGTCATATCATATGACCTATCATATGATAGTCATATCATAGTCATGCTACGAAATTCTGTAAATAATCATTTTAATTTATTCCACAGGAAAGGCGTAGTTATCCCCAATCTAACTTTGTTTAAAAATATGAGCAATACCTCATTACAAAGAGCTGTGATACTTGACAAAAATAAAGAACCAACGCTACACACCTGTGAAGCTTGCCTTGATGCACCTCTGCTCGCTAGCATAGTTGCCCCACTACCCCTACCCACTCCTCGCTTAAGCACCCCACGCGTTCTAGCTGCAATTCTCCTCTCACCCCTCCCCCAGGCTCTGGTTTCTGGAGCTCCCTTGTGAAACGCTGACCCTTGAATTCCCTCGTGATCATTCATCTGAAATATCTCGGGTAGCTGATCTTGAAAGACATCTCCCTCGTTAACTTGTTCATAATTTTCATCGTACTCGGCATAATTCTCTCCAGACCACTCGGTCTCATTGAACTGCCCTTCACTTTCAACATATTCATCAGTATCTTCTGTATCATAAGGAATGTTTGTGTTCTCAATCCTATCACCAGTGTCCTCAGGCTTAATCTCCTGCTTTACTCTTCCAATCTCATATTCGCTAATATTTTCAATGCCTTCGGATTGTGAGTTAACATTGGTTGATTTGGACCTGAAAGACTCGGGCTTAACAACAGTAGATGATGCAGGATTCCTTCGTGCATTCTGTGTCGATCCACTGCAAGAACCATTGCTATCATTCTGTCTGTGCTGACTCTCTTTCTTATTAACCTGACTCTGACTCTTCTGACCAAGACGACTGGAAGAATCCTGTCCAACAGCATCAGCAGATTTCTCAGCAATACTCTCGTTCAAGCTGAACAGAATGACGTCGTGGTCATCAAGTGTTACACCGATCAGAGCCTCCATGTGGAAGCTCGTTGTATACCTCAGACCATTCTTACACAGCGCCAGCAAGGCTTCTGACAGAAGAGTCTTCATCAACTGCTTCTCCTCTGTTGATATCATTCTCACAAAGCATACATCTGAAATTATCATTGTACTTATTATTAGAATTATGCAGACCCAGTAATAAAAGTTATATATATATATATATATATATATATATATATATATATATATATATATATATATATATATATATATATATCTTCACAGATGATCATTTAACTGTAATGGTTTTAAATTTACTTCTAAAATAATGACAAAGGAATTGTGAACATCACCATAGCATAACATAACAATAATTACAGTGCTACTGTCGCCCATGGCAACATAGACCACGATTGAGACAAATCCAAACCGGTTAGCAGAAAGAAGGTCCATAATAGTGCAAATTCCAAATATCAGTCCAAAGAGAAGAGGAGAAAGCCTACGTGCTTGTTTTTCAACTCATGGATTATCAAGTAACATCAAAACGACAGTAATGTAGAACATGAAATAAAAATTACCTAGCTCACTAAATAGGCTATAAATTACTTAAAAAGATGGCAGTTAATATTTGTTATTTCGATATATTAATTTAATTATATTAAGTTTTGTTTTAAAAAACCAATTACATTTCGACACAAGGTTGTGCTCACAACTCAGTGTCAAATATTCACATCCTAGAATGTTTGCATAAATAAATTGATGTCTAAATGCATGCTTTAAGATATAAACGGACAGGTTGTGGATAAAATAGAGGTTTATAGGGTAAGTACTACGTAGGGTTATTTCCTGGTTATTTTATTGTTTGTGAAAGTGACGATACATAATGATATGAAAGCTTCTTTTTCGTTCTCTTAGTTTTAGCTTGTCTTTTTCTTTAAAACTTTAATACATTGTTTCATTTAAAGTAGATTAAGATAAAAGCGTAATAATACTAGAGTAGGAATTTAATAAAGTAACAGTCTAACGAAAGAGTCGACACAAATAGGACTAACGCATTAAAGTATAAAAAGTACTGAGACATAATTAGGCCCAATCAATGTGTTGCATACGATTATGATTTCAGATTATTATTCAAATAGCTTAAATGTTCCTTTACATTTCAGCTTATCAGCCTGAATGTAATTTCACAGTGTTCGATATTTACATAGATGACAGTGCTAGAAGCACTAATCTAACTACAGTTTAATAAATTATTATATAAATGTTATAATTACGGGGGTTGAGCAATAAGTTAAGAGAATCACAGACAAAACAAGAGTATGGAAAAATTGCTTCATAGTTTTTAAATAATAATAATCTCCTCGAAGCTCAACACATTTTTCCTAGCGTCGTTCAAATGCTGCCCAGATAGAATAATTCATTTAAAATACGGCATGGATGACATTTTCGTTGCCGTCAAATTTCTGTCCAGGAAGTGATTCATATAGAAATAGAAACAGATGGAAGTCCGATGGAGCCAAATCTAGTAAAATGACAGGTGTTGCAGCAATTCGAATCCGCATTCATCAATGGTAGCCTTTGCAACAGCGGAGGTGTGAACACGAGCATTATCCTGATGAATCAGAACATGTATAGGCCTATAGATGCAACTTTCCTAATCGTGTTTCTTGATAACTGCACGAAGTTTTCGAATTAACTCTGCATAGTAGATACATGTGACAGTTTCTTCACACTCTAAGTAGGACCCAACCATTGCAATCATCACCTAGAGTACCTTCACTATCCTGAAATACAGACGTTAAAAAAGTTAGTTAATTGGGGGTTGGACTTCCTTGGCAGATGGTCTCTGGGATTTGCAATTCCCCGGTTTGTACCATATATACACTGTGAGTCTTATAAGTGACACCCCTTTTATATTTGCAATAAAATCGTAACCAGTCGACACATTTCTATAAAATTTACAGGTTGTTGGAATCAACCAATTTTCGCTATTACTGCAAAATTTTGTTACCATATCTTTAAGAACAAAAAAGTTATTGATATATAGGAACGCTAGGGGCAATGATGAATTTACAACTATGGGCCAAGTAACTGACATTCTCTATATTGTTATAATGAAAACAGGGAAAACATCTTATGCATATCATGCTATACTTATCTTAAAAAACAGGCATTTTTGTTCAAAACGTGCCATATTATGTGCAGATTTGTAGAAAATTGCCGAAGTTATTGCCTTTTTAATAGCCCTGGGGTGTCAAAAGAACTATGCAGACTGTTGTTACGCATAAGGCCTGACTGCGCATTTAGCCTGTGCGCTAAAGCTGCAGCTGCTAGGCTAAAAATCAGATCAGCCATATGACATATCAGACTGGCTAGGCCGATGCTCCATTTACCGCCATCACTTGTTCACCGATTTGAAACTCATTCAATACAAATCACAAATCCATCATTTCCATTCTTCAAAGATGGTTTTCAGCAAAGAAGATCGCATTTTGATTTACGAAATGCGAATAGCCAAAGGCTATGGCGCCAAGCGTATCCTGAAAGAATTTCCTCGTAAAAACTGGTCGTTGTCTGGGGTTGCCAGATTGCTTAGAACCATTACTGAAAGCGGATCATCTGCTAGAAAGGCAAGGCCCAAGACAGGAAGAACGCCTGAAATTGTCGCAGCTGTGGAGGAGATGATTATGAGTCAGGAATCACAGCCTGGAACTCATCGAAGTACAAGACAGATAGCACGTGAGATTGAAGAGAGTCAAGCAACTGTTAGCAGGATTATACGCCATGAGCTTAATCTGAAATGCTTGAAAAAGAAACAAGCTCAAGAACTTACAGAAGCAAATAAGTTGACAAGGTTGGTGCGTGCAAAGCTTCTGCTGCGAGATTATCCCCAGAGCAAAGTTGATTTCATATGGTTCACTGATGAGAAGATTTTCACAGTTGCTGCACCAAAGAATGCACAGAATGATAGGCTCTACGTGTTTGCAGGAACTCGAAAGAAACAAGTTCCTGCAGCACGCTTGTTAAAGACGCGTTCGACCTTCACGAAGTCTGTCATGGTATCAGTCGGGGTGTCGTCCCTTGGAGCAACTGATCTTATCTTCATTGATCCAGGTGTCAAGATTAACGGCGCTTACTACCGAGACGTGCTTCTGTCACAGCATCTCTTACCAGCTATCAGGGCCATGTCAGGAGAATTCTTTATCTTTCAGCAAGACAGCGCTCCCGCTCATCGCGCATGTGAAACAGTTGCGATGTTACGACAGAATACACCTGCGTTCATACCACCGACTTTGTGGCCTCCGAATAGCCCGGATCTTAACCCAGTGGACTATAAGATATGGGGCGTCATCCAAGAGCGTGTCTATAAGACCAGAATTCGTGATGTGAATCACCTAAAAGAACGCCTCATTGAAGAGTGGTCTTCATTTGATCAAAAAATTATCGATGGATCAATCAGACAGTGGCGCCAGCGTCTTCGGGCTTGCATATCAGTTGATGGTGGTCATTTTGAACAAAAGTTATAAGCCACACCCAAATCATAATCTAACCATAGGCTCAATCAAACAGCTCTTTTCAGAGCTACCACAAATAATCAATAATTCAAAGCATCTCGCATAACGTGAGATTGCATGCGCATGATGTAGCCTACGTCTGTGGCGTTCTATATTAGGATTTTTGTTTTGACCCCCACCCGCAGTCGAGTTTAGATAACTTTTTTATTTTTATATGTATCTGAAAGAAATTTTGCAATATTGCAGGGAATTGTTAGCTCTCCACTCCCAGTAAATTTCACATGGATCGGTTGACTGATTGCGATTTCATTGCAAATATAAAAGGGGTGTCACTTATAAGACTCACAGTGTATATACATACATATATATATATATATATATATATATATATATATATATATATATATATATATAGAGAGAGAGAGAGAGAGAGAGAGAGAGAGAGAAAGAGATAGAGAGAGACTACATATATATGGAGGTTCATCATATGTTACCGATTTAGAAAAGATACTGACTTTAAATTCGTCTTCATATCTCTAAATTCTTTGGGCCTGCACTGATCGCGCGTGCAATAGATCTTGGGGAGGCACATGCCCCTCTATACTCCACTCTCTACTCCATTTAATTCTGTCAAAGAATCAAATCTAGCATGAAGACCTTTTATAATATTTATTTGCAGATCAGCACACATAATCAACAAAGCCAGGTGGACAGTCACTGTGGTGGGAGAGTGTGGAGAGGTGTGTGTTTATATTGACGGCAGGCCTTGGTCAATATATAAGCATAGCCTATATTTGTTATGTATTTACTCATTTATTAACAGAATGACATTAAATAAATTAGAAAGGAAATTATATTTAAATTATACATCTTCTTCTTCTTCAGTGCACTGCCAAGTGGCAAGTTCAAAGTACATATTCATACTCAAAGTCTGTTTTCTCGCTCCATGAGGGCATTCCTTAGATCAACAAGTTAATCCTTTCTCAAGCCTATGCCTTATCTATACTTCCATATCATATGTCACTGACATCGCTTTCGAGCGAGGAAACTGACGTTAACCTTAGCTTTACCAGCTTTTTATGTAGCCTATAGCTTGGGAAAAGTGTGGCTTCCGAGGTGGTTTCTCGTAGCCTTCCTCAGTTAGATGAATTAATTACCATTTAATCCTGGGGGGAATATTTCATGGTGAGGAGGGTCCCCTTTTGCCATCCTCAGCTCCTGCCTTAGTCGCCTCTTACGTTTAGACAGCGGGATTAGCGCACTTGGTTTAGTTGCGCGTCAATTATCGAAGTTAAGCTGCATCGACCTCAGTTAGTACTTTATTGGCGACCACCTTGGAAGACCTAGTGTTGGTAAAAGCTTAGGAAGAAAAAATCCCAGGGTGATAGAAGGTTAATCTTAAATCCGCACCGGCTGCAATTGATGCGCCATCAAAAGGCAACGATTACTAATAACCATGGAGAGGAAGGAGGAAATGGGTCTTAAACAAGCATCTGTGCTTCCTGACCCAGTGTGCCGTTAGGTTAAATATTGTTGGCGGCTGCCCTATTCTGCAGTGGTTCAACCACAGCCGAGCAAAACACGGGGACACTTATAGATATCAAATGATTATAAAATAATGTCGTAATTTACATTTAATATATATGTAGATAAAATATCTAGAGAGAGTATCTAACATTTATGGGATATCTTACATTATAAATGCCTTCCGTAAAACAATCAGCTGTTGAGTGCACACTGGTGCCTCCAACGAATGAGAAAACAAACAAGATGATTTATCAAAGTAAAAAACAATTATAAAAGGTCTAAATGCACAGAACCAATAGGCCAAACATTGAATAAAAATATTTACCATTTACGGTCTCGTAAGATTCGTATGTAGAAGATTTACTAAAAGAAGACCATGCATTAATTGTTTCTTACAGCTTAACATTATTATAATATTTTTATTATAATTAAGTTACATGCATGCCGGGCTTTTATCAACTAAAAATTTCGATAGAGCAAATTTAAAATAAGTTTCATATCATCCGGCAATACTGGACGACTGCTGATGTACTTAGCGATCAAATTAAGCGCATGGGCCCTGGAATTTTCCAGAGATATACGCAACTCTAAAATAGCCTAGGCCTACCTAAAGAGCCCTGATTCATGACTAAATCCAATTAGTTTCGTGAATGGTTTTTTCACCAGAGAGAAAAAGTGTCAGATTTTATGAGACTCTCTACAACTCAAGGGAACGTCACTTCTGCGAGTCTCCACGGACAACACGTTGACATGGAGATTCTAAGCCTCGAGTTCAAAGTCCGTTTCATCCAAAAAGAGATAGCAGATAAGAATCAGACTACACAGCCTATAATATTTAATTATTAGGCCTATATATAAATATCAAACTTCTCTCTCTCTCTCTCTCTCTCTTAGAGCACTGCCTACCGGCAGGTCCATGATATATAACGCCTCCACTCTTCTCTGTCTTCTGCCTTCCTCTTCATTTCCACATATGCGAGGGTCTTTAAATCATCAAACATACCTAATTTCGGCCTGCCCCTGCCTCTTTTTGCTTCCATTCTACCTTCTATGACATCCATTAATAGATCTTCCCCCCCCCCCCCTAGAATGTGTCCTATCCAACTCTTCTTCTTATTTTTTAATACATTTATCAGCTGTCTATCTGTATCAACTCTCTCCAGAACTTCCTCATTTGTAACCTTTTAAGTCCAGCTAATCCTCTCCATTCTTCTCCAAATCCACATTTCCAATGCCTCAAATTTCTTAATATCTTACTTCCTTAAGGTCCATGTTTAACACCCATACAATAGCGTGGTCCAAGTTGTCACTATCTTTAATATCAAACTTACAAAATTGTAAAGATTAAAATAGATACTAGACAGAAAGAGATGAAACTAATTAAATTAAACTGATAAAATTCTAAGAATTAAACTGAACAATCACAGAATTATATTTATTCCTGATATAGGTCGGAATTGGACAACTGTTGCAGGTTAATGGAGCTTGCAGGGCACGCTCCAGAACGCTTATGCCTGCTAACTTGTGTTCGCCATTTGAAACTTTCTCCGCAATCCGTACAGCGGTTGCATTTCCTTTGTAAGTGCAGCGCATTCCAGTGAGCGTTAAGATCATTTCGCGATTTGTATCTTCCAGGACAGAGCGCACAGTTGAAGAACTTCTCTACCGTCACAGTCTGACCGGCAGCATCCAACAACGACATGTCTCCACTCATCTTAATAGGACCCTGCAAGAAATACAACACAGCCGTGACAAACAAATAATAGCTATATATTGTAATCGATGTATCTCTGTCATGTTTTCTGAACAGTGTCAGGTATTCCGAACCGCGTCATGTTTTTGAAGAGTTTCAGCCATTTTGAAGAGTGTTTGGTATTCTGAAGAATGTCAGGCATTCTTAACAGTGTCAGGCATTCTGAACAGTTTCAGGCAATCTGAAGAGTATCAGGCATTCTGAATAGTGTCAGGCATTCTGAACAGTTTCAGTTATTCTGAATAGTGTCAGGCATTCTGAATAGTTTCAGGTATTCTGAATAGTGGCAGGAACTCTGAATAGTGTCAGGCATTCTGAAGTGTCAGGCATTGTGAATAGTGTCAGGCATTGTGAATAGTGTCAGGCATTCTTAACAATGTCAGGCAATCTGATTAGTTTCGGGTATTATTTGTTGTTTTTTTGTTCGTATAATTGCTTGCACGCATGACATACCGCTTGTATTAACGCGCAGCTAAACCGATTGAACTAAATCCTTCTTTACTCTGCCATGATCCGGTCACAACAGTGGATCACAAATCTAATTATTTAAAATAAATTCAGACAATGCTGTAAGTACATGACTTCAATGTATGTAGATTTTAAATCAGTTTTATTTATCAAGTGAATATCAGTTTATTTACAATCATATATACAGTATATATATATATATATATATATATATATATATATATATATATATATATATATATATAGGCCAATTGATTTTTAATCCACATTTCCAATTTCATTTTTCAATTTCAATTGCCTCCGTTTTCCTAATACCTTCCTTCCTGAAACATGGACCTTAAAGAAGGAAGATATTAAGAATCTGGAGGCATTGGAAATATTGAATGGTGAGGATTAGCTGTACTCGAAAGGTTACAAATGAGGAAGTTTTTGGGTGAGAGTTGGTACAGATTGACAGTTGATAAATGTATTAAGAAATAGGAAGAAGAGTTGGATAGGACACATTCTAATGGGGGAAGGTCTATTAAGAGAGGTCATAGAAGGTAGAATGGAAGGGAAAAGAGGCAGAGGCAGGCCGAGATTAGGTATGTTAGATGATTTAAAGACCCACTCACATGTGGAAATGAAGAGGAAGGCGGAAGACAGAGAAGAGTGGAGGCGTTATATACTGTGGACATGCCAGTAGGTAGGCAGTGCACAAGAGAGAGAGGCCGATTGAAAGATCTCTTTATTGATTCGAACTGAACTAATAATGAAACTAGAAACTAATAATTAATTATAGGCCTAAATAATTCTGAACAAATAATTTGTCGATTGTTGTCTTGAAAACAATTACACAGTGTAAGCCTATGAATTAGCAATATAATGTATGTAC
Organism: Enchytraeus crypticus; assembly: GCA_905160935.1. Classification (NCBI taxonomy): domain Eukaryota; kingdom Metazoa; phylum Annelida; class Clitellata; order Enchytraeida; family Enchytraeidae; genus Enchytraeus; species Enchytraeus crypticus. The sequence continues at coordinate 484,752 of CAJHZI010000600.1, forward strand.
CACATATCTATGAGCTATGAAAAAAGCTACTGATGTTATTAATTTTATGAAAGAGTCCGCCTCAATCAAACCCGCAGCTTTGGGAGTACCCAGGCGCGGATCCAGAGGGGGGGGGGACCCGGACCCCCCTTAGCTCCGGCGATAAAAATTTTAAAACTATATTTTCATTGTTCCTATGACAATTTCTATTTGTCAATATGTTTGTAAAGGCAGTGGTTAGGGGGAATAAGCGTGGGAACTCAGTTCCACTAGCTCAAATATGGGATTATAGGGGCCCATATATTTGGTATACTATGAGCCCTGTAAAATGGAAGGGGGCCCAAAAAACGTTAATCGTTTCACTAGTCTCAATTTTCACTTTAGCCACTGTATAAGAGGAAAAGAGGGTGTAAGTATAATATGTGAACTCTGTCCCGGAGCAGTGGTGCAAACAGCCTTGGCTGGGAGGTGCATAAAGCCCCCTACCGCCAAAATTAGGTCTTGCATTTCATCCAAATCAGCTGAGTTTCTTCAGAGGTGAAACAATGTGCCTACTTTTTTCTAAAACAAATGTAGGAATTTAGGCATTTTAGGTTTTCCTCTCACTTCAGTACGGGTATGAGTGGAGGGAGGGTAAGATACGGGGATACACTTGCTTTATGAGCCGAGCGCAGTAGTGAAAAACGTTGATTCCTTCCCCTTCAGCATTTTTTCTGGTTGCGTCACATGTCCAGAAGAAGGCAAAAATGTGTACACTCTCAAAAAAAGTCGGGTCCCTCCCTTAAAAATTCCTGGATCCGCCCCTGGGAGTACCGGCAGTAGTTTTCTACTACTCCCGTTCAACATCTGCCTGTCTCTACACAGTCAGCTATTTTAGTACCAGGACCTACTGGTCAGTTTAACATATTACATATTAGCACCCTGCCTCCACATTTTCTTTATCTTCTCTATTTCGGCGTTGAATTACTTTAGACCATTTGAAAATGTATTCAGTGGTTAATGGTAATGATTGCACTTGATACTCGTCATCTTTATTGCTACGTAGACACTGAACTAGCAATGAAATAAAACAAACTAAATAATAACTATTCAATCATGATTGTGAACACTGTCTCTTTAACAGAAAATCACCAGCTCCATTTAATAGATATGATTATATTTAGAGTATAAAACAGTGACAAACGTGGGAATTGAGAGCTAGGGGAGCAGTCAAATTTTTCGAGCCCTCTGTAATGTATTTACAGATCTCCTAGAATCTAATATATGGACTCCTAGCAGAGGAACGCACATAATAAAATATGAGGGCTTGGGTAACTGAGTTCCCCTCACTTTAACTACTGGCATAAATTAAAACTTAGAGCAAACTTTAGGTTGACAATTATGACCTATGACTTCGTTCCTATAGCGGCATCGTCAGAGTCCGCTTGGCCGCATCCTACCTATTGCGACACGAACGAGTTTGATTTAGTCCACAGTCGTCCAGAAATAACACGAGAATTTTATGCACAGAAAAATACAATAAATAAAAACATTCTGAAACAAACTTTAAGGCCTATTCTCTGCCTAAAATGTAAATATATATATTAAGAACATTTAATATAATATTTCTGCTGAATGATGTACAGTAGATAGTTATATATATATATATATATATATATATATATATATATATATATATATATATATATATATATATACACATCTATATATATATACATGTATATATACATCTATATATATACATGTATATATACATAGGCCTATATATATATATATATATATATATATATATATATATATATATATACACATATATATATATATATTTATATATATACATGTATAATGTATATATAAGTATATAATAATATATGAGACTTATTCTACTAGAGCTAAACTGATACAATCATTTGACGTTCTCATGATACACGCTAAAAGAAGCAAAACTTTGTACATTTCGATTTATAAAGCCATTGATAAATACGCAAATTAATAGAAACTAAACGAAAGTTTTCGAATTTCAAGATATCAGTACGTCTAAAATGTTGTAGGCCTACTCAATAATAGTATACTTAATCAAAACTTAATCCACTGTAATTGTGACTATGCAAATAATATATACAACAGTTAATACTAAGCTTAACTTAAGTATTATTGTTGACAAGATGTAGCCTACCGAGAGCCTCTATTTATGCCCTGGTTTATAAGTTATTGAGGCAATGCAATAATATTGTCAGCAGAATTGACAAGCAAAAATTTAAAATCAGTAACTTAAGAACTCTAACAATACTCATTGTTCAAGCAATCCTTCAATATACTCAATGTATAAAACAGTCTACGACGTACTTCGGTATCTCCGTCAAGTGCATTACGAAGAAAACCATTTTTACCATTCTCTCAGAGTTAAAATGTTGCGAAGGCTCTACCAACTAGGCCTATCAATGCAATGTTGATTTTATATAGTCTAGTAGGCATCAAATAACATATTGCTCGATGACTCTAATTCTAAATGGTTAATTTTCAAGTTCTGAAAAACGTCATACTACATGATTTAGTAATTATTATCTACATAGTCATGTATGTCAACATCTCAAACCCTTTATTAGTGTTAGTTTACATACTGTGACATGATACTTAAGCAATTCCTAGGTCTAGGCCTACTTTACAGTCCTACTTTTAGTGTCAGCCTTGGAACTTAAGTAAGAATAGATGGCATAATATCAGCAAAAGCACTAACAACGTTGTATATTAGAAAGATCCCAGGATTAAAGTCAACCATCTGTCATATTGGACACATTGAAGACTGCGGCACAGCGCAGCTTATGATTACAATAGCTTCCGCGCCACTTGAAAGTCTTGCCACAAAACGGACAGTGATATCTGTGCAACGACAGATGAGCGCCTTTAATGTGATCCAGAAGAGTCTTCTTGCCCTTAACTACTAAACCACAAGTTTTACACCTAAACTCCTGCTGCACTAAGTCAAACTGATCGGCCGATGTCGAGAGCTGGGCTGACTTTTGACACAAGGCCTCTAACTCAGCAGCTATCATGCCCGACTCATCTAGGTCAGCTGAAAATTCCTAAAACAAATTCACAACAAGTGCGCTCTTCAACGGTAGCAATTAGTCATGAGAGATCAAACAACAAAATCAGAGAAACAATTTACTGTTGTAGAAAATGCAGAAGTTGTTAGGTTGAAGGTCAAAACTTTTTAGTTTTATATATGTTTCCATTACATCGGGAAAATGTTGACAATTTAGGTATACTCCATAAAACTACTGTCGATAAGCTTAATCTACTCTGATTCAATGGTTCTTTGGTGAATCGACAGGCAAGACATTCAACCAGTGATACAAGCTATAATATCAAGCATTAGCCTCGTGAGCTTATGAACCTCTAAAGATGAGCAAACAACCACGGCGAGCAGACAACGGCCTCACGGTCACAGTAAACTACCAGCATTTGATAGGACAGCGCAGCGTATCTTATGCCTGTAACAACTTTTGCGCCACTTAAAAGTCTTGCCACAAAACTGACAGTGATATCTGTATAGGGATAGATGAGCGCCCTTAATGTGATCCATCAGAGTTCCGCGGTCCTTCACCACTAAATCACAAGTTCTACACTTAAACACCTGCGTCATTGAATCATTGGGATCGCCTGATGCAATGGACTGAGTTGAACTTTGACACAGGGCCTCCAACTCTGCTTTCAACAATCCTGACTCTAAACCAAACGGCGAGGAAGTGTGTCCCTAAAACAGAATAAATTGTTCCAGCCATTAGTTCACTGAATCACTGAAACCAGATGGATTTACAAATTAAGGACCAAAACAGGCAATCAAGCAATCACTAGCGCACTTACAGCTGGACCTAGAACACAACAGGACGCTTGGTTGTTACTAAGTACAGCCAGCACAAAGGTAAATGCCTGCACTACTCATAAATAAAGATTTCATACTTATAATGCAGTACATACTTCCAACTTTCCAAGATATAATTCTTAGCACGTATGTATAGGATAGCACGCAAAGTTACAATTTTATAAGTGGGGCCATTTTAAGGTTAATTAATGGAGCGTGCTCAAGATGCCAGCTCTACTGCGCTGTTGATGAATATAATTCATACTTCATTTATTTTAAAATGCATAGAATCAACCACATAATGCGTCCTCTGCAATTACCAGAAAGGGTCTAAGATGTTGTAGGTCAAGAAAGTATCTCAGTAGACACAGAACGAAGATACTATATTGTAACATCACTCTCTATCTAATCTATTGTTGATCAATCCTTAGTCCTTACAAATATACATCACAGCTACACTTTTAACCATCGTAACATACTACACTAGCTCCACTAAATGTTCAAATCATACTTAAGTTACTCTATAAGGGCCCATTCAAATACTACACTAGCTCCACTAAATGTTCAAATCATACTTAAGTTACTCTATAAGGGACCATTCAAATACTACACTAGCTCCACTAAATATTCAAATCATACTTAAGTTACTCTCTAAGGGACCATCCAAATACAGGCCAATCGGCTTTCCATACTTAGGAACAATCCAAACAAGTGAAATATGACTACTCATTCAACTACAGGACAGAAATTGTAACAGTTTTACTTATTTTTGAAAAAAACCTGAAGTATGAAAGAAAATTAATTGGCCTTCCATTGATTTCAGTAGCCCTAGACTAAGAAAATGAACCATCGTCGTCACTCTAGGCATCGAATAGTTTAAATATTAAAATATATTTCAATGGTTTAAATAGTTTACTTAAATTAATTGTGGGACATCGGGGCGAGCAACTCAACACCATAAAGTTTCTGAAGTTCGACAAGAAGTTACATAATAATTCAATTCTGATATTCCCTAGCATTTTCCTTCATCGACACAATTTAACAATGCCAAAATTCGTTTTATCTCGAGTGTATAATGCAGATGGTGGAATACAGACGGCTTCACATTTGAAGTGAAGTTGACAAATCCATAAAATTAATTCTGTCAGTACGTATCTAGATGATTGTAAATTTATAAAAATTATGCACAGAGCATGTAGTGTTTTGCTACATTTACCTTTGCTGATTTATTGTTAAACTTCTCGAGGTAAAAACTAACATCAACTAAATATCGATAAAAATATTAAATTATATAAATATCACTAAATGCCTTTATCAAATTTATGCTTAATTCCTAGTCCGCTAGTCTGCAAGTAGTGAATGTAATTTTTGCCATATCTACGTTCAGTTGATCTGTCGTTAAACCACAAAATGTGAAAAATATAATACTAAAGAGCTCGAACGTCCTAAGAACAAAATAGACACAGAATGTCGGCAGCAGAGTTAACAACAACTTGGGTGAACAAAAACTTCACAGTGAAGATCAAACTAAATGAGCAGCTGTGTCAGACAATGCAGTGGTAGCTGAGCACTGTAATTTGTGTCTGTGACAACTTTTGCGCCATCGAAACGTCTTGCCGCAAAACTGACAGTGGTATCTGTGCAGTCCAAGATGAGTGGCTTTAATGTGATCCATTAGAACGCCCTTGCTTGTAAAGACCGCACCACAAGTTCTACAGCTCAACACCGTCTGTATTAGATCACCGTGATCAAGAGATCTTTTGGTCTGAGCTGAGCTTGGACAGCGTGTCTCTATCTTTACCGCAAATCTTGCCGACTCTTCGCCTGACGCATCGTATCCCTACAACACAGCCACAATCAAGTATTCTATGAGGTTGCTGCCTTTTCCTGACCGAAGAGATGGCAGTAGTTGCGTACGAATTGGTTAAATTAAGAATGAAGGAGAACATTCTTGGAAGTATTTAATCACGCAAAAAAGAAGATAAACGCTATAAAAGCTCCGCTACAAAGAGCTACAATGGCATACAGTTCTAACAGATGTTGACAATATTGGATAGATTAGCACTGATGCGCATCTTTACACGACATTCTCCACTCAAGTCACACAAAGGAAAGTTAGATCTGGATAGTGTATACAAAACGACACATCCCACAGAGTGCAGTGCTCTTCATCAATAATTATCCAACTAAACGGTAGCAGCATAAATCATCCTCATCATCTGATATCCAGAGCTCCGTTGATCTTCAATGCACGGCCACTAGCGCTGCGGGCAGAGATTACGAATCACGCAGTGCAAGGCATTGTAGTCCAGTAACACAGACTATAACATGAAACCACTAGAAACAACAGAGCTGTATGGATTTTACAAGTAAGGTTAGCACATATTTTTCAAATCATTCAAAACCAAAAAAACCCATGCTTTATATTCACTTAGTAGTTGAGGTGAAAATCAAACTGTGCATATGTAGTACTTGCATTCTCGATCATTTACAAATAATATCTGAGTAATACAAGCTTTATCAAAAAAGTAAATATCAAGGAGCACTCGAGATGGTATCTCTAAGAGTTTCAGCAGAATGAACAAGTAAAACCTACATTAAAGCCAAACAGAAGCTAACCATAGCAAAAAAGAAGATTACCACTACAGAAAATCCCCTAGAAAGAACTGTAATAGCGTTAAGTTTTAACAGATGTTGACAACATTGGATAAGGTCACTAAACGGTTCATAGTTAGTAATGTTCAGATTCTAACTCATAAGAAATAAAATAGACCATAAATAAGACTAAAATTAACCAAAACTTTCGATAAAAGATCCTAATTATATCTATCAAACATTCTTACACGTTTTTAATCATTTAATTTTAGAATCACAGAAAGCACACATTTACAATATTGTCTTTCTTATGTATCTCCCACTAACTATTGTTATTTTCAGTATACATGTAGTTTCGTATCCATTATTCATGATTACGAAATCGATTTGCTGTTAAAAGAAAGGTGCATTGCAGCATTAGCCTGAGTGTTCCAGCGTAAGCAAATTAAATTATACATGTACATGTAAAATTTAAACTTAGTGCTAAGTAGCATTATACGTCTTTAATTATCACCACAGTTGTTTTCTGACCGTTGATACATAATTAATGCATTGACAAGTATTTATGCCACTATTCAAAGTACCGGCTTAATATCTTTAAGATCAATCTCAGAATAATATCAAACAAAAATTCTCAAAACTAAAACGTTTATGCCAACAACCTCCCTAAAAGTTCAGGTTATTTTGAGTTCAGAACATCTCGAGCTAATAATACAAGAAGACAGAATTAAATAGCACATGCTGTAGTAATTTCATAAAGCAGAAAGAAAGAGAAGAATGTAAATATGTCACATGTTGACAGCTAAGATAATAAAACTAGTTCAATTAAATACAGCTAGCAGCTAGTCTAAACACAGCTGCTGGTCTAAATAAACCCAGCTAGCAGCTAATCTAAACACAGCTGCTGGTCTCAATAAACCCAGCTAGTTGCTAGTCTAAACACAGCTGCTCGTCTAAATAAACCCAACTAGCTGCTAGTCTAAACACAGCTGCTGGTCGCTAGTTGCAAGTTTTAGCTTCATGGAATATTATCATCAGCAACAGCAGTAGCGGCAGCAGCAGCAACAGCAGCCTGATTCAAGCCCGCAGCACAGCGAGCCCTATGTCTGTAAAAATCACCCCGCCACTTAAAAGTCTTGCCACAAAACACACAGTGGTATCTGTGCAGCCCGAGATGGGTGCCCTTAATATGATCCGTGAGAGTGCACTTGTCTTTAACGACCACACCACAAGTTCTACACTTAAAGACCTGCTGCGCTAGATCACTGTGATCAAATGATTGAGAGGACTGGGCTGAGCTTTGTAACTGAGCGTCTAACTCTGCGAAGGAGCTTTCCTAAAACATAGAAACAAAATGTTTCAACCATTAGTTCACTGAACCGGTAGGATATTCATTCCAAGTGAATAGCGCGGCAGTTTTGGGGAATAGTTAATTCATTCCAAGTGAATAGCGCGGCAGTCTTGTGGAATAGATAATTCTTGCAAGAAAATAGAGCGGTAGTGTCGTACAATAGCTAACAGGCGATAAGTCCAGCACAGAGGATGACACGGCTCAAACTACACAATGGTCTAGACTTCCAACTCCAGTTGATCACATACGAATGACGAATGGCTCAAGTATTAAGAACTCAATGCAAAGACCTAGCATATATAGTTAAGACCACATAAAAGAACATTACAAAACACATTATCTACATGCAAAAATACACAAAGGTGCATATCTAAGAATTAACCATTTGATTTTATACCTTTCAAAATCTGGGTATCTAAACTTCAAAAAAACACCACGGTTCCTCTCACGTTAGACAAGTCCAGTGCCCAGCTACAGCCTATGGCATTAACCCGTCTAAATATTCACCCAATATCTAAGCTTTGCGTACAATGTTCCACTAGCATGCTGGTAGAAAGATTACCTCGACATACATCTCAAAATAGTCCCTTTAACAAAAAAACTCAACTTTTATTTATTTCACCTTTCCACGACTTAAATATTAACTAATTGTTTTTAACCAATTTAAATTCTTTTAGTTAAACATTTAACTAAAATTTGTCCAATCAATAAAACGGCTTCAATAGTCTTTGTAAATAAGAAAAATTATCTTTAATGATTTACTATAAAATTCAGCTTTCATACTATTCGACTATACTGCTGGCTGGCACAAGTGAATGACACTGAAAGCATTAATATAACCAAGAATTTCAATCTAAATTACTAGAAATTATAGACAAATCATCACAGTGCCGTCTGAGTGAGACATTCAGCAACACTTAGAGATATTATCAAAAGTACAGTGAGCGAAATCTGTGCAACAGTAATACCTTTAATGTTCCATTAACATTCCCCAGTCCTTTACTTACTGTACTCTATTCAAAACTAGTTCATACAAGATTTATTTCTAAGTAATTTGTTATCTCTATCGACATAAAACAGCTTATATATGCATAGACACAGTCACACAGCTAATAGACCCTGTTTATTTTTAGGGCATACTAACTCTTCCTAACAGACGACGGAAAACTTAAACTCACTGGCATTTACAAAAATAGATTCCCATCTAATCTAAATGACTAAAGTTTACCATAACGATATTTTGTCGAAGTCTAACCTAACACATCTTTAATTGTTAGATTAATTATTAAATATTAAACATAAAAACGATGTCAGCTACATTCTCAAGGCAGCCATTTCAAGGGCAGCAATACAACGATATACAACTTGAGTATATTATCAGCAACATCAGTGAGATCCATCCTTCTCCATCCACAGTGGGAGGACGCAAAGTTCATCTGTCAACCAACTGCAGGGACAATAATCTGGTGACCCCTGTGCAGCTTGCAGGGTACAATTAAATAATTGTGACAATTTGGTCAATTTGGTAAAGTAAATGAATTTTAATCATTTGGCCTACAATTAATACAGTATTATTCCCATAGTCGTTTGAAATTCCCCACAGGGGTAGAAAACAACAACAACAACAGTACAAGTAGAGTGCTACTGTTGTCCATGATGACACTTAAGTACCATGCACTATAGTGTGGATGGAGGGTGGGCAATAAACGGTGCAACCCAAACTCCGGGTATTCAGTTCGAGGATGAAGGGTGCTAGTGGAATAGTACCTGTTGGTCTCAGTTCATGAACATTATGTGGATAAGAAAGACCAAAGAGAATAGCTTTTAACCGCCTATGATACTATTCATCAAGATGAAAAAGCCGATAATCAGAAAATGAGGGGGTGCGCAAGTTGTAAGCACTAAACTTCCTGAACTGCGGGGCAGCATACTGAAAGTAGTAGAGTCTAATCTAGTGCAGTGTCAATAATGACGGTTTTAGTTTAACTAAAGCACTTTTGACTTTTGCACAGTGGACAATATTGTCCCATAATTTATAGTAGACTTATCAGTGTTATTGACGTGTTCCCCTCAACAACTCATTGCAAAGTGAAAGGTCCCCCTCACAAACCTTCGATTTCGGAGGGGGACCATTAACATTAACCTTCCCCCAGTCAAAATTCTGGGGGGGACATGGCAATCCCCCCATTGGATGAGTCAATGGGTTAAAGGCAGCAGCGCAATGCAATTTGTGTTTGTGAAAATTTCCGCGCCACTTAAAAGTCTTGCCGCAAAACTGACAGTGGTATCTTTGCAGCTTAAGATGAGTCCCGTTAATGTGATCAATCAGAGTTCTCTTGTTCTTAACCACTGCACCACAAGTCCTACACTTAAACACCTGCTGGGCTGACTCTGAGAGATCACTGGACTGTGTCAACTGGATAGAGTTGTGACACAAGGCCTCTAACTCGGCTGCTATCAAGCCGGAAGCAGCTAGGTCAGCAGAAAATCCCTAAAACAAATTCACAATAAGTGCGCTCTTCAAAGGCTAAAAGATTAAACATGTAGACGACAAAATAAAAGAAACAAAGAATGGAATGCTCTTTATATTTATGAACCAGTTTCACTTGTCTTTCAGTAACGACAAACTAACAGATCTCAATGAACCAACGGTCCACGTTAGCTTGAATGTTTAGAGAAATAATGCTGATAAACTTGAAATTTTAATCTTTAATTTTATTAGTCTAGCCCAATTAGAACCAGAAACATTTAGGCTTATGGCTAGTCAACAGCCAAATCATTCATCTTGTGGATGAATGTGGTACAATCTCTAAAATCAAACATAAAGAAAAGATTCATATAAAAATTTCTATATAATAAATATAGGGAAATCCTAGGCCCTCTCATCTATAAGTATCAGCAGCAAAGCAAAAGCCATCCAAGAAAGCAACAACAACGTCAAGATTATAGCAAATTATCAGCATTGGATGAGTTACCACAGCGCAACTTGTGTCTATAACAACTATTGCGCCACTTAAAAGTCATGCCACAAAACTGACAGTGGTATCTTTGTAGCCCAAGATGAGCGCCCTTAATGTGGTCCATCAGAGTTCTCTTGTCTTTAACCACTACGCCACAAGTCCTACACTTAAACACTTGCTGGACTAGATCACTGTGATCACTGGATTGTGTGAACTGGATTGAACTTTGACAGAGGGTCTCTAACTCAGCTGTCAACAAGCCTGACTCTTGGCCATAGCCTGAGGCATCGTTTCTCTAAAACATAGCCACAAAATACGACCCTCAAATTAGCAGACGTCACTTTTATCCAATACTTGATAGTACACCATACAGTATGCTCAATTATATTTTCGAAATTATATTTCAACATAGTCAACTGATTTGAATAGTGACTGGTTTTTCAGCTTCAATCTGTCACTAACTATACCAATGTCATCGCTCCAATACCATGAAGACAATTGCAATTACAACAAATTTAATTCTAATGAAAAGAAGAGAAATTCGCACAAAATAATATAAGCTTATAATTCATTCTAAATCTGTATAGTTATTTCGTTCGTTTCGTTAGTTCTCAGTCTAATTTAAATTACATTATCTGAGTCAGAGCAGTAAAGTCAGCCGCTCCTAGTTAATTAAAGCTTCACACGGCAGAATCCCTTTTAAAATATTATATAATTCTATTGAATTTAGTTTTCCTTTAATATATTCCAAGACCTCGCCATATCAATATAATTTCTCTCTCTCTCTCTCTCTCTCTCTCTTAGTGCACTCCCTACTGACAGGTCCAAGGTATATATCCCCTCCACTCTTCTCCGTCTTCCGCTTTCATCTTCATGTATAATATAGTCTAACCTGGCCTAATTCGATCTCCAAACTTCACATTATAATAGTCTTTAATATGTTAATATGTTATTTAGTATTAAATGGCACTAAGAGATATCTCAATTTTCATATTTCAATAATAGCGAGGCATGTAAAAAATATCACTTTCACATTTCAGTACTAATACGTAAAAAATAAGGATATTTATTATCTGTTTCTAAAATGTAGCGGTCCTATAATTCAAATTTAACTTTCTGCACTAATCTTGTTACAAAAGTTCTAAAATCTTAAATAAATTCTCCAACAGCTGAACAAATGCCTTGACTTCAGGACACGAATAAAGTCGACATTGTCAATTGTAACTAGTCCATATCCACAACCACTCCGGTCCATATCCGCATCGTTCAGAGTAAATCATCAACAGCACTCAAACTGAAACTACTTGTACATTGTAACTTGTGTTTGTAAAAATTCGAGCTCCACTTAAAAGTCTTGCCACAAAGCTGACAGTGGTATCTGTGTAATGCAAGATGGGTGCCCTTAATGTGGTCCATCAGATTTCTGCGGCTTTTAACCACCACGCCACATGTTTTACAACTAAACACTTGTTGCATTGAATCACTGTGATCACTGGACTGAGTTGACTGAGCTGAGCTTTGACACAGGGCCTCTAACTCAGCAGCCAACATTCCTGACTCTGAACCAAAGTTTGAGACAGAGGATCCCTAAAACAAATCGACAGCACACCGGTGACTTCCAGAGAAAATGTCCAATGTCCCTGCAGGCAAATAATTAATATGACAACGGCCCATAGGATATGTGTTCTCAAAATGGTACCCACAAAAGAACTTCAGCGCATGACTTTTTTGAGCCGATATAATTACAGTAGTCAAGAAGAACTTTGCAGGAGAATGCTCAAAGTGCCAGGCTATGTAAATTTAATCACATCACAGGAATACTAATAACCACATTCCTTAGCTGAAAGTCATAAGAAATTAAAATTTTAACACCTGGGCTTTTAATCGATGCTATTCAGTTTTCAGATCTCAATAAATTGGGAAATCAACAAAAAACAATTGAAATAAATAATAACTAAATAAATTCAATTAAAATTACTATTAATATCAATAATTGTAATTTATTATAATCATATTGGTTTTTTAATTTTACTAATATATTTACTGTTATAATACTGTCATTAATCTTTTCATAAATAGTCAAACCCAATAAGTAACCAGAGGGAGCTTCACGTTTAAGCTCAATTGTAAAGTTTGAAAAAGGTTCTTTTGCATCAATACTCAAATGGCAGAATCATAAATTTTAAGCTTGCCTTTCTCTTGTTACGATTTGTGTACCTAAGTAGTATTCTACACACTGGATGGTTAAAGTTCATAGATGTTAGAGATAGCAGTTGAGAAGAAGAATTTTAACAAAATCAGCAGTTATTTTCTTCTATAATTTGAAAGAAGACCTCACCAAGCTGAGGTACATATTATTTCATTCACAAAGCCAAATATAGATATTCTCACGATACATTTGCTTGCTGTCTTAGATACAATCATGTACTCTAATTCAATACCACGTGTCTTATGATACAATCGCTTACTTTAATTAAGTACCACATGCCTTATGATACAATCATGTACTCTAATTCAGTACCACGTGTCTTATGATACAATCATGTACTCTAATTCAGTACCACGTGTCTTATGATACAATCATGTACTCTAATTCAGTACCACGTGTCTTATGATACAATCATGTACTCTAATTCAGTACCACGTGTCTTATGATACAATCATGTACTCTAATTCAGTACCACGTGTCTTATGATACAATCATGTACTCTAATTCAGTACCACGTGTCTTATGATACAATCATGTACTCTAATTCAGTACCACGTGTCTTATGATACAATCATGTACTCTAACTCAGTACCACGTGTCTTATGATACAATCATGTACTCTAATTCAGTATCACATGTTTCTCATATTCACATTATAGATACTTTTGCCTTTTTATTGCATCCACATTCATAGGTTACATCTTCATACCATTGCCTTGAAGAGCGAGGAAGTTCAGAAGATGATAGGACAACACTATCTCCCTAAATCCCACTTGTAACACATCAATACAACTGTTACAGTAACAAATAAATATTATCTAGATGACCTAGGTAAACATGACAATTCTTCAGAAGCCAAGCAAACAAATCAAGCCAATTAATGAATCCCATAAAGGCTAAAAGACAGACGTAGGCTGAGACCAAATTAACTAGAAGTGCACGCCTTCATATTATGAGCCTAATATGAGGTGAACCTGAATACAATTACATTGTATTTAACATTAATAGCTTGTCTAAAGGATTGTAGCAAGACTGAAGGCTAGCATTGGTCCCATTGCTCCCACTGCAGCAACAAGCTCAACCATCATGTCAACTAATGCAGTTTATCTAAACCTTTAAATGAACATTCAAACAACAGTCATGCTCCAAGCCCTCAGCTCTCCAGTGTGGCAGTACAATAAAATGCAGCCTGGTTATTAGTTCATTTTAAACGTATAAAACAGGCAATTAAAATCTTTAAAGAATATAAACTGAAGCTCTATTACTTAATTAGTCACATAAACTTTAATGTTAAGAAGAGATAAAGTAACCCAAACGCGAAGGAATTCAATTCTACTAGCTCGATTTTTTCAAATATGGGTCCCACTAGAGGCCCGAATTTGGTATACTAGGGCCCTGTATAATGGAAGGGGCCTGAAAAATGTTGACTGTTTCACTAGTTCTCAATTCTCACTTTAACCACTGCATAAGAGGAAGTAGGTGTAAGCAAAAAATGTGAAGTCTATCCCAGATCAGTGGTGCAACTAGCCTTGGTAGGGAGGAGCTTAACCTCCCCTTCCTACCGCCAAAATTAGGTCACCTTTTCAATTTGTCCAGATCCGTTGAGTTTCTTCAGAGGTGAAAAATTAACCTTTTTTTAAAAAAAATGAAGGATTTTAGGCATTTTAGGTTTTCCCCTGACCTTAGTACGGGTATGATGAAGTGGGGGTGGGGGGGGGGTAAGATAAGGGGATACACTCACTCTATAAGCCGAGCCCAGTAGTGAAAACATTTTTAGCCACCCCCCCACCCACAGCATTTTTCTGGTTGCGTCACATGTCCCGGAGGGGGAAGGCAGACCGTGTAAGCAAAAAATGCGAACACTGTCACAAAATTTTGGGGCCCCCTTAAAAAATTCCTGGAGGACATATATATCTGATGATCTGAATGGCTATGACAACCAAAAAAATTTGAAAAAATATTCAAAAGTTGTTGGGAGACGCCCACTTCAAGTCCACATGCAGACACACAATCTTTCTTCTTTTCGGATATTAAAAATAATAGCTTTTAAAAATAAGTATTTATAAATTGACACTTAACTGCAATAAGTATTCAGACAGACAAGAAATAACTTTCTTAAAAAATCCAAATCTCTTGTTATAGATCAAATCTCTTGATAAAAACTCTTACTTAAAACTTGTTAGTAGATCAAAACTGTAAATAAATTATTACTCAAACATTTATATTACATATGTATTAAAACAAATGTAAACTACCCTTTCAAAAAATTTCTTTTACTAATTCCTCAGTGCCAAGCTGACAGCAGGTCTATAACAATGTCCACTTAACAGCACTCAACAGGCACTACACTGTTGTCATTAAGTTATCTTCGTCTCACCTGACAAAAAGCTTCATCCAAGAATAAAATAGGATTTTCAATAAATGATTTGAGTACAAAGTTGCAACTTCCCCAAAGCCTGCATTACTTACTGCTTATGATAGAGCACCACTTTCAGTTAGACTATATACTCAAAAGTTTCAGGCACAATAGAAGCTATTAAAGAGGCTCAAATAAAACTTTTCCAAGTACAACAGTAACTAGGCTATTCATTTAGCAGTATTAAGTCTACAATACCGAAGCTGATACTAGAATTTACAAAACCATTACAGCTCCAATCTTACAAATCACAAAAATACGTTTAATCATCCAAAAGAACAGCAAACCAAGATTTCTGAAAATCTGCTGCCAATGACCATAATTGATATAACAGTCCATTCAGTTCTACTACAAGAATGATCAATTTATCTAATTTTTAAATCCGTACAGACCAATATTCTATGAACACAAGCTGTTCTAAACTCATCTATATTTATATGCTTCTTGGAATAACACTGAGGCAGAAGAACTGTAATAGTAAAAATGTTAAAAACTGACAGGGGAAAGATATACTTAATCTAATATAGTAGCAATATATTATGCTAAACATCAAAAAATTGTTTTGGACACACTATTCGTACTGGGCACTAGTAATGAAATACAAAATTTATCAATAAAGTATAATTTTAAACTAGTCATATAACTTAGGTTAGAAGCTATAGTAAACAGCATATCTCTATCAACTCCAATTTAAAATTGGTCATCTAACTAATATACGTGTATGTGTGTATTAGGCAATGAAGCAGACGTCGTACCTGATATGACAAAGAAAACCCTGTAAGAAAGCGTTATAACGCTGACGGATATATTAAAGATTGTCTAAGCTTTCATGATTATGTGAACTGCTAATCAACTAAGGAATGACCTTAGAACAACGGCTGTTGGTATGAGGGAAGTTTGTTAGCAGGAATACATTATGCTAGAAATGTGAAACACATGTAGATAAATGAGCTAAGCTAAACATTTACTGTTTCAATGTAAATTTATTTTTCATGATATAATCTCTCAGCTTCATCCACACTATGTGCGCAGTCAGGGGTGCGACAGTGCCAGCTGGCTGGAGCCAGTGACAATGTCGGTAAGATATTCGACAGCTGATCAGTATGTTCAAATCCTAGGCTCTCCCGTCACTGACATCGCTTTCGAGTGAGGAAACTGACGTTAGCTTTACCAGCTGAGACAATAAGAGTAATCAATCATAACAGAAAGGATAGCAGTACACACCTGTGTAGCCTGCTTGATGCCTCCTAAGTTCATATGACCAAAACCACCACCTCTTCCCACCCCACGTTTCTGCACTCTCCCCCTTCTCACCGTGCTTGTCCTCATGCCCCGCCCCCTAGCATTCATCATCGACATGTTGTGTGCAGCAGCACCGGTGTACGCCTCTGAGGAGCCTTGTCCTCCCTCGTAGTCATTCACCTGAAACATCTCCGGCAGCTGGTCCTGAAAGATCTCCCCCTCGTTAAACTGTTCGTAGTCCTCATCGTACTCTGCATAGTTCTCTCCAGACCACTCTGCTTCATTGCGCTGTCCTTCATCATCAGCATACGCCTCACCGCCCTCATCACCGTTATCACCATCATCGGGAATGTATGTGTAATCAATGCCATCAGCTCTTTCACCATAGTTGTCCTTAGATTCCTGTTTCACTCTTCCACTATGATGTCCACTCCTTGATTTAGAATCGTTCGGCTCCGAATCAACTGGTTCGGCTTTAACAATAGTAGATGAGGCCGGAATCTTCCGCGAATGTTGAGTTGACACATCACCCTTACTGTTTCCGTGCCGACTCTGACTCTTCTGACCAAGACGACTGGAAGAATCCTGTTCAATAGCATCAGCAGATTTCTCAGCAATACTCTCGTTCAAGCTGAACAGAATGACGTCGTGGTCATCAAGTGTTACACCGATCAGAGCCTCCATGTGGAAGCTCGTTGTATACCTCAGACCATTCTTACACAGCGCCAGCAAGGCTTCTGATAGAAGAGTCTTCATCAACTGCTTCTCCTCTGTTGAAATCATTCTGATTGTTATCTGCATCAGAAATAAACAATCAATTAATACATAGAAAATTCTGCAGTGCACAGCATACGAGTATGTACAGTTCTAATCTTTTTATTACTGATACCAATTTACCTCAAGATTCTAAATTACTTTTAAGTTGAAGTAATCATTCAGATATTTGGACTCTTCCAATCTTAAAATCTTCTTGAGATTCATTAAATTATTGGCATCATTTAGCAAAACTTAATACTCAAAATTTAATATTCATGCATAAATCACTCAAAGTTTTGATTTATTTTAAAATGTTTTAGGCCCAACCTGATCCTACAGGAAAGTGGGATTTAGTACATTGAAAACTGTGTGTCTACAATATGTGAGACCTGGATTAAAATTCATGAATGAATCTCAGAGTGACAGAAGATTACCTTTTACTATACATGTGCACTAACCGCAAGTGCGATGTGATATAATGCAACAATTACGAGTTATCAAGAAACTAAGAAAGCTTGAGACTATGTTTTCTCATAATTAATTATTAATTATTAACAACTACATGTATTCATCAATACAGATATTCATAAAAAATGCAGATTTAAGATTTAAAAGCAATTAGTAAGATTGGTAGACATGTTGCAAGGATTTCAGTGTTGTAGAAAAATTATCAAATTGAAGACTCGCAAAAAGTTTATTAACACTCGTACTGAGGCCGTGGGCCTTAGACTTCATTATAAAGTATTTAAAGAATAGCATAAAACATAGCTAAATCTTAATTGAGAAGCAGTGAAATATGGCATTTCTTTAAAAGACAACAGAAGATAATTGCACTTAAAACCTTATTTTAATGAGTATTACCAAAATTCCCTCTAAAAAGTGTTTATATTTTCATACAATTGTTTTCATATTTCCTACCGGGGATAATTTTTGGGAGGGGTAAATCCTGTTAACTTCAGAGCAAAACCCTTGAGCTAGGGGTATTTCTCTGCAGTCCACATTGACTCAAAGTAATACCTTAGTAGGATAAGCTTGCCTTGTGTTATAGTGCAATATTATTATTATTATTGTTGTTATTGCTCTATATTTAAGATGTTGAAAAATAGATTATTTACAAAATTTCTTTAATGACGTGTTAGCGTCACTTTCGGTGAATTGTTCTTATTATTGATGACGTGGAGAAGTGTGGTGTGCAGGAGAAACACATGTTTTAGGAGATACGAATAGTTTTATATGTCGATTAGAGGAATGTTGAAGCGTCAGAGCCTCCTGTGATCTCCGAGATATCAAATGTAGAAGATAAGTAGAATATTATCAGCTGTGATTTTGAAAAGGCTTTTGGAGTGCTTGAATGTTGATATATTAATCAATATTTCTGCAAACAGTGGTTTTCATTGTGCTAGTGCTGGAGATATAGTAATATGTAAAAAGCTGTTGAGGGCAGAGTAGTGTCTTGTTAAGGTCCACTTGAAAGCTTTACCTTTTTATTATCTAAATCCTTAAATTAATGTTAATTTGTACTGGTCTCTAAGTATTGTTCTCAGCGGCCTACACTTGTTAAATGTAGAGTACTTGGTAGGTTGGCTGAGTAGAGACCAGGGCGACTTGATTTTGTTTTGGACCTTGTATTATTATTGTATTATTGTATATGTCATTTCTGTGCTCGATATATTATTAAATTAAATAGAAAACATGAACTAAAGAAGTCAGCGTTTGTATTGAATTAACTAGTAAATTAGGTATAGTACATCTTTGTAGGCAGGTTAATTAATGACAGACAAATTATTATAATAAAAATTAAAAACATGATTATTATACTTGCTACAGACACTATGCTAAAGACTCTTAATTATTCAATTACGACAAATTGTTATATTTCACATAAATAGCGTTATGTAAATATACTTAATGAACTGATTAACTTATCAACTCTAGAGTTATAAAAGCATTAAAAATAAAACAGTATTAGTTTAATGAAATACTAAAATGTTCCATATATGCGTTAAACAATTGGTGGATATAGAGTTTACAGCATGGTACAGCGTGCGCAATGAAAGATCGAGTGCTGAAAGGCTGGAAAAAAACAAAGGGTGCGGTTTGGAGATTATTCCTAATTCCGCGCAATCGACAGTAATCGATGCTCTAACTAAATGCAGCGATTACAAGTAATCACAGATCAAGGATATAACAAAAACTACACAAAATGGAAATAAATTAGGAAACTCTGTAAGCATAACTTAGGAGAAAAACAAAAAAAAATTAACAAATTTTTTTTCAGTCTTTGTCAATTATTCGAAACTCTTTTGAAACCAAGTATACCGTTCTTATTAAACTTCATACGTAACATTTAGTTAAAAGATTTTTACGCAAACAAACTGGAGACAAGTTTCATTTACAAGAAACCAAATTCTATCGCATGAAATAGATTTTCAATTTCCACTTTATAGTATATTTAAATAAATTTAACAATAATTTCAATAAAAATGTACTTAAATGACGACACTTCTAAATATCAATGATTAATATTAAACACTTTTCTTTACATTTTTCGTTGCATCAACTTAATATATCCTTTATTTTTAATATGTCCTTTACTGTTACAATTTTGTGTGCGGTAATGATTAGTATTTGGGCTATGATAGGTCCAGCCTTTAGCCTATGATCTTAGGGAAATTTTACATGAGGGTCGTCATTTAATAGCTATTATCCGGAAGATGATCGCTGCTGCCAGCATCAATAAGAGAAATTCATGTGAATAACTAAGAGAAATGACCCCCAAGCAAATATCTTTATTCTATGCCCCCAAGTCAATGTAGTTGTAAAACTGCTAAAAGTACTCTCTTAGACTCTTAGTGCACTACCTACCGGCAGGTCCTTGGTGTATGCGCATAGTATGCCAATTAGAAAAATAAATATAATGCTTATAACCGTTATTATTAATTTGATATACTTAATTATAAGGATTACATCATAACGTTTTTAATGACAGATCTGAGGTGATAGATCCGGTCCCAATGATCTGAGACTAAAAATCTCGGACATTCACTGGACTGGTTATATATGTAAAATGATCTAAATTGCCTCACTACAATGTGTGTTTACTTTATAACATAGAAATTTCCTTCTTATGTCGTAATAAAAGTGATATTACAGATATCATTGACATAGTTGACCATTTCACTATAATGCGCATTTATACTTTATTTTACTTTTTAAAATGCATAAGCTTATATATTTTACAAATATGTACAACACTATACAATTTACATATTTTTTGACAAAAATTAGGCCTAATATCGATAGGCATGGTCATGCAGTTATATGCAATATTAAATGGTAACCTTTTTCACAATTTTCTTATCACAGCAACTAGGCAATAGTTTTTAAATGGCTTAAAATATGCACCTACACGTATTATATATTTATACAGTTCCTGTCAAGCAATACTGATTAGGCTACGACACCAAGAATAAGTAGGCCTAGTTTAATTGATCGTCAATTATTTTCATCCGAGATTAATTTATAAATGAGGTAAAATAGCTGAAATATATTATATAGACTTTAATTCTCGTTTTAATATAGGCCTACCTGAAATTTTTACTGAAACTCCAAACTTCTAAAAATAATTAAGAATAGGCTATATAGGCCTAGGACTAAGCTTATGCGCAGGCCGCGGTTGATTGGTTTGTGTGCTTTGATTAGGTTAATGCTTTAGTAAGCATGCATATGGTCAATATACTTTTTAAAAAAGTATAAGCCTATTTCGAAAATCTTTTAAAAATGTTAATTTCAAGTGCTTTGAAAATTCCTAAATAAAATACTTTTCAAAAGTATATTTGGTTCTTATCCTGATTGATATTATCTCAAAGATATTTTTCGGTAACCTTATTACAAGTTAGAGGAATAAGTCGGTAATAAACTTTTCTAGAAAATACAAAGACAAAGATTTTGAAAACATTGGTTAGGTCGACACTTCTGCACGTATGTGAGATGTGCATGGACATTAAAGAAAGAATTCAGATACCAGGAAACTAGAGGCATTGGAAATGTGGTTATGGAGAAGGATGGAAAAGATTAGATGGACTGACAAAATTACAAATAAAGAGCGATGTTCTTGAAAGAGTCGGTACAGATAGACAATTAATAAATGTGATAAGAAATATAAAGAAAAGCTGGATAGGACATTATTATGGGGGATTGCAATTGAGAAAGGATGCAACAGAAGGAAGAATGCAAGGGAAAAGAATTAGAGAAAGACAAAGCCCATGGGATGTTTGGATGATCTGATAACAAATTCATATATGGAGATAAAGGGAAGGCTGAGGATAGAATTGGTTGGAAGAATTATATGCCATGGACCTGCCGTTAGGCAGCACGTGCATGCACTATAAGAAATTTTTTCAAGAACTTTCTATTTTATGACATGTATATAGTCAGCTAATGTATTTTATGTATATGTAATAGTAATTATCACAGGCGGCAGTTAGTAATTAACGTCAGGAATAACAGGAAATCTTATATGACCGAATATTCATCCATATCCATTTTACTCCCCTTGGTTCAAACCCAAACGAGTGCCGTACAAAGAGTTAAACCTTACACATATAGCAGCGCAGACAGATTTGACTATGTCCACAATATTTGCCTAAAAAGTTAAAAAATATGCACTAGGTCTACCTATCTATCTCTCTCTTCAGTGTACTGCTAAGTGGCAGGTTCAAGGTACATATCATACTCAAAGTCTGCTTTCTCATCAGCAAGTTAATCCCTTCACAAAGTCTATGCCTTATCCATACCTTATGTAGCTTATAGCTTGAGAAAAGTATGGCTCTTAGGGTGTTTTCCGTTGCCTTCCTCAGTTAGATGGATTAATTCTAATTTAATCCTGGGGGAAAATATTTCATGGTGAGGTGGTCACCTCTTGCCATCCTCTGCTCCTGCCTTAGTCGCCTCATACGTACATGCAGCAGATTGTGTGCGGTTGCTCTATTCTGCAGTGGTCCAACCACACCCGAGCACAACACGGGGGTATTATTTGAATCATTTTGGGAATTATTTGGGAATCATTTGGATCATTTGAGAATTTGGATCATTATAGGCCTACATATAATGATCCAAATTTGTGAAATTACAATTAAGTGGTAGAAGTATACAGGTAAGATATAATCATTTTAATTCTTCTTCTACTTATTATTATTATTTTGAGTTCTACTCTCTTCAAATCTACTAAATCTATGTCCGCTGATAGATAAACGCTGCTGATCGCCGCAGGGGATGACATTGCCCTGAATCCACTGCTTTTGTCTCCAGCAGCGCCGGTGCCCACTTCCTCTGTTATCTACCATTAATCTACCACGACTGTGACTCCCCTGAGCAGGCGTAGATGAGGCAGTTGTGTCTCTATTGGGAGAACCGCTTAGAGACGTCAACGTCCCTGAAATCTGGATTGATGTTTCTAGAAAATTCTAATTTCGAGACTTTTAATTCTTAATTAAGATTAATTATTACCGTTAACATTTTAGATCTACAACTGAAATAGCTACAACTTAGTCAAATATGCCTATAGTCATGGTCAGGCCTACAAGTAAGCTATTCCTATAATCACTGATTGGCAGCTAAAGAGAGCTGTTTAGCGCGTCTGGCGCGATGACAGGCGCCAGAACGTCTGTGAGCGCTACACACTGAGCGCCACTTGAAACTCTCCCCACACTTCGTACAATGGATGCTCTTTAGGTTCAAGTGCATCGCACTGCAGTGAGCTCTGAGATCTCCTTTACCATTGTACCTCCTGGGACAGCGGGGACAGTAGAAGAACTTCTCCACGGTCACAGTCTTGGACGACACATTTACTAGTGGCGTGTCTTTAGCAGAGATCTATAACACACGCACATAACACGAAAATGATGAGCCCATATAATTACGTGAAAAGATAGTGATCGTTTGTGCCTTAATTGAGTAATGACTATAGAGTACGATATTGGCACGACAAACAATGGTGCATATGCTAATGGCTAGCTAGAAGAGATAATTAATGACAATGGCTAGCTAGAAGAGATAATTAATTAATGCCAATGGCTAGCTAGAAAATATAGTTATATATAATTAGCTTCTTTCACTGGGTGGAGACAGTGGCGATGTCAGTAAGATACTCTACCGCGGATCAGCATGTGCGGGGTTCAAATTCTGGACGCCCCAGTCACTGACATTGCTTTCGAGTGAGGAAACTGACGTTAACCTTAGCTTTATCAACTTTTTAACTAGATGTCAAAGGTTAGCTAGAAGAGATAATTAATATATCTTTCTAGTTTTCTCAAAATAGGCAGGTCCAAATTACATATTCCTAATCACAAGCTTTAGCGTATTTTTTACTTTACCGTAATTTTCTCATACTAAAATTGATGCATCGATTTACACATTTTCGTCACACCCTCCCAGTTACCATGTCTAGATTACTCTGTCTAAATGATGATGTACATACACGCAATACTCGCTTGCACCAATTAAATTTAAATTATGTTGGAAATTTGAACTCAGTGTGTCAGGAACCCATATACTCCATATATGAAATCCTGTTTCCGTCTATATCATAGTATATCCGTGGAATAATGTCATCTCGTCCAGCCGTCTAAGTCCTATTAGAGGACAGGACTTGCCAATGTTTGTTTCTGGAAGGTGAACAGAAGGATGAAGTTGAATTAAACAGTTGACAGGAGATCGTTTAGGAAGTAGAAGTAGTAAAGTTAAGTTGTGAACATTTTATCTTTAAAAGAAGTTATTCGAAGATTTATTTGTAATTTAATAGATGTAGCGGAATTAGGAGATCTATAGGCCTACTGTATTAATATAATTATTGTTATATTATTATTTTACTTACTTTATACCGTTGTATATATGTTTGCTATTATTATAAATCATGTACGTCTGTCATTTGTAAAAGTGTGAATGATTTCGTCATATATTGTGTTGAATAATCGATGAATTATTAAAACGAGTTGTTGTGTTTTAAGCTTACCTAATATTTAATAGAGGACCTTTACATATCCAGTCTATAAAATAAAGATTAGAAATGAATTTCCCTACACAGTGTGTTACCATAGGCCTTCTCTAAGGAATGCCTTGAATATTCCCATTAAAGAATGCATTAATTTCTGTGGCTTTAAAATAATTGTGTAAATTTTTTCTCTCAAGAACTTTAGCACTCTCCTTTTAATAGGAACGTTGGTACAATTTAGCGAATTTACAGAATTTATCATTGATGAATAGTTTTCACGTTAATTTGTTAGCATAAATATTGTAGTTCATATTTAATTAAATTTCTCAATCATGGTAAAATATTAAATGATGTAAATACTAAGCTGTTGGTATCCTGCTCGATAGCCTTATGCCTCCGCAGAAAGAATCAAACCATTATTCACTATCTCAGGTTATTGTCTATTGTTATGTTATTTTGTAAAGTGTAGTGGTCTGAAACAAATAAATAATAAAATAGTAAATAATATAGTGCTCCATAAACTGCACTTCATCAATGAAGAAGTTAATCTCCTTAATCTACGCATGATAAGTAGGCCTACTTCTTGATATTGCTAATGGCTTGAAAAACAGTTAGCTTCTGAGGTGGTTTCTCCTTAGTCTTTACCTTCTCTACTTTTTGCGTAGCTGCCTGTTACGACACGTGTAGTATACAGTTGATCTATAGTCTTAGGTGTCCGGATACAAAACGAGAAATTATTTATAATAAACAAATAAAAAATATTATTTTTAAATTCGTTAATATACGGCTGATATGAAGAGAAAATTAGAGGATAGAAATATATGGATGCGTTAAATGCCATGCCTCGATTTGCAAAGAGGCAGTATACAGACATAAGGATAAAGATAGAGAGACATAGAGAGAGAGATTGAGTGAGTAAGAGTGAGATAATATTGACAAGATCACACATTTTGTATTGATATTGTCACGTAATTGATTGAGAGCAGTTATAATTTCAACGACAACCTCAGTAACATCTACCTCAGTAACATCTTGTAGCAAACGACAACAGCTTTCAGGATAATTATAAGAGAGAAAGACGACAGCTTTTAGAATAATTGTAAGAGAGACGACAGCTTTTAGAATAATTGTAAGAAAGACAACAGCTTTTAGAATAATTGTAAGAAAGACAACAGCTTTCAGAATAATTGTAAGAGAGACGACAGCTTTCAAAATAATTGTAAGAAAGACAACAGCTTTTAGAATAATTGTAAGAAAGACAACAGCTTTCAGGATAATTATAAGAGAGAAAGACGACAGCTTTTAGAATAATTGTAAGAGAGACGACAGCTTTTAGAATAATTGTAAGAAAGACAACAGCTTTTAGAATAATTGTAAGAAAGACAACAGCTTTCAGAATAATTGTAAGAGAGACGACAGCTTTCAGAATAATTGTAAGAAAGACAACAGCTTTTAGAATAATTGTAAGAAAGACAACAGCTTTCAGAATAATTGTAAGAGAGACGACAGCTTTCAAAATAATTGTAAGAAAGACAACAGCTTTTAGAATAATTGTAAGAGAGACGACAGCTTTCAGAATAATTGTAAGAAAGACAACAGCTTTCAGAATAATTGTAAGAGAGACGACAGCTTCTAGAATAATTGTAAGAAAGACAACAGCTTTCAGAATAATTGTAAGAAAGACAACAGCTTTCAGGATAATTATAAGAGAGAAAGACAACAGCTTTCACAGGAAGGCAATACAAGGGCGTAGATATACAAGGAGGGGGGTCTGGGGAAGGAAGGGAGAAAGGACTAGACCCTAGAAGTAACATCCAGTCCTAATCATCCATAATGATGCATAATAGTACAATATCTATTGGAAGTTTATTTGATATTTAGGTAATATGATGGGTTTTCGACCAAGGCTCAAGAAAGTTTGACCGTTCAAAGACAGGGTCTATTACTGTACAGTTTTGTATAGATGAAACAGATGTTAGATTAGATGTTACAGACGTTACTGGGAATACTAACTTAACTGGGAATACTAACTTAACATCATTTAATGCAGAGATCAAACACTTTTAATTAATAACTGAAACAACAATTATATTAGATAGTACAAGTTAACATGGATGAAGCCCTAAGCAACTCAACCGATCGAACATTCCATCATTGCATAAAGTAATTAATACAATAATGTCTGAGAGTTATTCTTCTAAAATAACAATACAATCAATGACATGTTGATTACAGTATTCTTCACGACTTTTAAAATCTCGCATCCGCGTATCGAGTAGCTTACCGACGTCGCCACTGACTGGAGCCAGTGGCGACGTCGGCCAGTGGCGACGTCGCTGACATCGCTTTCGAGTGAGAAAACTGACCTTAACCTTAGCTTGTCCAGATTTTCTACCATCACAAAAACCACTAGCATTTAATATTGTCGTCTAAGTGAAACCCCTGGGTCGAATTAATATCGAAATTATTCTCAAACACTTCTAAAAAACGAAAATAAATTTATAAATTTTTTAGAATTAATTTCGAATTACACTTATATTTTTATACTACGTATAAAAACGCAAAACAATTATTATTAAGCATAAGAATCTATGGAGATAAAGTGAGACATCAGTGCTTGGTCATGAGACCGATGGCTTGTCTAAGTGAATCAGAAGTTAGAGTGACTCCTGATAATGCAGAGTGACTCCTGATAGAAAAATTAAGTGAGGCTTTAATGCAGAGTGACTCCTGATAGAAAAATTAAGTGAGACTTTGAAGCAGAGTGACTCCTGATAGATATCTCAAGTCAAGCAATAATGTAGGATGACTTCTGACAGAAATATCAAGTAATGCCTAAAGGCCTGGTGACTCGTGATAGAAATATTAAATCAGACATGAGTGCAGTGTGACTTATGAAATATTGATTCAGGCATTAGGGCAGCTAGAATCCTGACGGCAAAAATTACTTCATATGAAAAATTAATCAGTAAGTAAAAATCAAATATAATTAAAAGACACAGATTTTAATATTAGACTGTCATAAAAACTGAAATGCAACGACGAACACGTCGAGTCTGCAGCCGCCTATATGAAAACAACACCCATTACCATATATAGGCCTACTAGTGTGCAATAAACACGGACTCTACCATAGAGATCGGTCAAACCAACCACAACCCTCTCTGTTTTCAAGATGAATGGAAATAAGAGCACAAAATGGAAAATGCGAGACTGAGACCAAAGCAACGGAAACATTAATGTAAATTAGAGGTAGCGTTAGGCGAGTTAAAGGCAGCAGAGCAGTTGATGCGATGATAGTGCAACCCTGAGCGCCACTTAAAAGTCTTGCCACAAAGCTGACAACGGTATCTGTGCAAGTCAAGATGAGTGCCCTTAATGTGGTCCAGTAGAGTGGTCCTGTCTTTAACCACCACGCCGCAGGTTTTACACCTAAAGACCTGCTGCACTAGATCACCGTGATCAACTGAAGCCTGGGCTGAGCTTTGACACAGGGACTCCAGCTCAGCCGTCAATATTCCTGACTCTAAGCCAAAGTCTGACGCTGCATGCACCTAAAACAAGTTCACAACAAAATGTTCACCGACGCTGAAAGTAGGCCTATTTTCATTGCAAGTACCCAAAATACTAACAGCTCACAATACGTTAAGCACAGTGTGTACAACGTATGTGCGCTTACGTACATGTACAGTTCCGTACAAGTTATGTGCATGTAGGCCTAGAGGTCTGGATCACAACCAAAAATACGTCAAGTAACTGAACATTATTTATAACGATACCTAAAAAACCTGTATGATTATAATCAATGTTTACTCCAACCAATGCAATTGATGCACAGGCAACAAGGTGACAGGGTTGAGACTACGGTCAAGAAATAGAGGGGGGGGGGTATTTTTGAATTTGGCTTGATTCTAGCCCCTTCATAGTTTATATGGAGAAGGGGCTAGAATCAACAGGCTAGTCTCGTCCATGCAGGATGCTCAGATAAGTCAACAGTGTTCTTCAAAACTTGGCGATACGCTAAAATATAACCACGAGCGAATGTAAATATAAAACAGAGCTTGAAATCTAAGTGGAAAGGCAGCATCCGTATCACATGGGATACATTCAGAGGCTGGGATTTGAACCAATGACCTCTTGCAATATCAGGCTAGATTGTCTTCCATTCCGCCGTCCAACCATTAAATAATAGAAACCTAGTCTTATCTCGCGTCGAGCAAAAGCTCACTTGATTTTGATTTTCAGTACGAATACAGACCGTGAAAGCGTGGCCTATCGATCCTTTTGACTTTACGAGTTTTAAGCAAGAGGTGTCAGAAAAGTTACCACAGGGATAATAACTCTACTGGGTTAAATAACAATATTAAACGGAAATGGCAAAAATTAAGTTTTATTCAGAATAATCAAACACCACAAATTTATTTTAATTTCTGAATGTACGACGCTTGTCAAAATTGTTATCAATTTCTATTACTGACAATTGAATCAAAATTCCTCATATAATCTTTATTTCAGCGTAGAGGAGTTTTTCTCTGTCAGATAACGCGTTCATTATCTAGGACTGTTTTTTACGTACTTTTGAGATTAGTTTTCTACACTTTGCTGCTAGCAATTTCAGAGCAAATTATAACTGCATACTGGTTCGCTGACAACTAAGTTTAAGAGTCATCTAACCCAAAAATAGCCTGATTCAGACGAACCAGGTCGTCTATCCTGGGTAGTAAATAACGACAGGAATGAGTAAATAAATGTCTTGACGAAAGTATACAATTTAAGCCCATCAAATTCTACTAGAATCTGAGAGCTCCGTTATTTAGAAAGATCTTAGAGACAGTCAAGCGTATTCACTTTACTCGTGCACAATTAATCAGGCAGCGAGTAGAGGCTGGACGACTAAAGACTAGACCAGAAGCCGGTCAGTCTCGCTGTGCTCTCCTCATAGTACACTGAGCCACAGCTCACGGTAAACACCAAAAAAAATCAGAGTAAATTAGCCGAAAAGCTGAACATAACAGCGCATTGCTTCTTATGTCTGTGATATCCAGAGCGCCAGCGAAATGTTTTTCCGCAAAACTGGCAGTGGTATCTGTGGAAAGCTACATGAGAGCCTCGATAATGTTCCATCAGAGTGCACTTGTCCTTAACCACCACGCCGCAAGTTTTACAACGAAACACCTGCTGCATTAGATCACCGTGATCACTGGATAGTGAGAACTGCACAGAGTTTTGACCCTGCGCCTCTAACTCTGAAGTCAACCGTCCAGGTTCTACATCTAAATGTGAAGCAGTACGTCTCTACAACATAGCCACAACAAATGTTCCAAGTCACCGAAGTTGATTTGATGTAAACGGCAAGTGTCAATATTTAGAGGCACAGTTGCAATTAATGACGTTGAGGGACTGTGAAAATGTCGTGAGTGTAATAGATATAAAATACGACACTAGACTTATAAATTTTAGAAGTCAATATTATACATAAATATTCCAATCTTACTAATATAAAATCGAGATGGTCATAGGTAAAGAAATATTAGTATAAAACCTGCATAGTTTTTATAAAGCACAATTATATTCTCAATGAGATGGGGCTATGAATGTCAACACCCACAACATTTATTATACCCTCAATCACCTGAAATCTCTCACGCTGATCGACTGAAAACTCAAAATGAAATCTTTGAGCTTTGCAACCAGCCCTAGAATGCTCATATGACATTGTGTGACTCAATCGACACCTTTTTTAGATTTACTAAATTCTTAAATCTCAATTCTAATTCGTCGTAAAAAACACCCATATTAACACCTATAATAATTATAATCGTTCCTGCAGAATAACATCATCATCATCAGTTCCTTGCGTTCTGTACAGAACATAGGGCGGCAGCATTCCTCCATTCGTTTCTATCATCAGCAATCATTGCAGCGTCTTTCCATGAAATGTTTAATGCTCTCAAATCCTTGTTGATCGTACTTCTAGGTCTTCCTTGTTTCCATTTTCCTTGAGTTGGCTTCCGGTTAACTGCAGTCTTTGCGTATCTGTCCTCAGACATTCTCAGTTAATGACCTTAAAACCTCAACCTTCTCTCAGAAACTATTTCATCTAGTTTTCTTTGTCCACTCCTTTCGAGTACTGTTTCATTTTTGAATATACTTCATGGATAACCAATCTCTTGGTCAGCTAAACTTGGACTGATTTAGTAGCGAGTTCTTTTGAATGTCTCAAAAGCGCAGTGGTTGACGTCATGAACTTTCAAATGACAGATCTTGAGGTGAATTGAACTCTCGTGGATTCGATTCCTGGCCGCGCTGATCTGAGATTAAAATCACGGTCATTCACTGGACTAGTTATACGGAGAATGGACTAACTTGCGGTTTAAAGATGTGGTTCTAAAAAGTGATATATATCTCCGTAGTCGATCATTTCACTATAATGCGTGTTTACTTTTACTCTACGATTAGAATCTTGGAACTACAGAGCCATGTCCTTGTACGTATTAAGCTACCAATGACGACAGGTTGCCACACGCAACAAATTCTATTTAGCCTTTACACAGTGAGCAAGAATTGATCCTAAAAGTGTGACGATTCATTGTCAAGGTTGAACGATATAATGATATAGCCAAAAGGAAATAAGTAAACAGACACCAGAAGGCGAAGGCCAGACGCAGGGTGTCGACACACAAATGATATAAATTTTAAATTTTTTCCTGAATTTATCATTGTGTTCAATGCATTGTTTCGAACTAAACTACTTTCAGCTGTAGCGTCGTCACGTGAACCATAAATGAAAAAAACGTTCTTACCAGAAATAAAAAGCGTTAAAAACGCGTTTTTTAAAAAACAAAAACAAAAAACGTACAAACCATGAAAAAAACGTTATTAGTGTACACGTAGCTTGCATATATATTACCATGCCTTCATTCCATAGCACTAAACAATTTTATTACAACTAGATTGCAAATATAAACAAATACTTTCAGGTCACCTACAGCCACACTGTTAGTTGTTCAAAATTTTCAATACAAGATTTGCACAAACTCATACAAGAGAAGCAGTAGACTGAGTTCAAAAATAAATACATTAGATACACTGTAGGCCTTTATTTAAACAATAGGAGAAACTTCTGCCGAATTGCATCAAAATGAAAGTATATTGTATACTCAGTAAAATAATTAATCAGTAGAAATCATCCATATCAGTCCTTGTAAGTTCTGTCGGAATTTAACCCAAATCGCTGGAATCACCGCAGACCACTGAGACCAAGTAACTACAATCTCACTACAGTTGGACTGCTCGGCATTGGAATGCTCGGAAAGCTCAAATATCTGACGAGTCTCGGGTTCAAATCGACATCAGTCCAACAAACGTCAGCGCCAAAACCCTTGCGTAAACTCTCACAGTCCTTCTCTGACAGCGAGAACCAAAGAGAGCTGTCTCTAGGGCTTCACAAAGACAGCACGACACCAGCAATCAATGACACGGAAAATTACAAAACAAAGCCTCCATGGAAACTGTATATAACAACTAAGCATGTACATACGTACAAAGTGAAAACAGACGTTCTTAGTGCAAAACAACATCAGTCCAATCCCCCCCCCCCCCCCAGTAAATCAAGAGCCGGCGATTAACTAGAGGCAGAGCCACAGTGCAGCTTGTGGTAGTACAGTCTAGATCGCCACTTGAAAGTCTTTCCACAAAGTTGACAATTGTATCTGTGCAGCGCAAGATGAGTGCCCTTAATGTGGTCCATCAGAATACTCTTGTTCTTCACCACCAAACCACACGTTCTACATCTAAACACCTGCTGTACTAGATTATTGTGGTCTATAGACGTCGTGGATTGGGTTGAGCTTTGACACAAGGCCTCTAACTCTGCGGTCAACATTCTGGACTCTAGGCCAAAGTGTGAGGCAGCATTTCCCTAAAACAGAGCCACAACAATGTTCAGGGCATTAGTTCCGAAGTTGGTGGGAGTTCACGGAGCAGAGGCCAACAAACGCTTTACAACATAAATCTACATTACGATTCATACACAGTGCTCTCTCCTTGTTTATAGAGAATTACCTAAAAATTTCAGAACTGAACTTAAATTTCTTTCAACGACATATGCTGATATGCAGAGTTTGCTGTATTCTGTCACATCAAATGTAAATAAAAGCACTATAAGAAACTAATACCAAAATATCACACAGCCTGAACAAAAACTAAGTGTTTTGAGGTTGACCTTAAATTATGAACTTTTGTCATAAAATTAACATATCACTCCATCTCGAATATTCCATTTAAATACTCCATTCGTAAGCGGAGGGCAGTGACAGTATTTCAGAACTTTGTTTATTCTCAAAACCAAAACAAGTTTACAACAGATTGAAAAATATACTTCCAAGCTATCAAGCTGCCACAAAACGTTCAAAATAATGTACAAACATATTTTGCGCAAATAGTGACTATGCATTGCAAAAGTATACTGCAATTTCTCTGAAACAAATTGTTTGAAACAGTCAGTAAAAGTAAGGTTTAGCTTTCAAGTTGCATCATACTGTATTAAAATTTAATGCTAAAAGCCAATGATCGAAGACTTGAGCTTATACAGTTTTTACTACCACAGATAAAGTTGCTATGTCATGAATCCATTTCAAACTGAAAAAGAATAGCCACAGAGCTCCTGTTATTAACAACAGCAATAACTAAGAAACAAACGACGTATTAGTGTAAAGTATAGCAGCTGTAGTTCAACTAATAGATATAAAAGAGAGCGGCCAGTGTCTGCAAACGTTTCTAAACTACTAAATGATATTTGTAATAAGCCAGGCGAGAGTCTCAGTAATGTTTGGTAGTGTTCACTAATCTTTGTCCACCACACCACAATTTAACAATGAAATACCTGCTACAATACATCACTGCAACGACTAAAATGTGAAAACACTGAACTGAGTTTACACACTGTGCCTCTCTCTAACTCCTACTCTAGCAGAGGTCGAGATTCTGCAGTGTTCAGAAAGTGAAGCAGTCGAGAGTCGAGTCCATAGCCCAGTGCAATAAAAACGACTTCAGCAACCGAAAAATGTTTTAACAAAAAAGGTTTCAAATAGTCCGCTAACCAATCAATATATAGACAACTTCTTTTCAACGAATTACATTTTCCAAGACGTTACCTATATGTATGTACTACATATATGGTTGACATCATACAGTATCATAGATAAACTAACGATTTAAAAACTTCCAACTCAGAGACACATCTATCAGTGCATTTTTTTCAGAGCAGCGTGGAAATTTTAGAGCTAATGCGTAGAGCTAGCAAACTGAGCCAGAAACGACAGTCATCTTAAAGATTACAGCAAACTACTATCAGGAGGGTTCAACAGGCTAATGGCTGCAGCACATTGCAACTTATGTCTGTGAAAATCGCCGCGCCACTTAAAAGTCTTGCCGCAAAACTGACAGTGGTATCTGAATAGCTTAAGATGAGTCCCGTTAATGTGATCAATCAGAGTTCTCTTGTCTTTAACCACCGCATCACAAGTCCTACACTTAAACACCTGCTGGGCTGACTCTGAGAGATCACTGGACACAGTGGCCTGGGCGTCGCTTTGACACAGCGCTTCTAACTCAGCCGGTAACAGTCCCAACTCTATGCCCAAGTTTGAGGCAGTAAAATCCTAAAACACAGCCACAATAAACCGTTGGCAGAATTTCCAAAGTAGTATGAACTGTTTGATAAAAGCTATACAGTTAGTCCTCAATTATAGTCTAGATATTAATTCCAGCCAAAAATACAGCAAAATGCTTTCAGCTGTCAAAATCTGTGTCAAAATCTAAAGAAAATCAAGCAACTGAAGCAAAATGCCGGATGAAATCCATGTATATATCTCTTAGGAGAGTCATGATAACTGAGCATTAACCAATACTGAAGAAGTCAAATTTTGAGAAGTGAAAATGACTCAGAATTGTTTCCCAGCTGTCAACCTCTCCAAGGCTACAAGAATATTTAAGTAAGAGTAGAAAGCTGTTGGCAGAATTACCCAGAATGGATTTTGCTTTCTAAGCTCATATAGATTTTAATGTGTACTCTATATGTTCCTTATCCTTTATAGTTTCCTTTTATATCTGAATCACGACTCTGTTTGTTAGCATAAGTCAGTCAAAATCCCTGGATATAGCTCACAATTATGCTGATGATAAATATTAGGTCCAAAGTGAAGGATTTCGAAACTTGCTTTGAATATTAGAAATGGTCTGTGTAAAATATCTGACTAAAAAGTGCCCTCTAACATGTACTGTGTACAAACCTGACCATAACCTGTCATCTAATATGTTCAGTGTACAAAACCTGACTACAAAGTACTATCTCATTCATATGTTCTCTGTAAAAACCAATCTAAAAAGTGTCCTCCAAGTATTAAGTTCTGTGTAGAAAACCCGACTAAAAAATGGCCTCTATCCTGTTGGGTGCACAAAACCCGATTTCGACGTGACACCAATATGTTCTGCGTACATAACCAGACTACAAATTACCTAGAGCTAGTGTGCTCAGTTTGCAGCATAGTCGGTTAATTTTCTGTCTGTAAGTACAAGACTCTAACTCAGTTCTCAGACTTCACTTATTTGTTTTGGAAGCATAAGACTAACGTTTAACTAATCTTTACTCTTAGCTATTAGCTCAGCTATGTGGCTTTAAATTAGCTACAAGACACTTAACATTTGTTGTACCAATCAAAACACAAATAGAAAAGAGAGAGGTATACAGCTTTTCTCAATCTTTCTCATTGATTAAAATATGAAAACAATATTCTTAGCATCAGTTGACCTAAAGCCATATCAATTACGGAAATGAAACCACTTCAAAGCCAAAATTAATGCTTTAGAAATAAATAAATAATAAAATATATACACAGGCAATATATCCTTAAATTCTCTAAACTAAGATTGTTGTATTCAAGTACAGTTCATCAATATGTATAAATTAAGTCTTCTTATGATAGTCATGTTGCTTTTTTCAAATAACAATCAGCACATAAAATTTTGCAAACTTTCTTTTGAAGTAAACTTTGATTCTCAATGCTAAATCCTTCAAAAAAGCCTGGCTCATTGCCTGAGCCCAGCATAAGCATGCTCAACAACTCAACTGCATAGTGCAGGTGCATTGTCTATATAATAATTCAATAATACACTTTAAGTTTGATATATGGGATTAAGCTGAAATTGATGAGTAATTATAATTATATATTAATTTTTGAACATTGGGCTCCACCAAAATGACTCTGAATTGCATAAAGCTTACATAGTTATAACCTCATTTCTGATCCATGAAGTTTCAAATCTGAATGTGAAGTCTATTCAGATATTTAAATAAATTACGACTTCCTTTCAACTTTAGAGTGTGCCCAGTAGGATGCCAGTAATGATTCAGGACGTCAGTAGTGATTCTGGATGCCAGTCATAATTCAGGATGTCAGTAATGATTCAGGGTTTCAGTCATGATTCAGGACATCAGTAATTATTCAGGATTTCAGCCATGATTCAGGACGTCAGTAATTATTCAGGATTTCAGTCATGATTCAGGACGTCAGTAATTAATCAGGATTTCAGTCATGATTCAGGACGTCAGTAATTATTCAAGATTTCAGCTATGATTCAGGACGTCAGTAATGATTCAGGATGCCAATCATGATTCAGGATTTCAGTCACGATTCAGGACGTCAGTAATTATTCAGGATGCCAATCATGATTCAGAATGCCAGTGATTTAACTAATTTTAATGTCAATCACAACATATGGATGTTAGTCATGACGCAAGATGTCATTCATGATACAGGATGCCTTGCATGATTCAGAGAATCAGTGACATGGAGAACTTCAATGAGATTTAATGATTCAATGATGATTAAGGAATAATTTAGGATAACAAATGAAGTTGAAAGATACATAACATTAAATGATAAAATGCGTCACACAACTTTTTTCACCTGCAGCGGTGAAAAGACTTATAGGTCAAGAGCAGTACACACCTGTGAAGCTTGACTCGACGCTGCTCTGGCAGCAGCTTTATAGGCTCCACCCCTCCTAGCACCACGCTTCTGTACCCCTCCACCTCGCACCATATTTCTCCTTTCAGCGCTCCCCCATGCCGCTGCAATCCTCGAGCTCTTCTGTGGGGAGTGGGATGCACCAGCATAAGCCTCGGACCCTTGCTCTCCCTCGTAATTCTCCATTTGAAACATCTCAGGTAGCTGATCTTGATAGACATCTCCCTCGTTAGCTTGTTCATAATTTTCAGCGTACTCAGCATAATTCTCTCCAGACCACTCCGTCTCATTGTACTGCCCTTCATTTTCAAAGTACTCATCAGTTTTCTGCGTTTGATCGTCATCTGGAATGTAAGTGTACTCCACGCCATCATCGGAGACTTCGTGCTTGACCTCTTGCTTTGATCTAACCCTCAGATGTTCTCTTGTAGATCCAGATTGTCTAGGTTGCAAGCTGTTGTAAGATACATCAGTGTCAACAGGCTCAGGTTTAACAATTGTTGACGATGCTACACTTTTTCGTGAATTTCGAGACGATCCACCAGCGGTACTGACAGCTCTGCCATTGCCCTGTTGATCCCTGTTATCGTAAACGAGACGACCGGAAGAATCCTGTGCAACACCATCAGCAGATTTCTCAGCAATACTCTCGTTCAAGCTGAACAGAATGACGTCGTGGTCATCAAGTGTTACACCGATCAGAGCCTCCATGTGGAAGCTCGTTGTATACCTCAGACCATTCTTACACAGCGCCAACAAGGCTTCTGAAAGAAGATTCTTCATCTGCTGTTTCTCTTCTGTTGATATCATCATAGTAGTATCTGAAACAATGAAAACTCAATGTAATAGTGGTAAGCATTATCATTTTGTAAAATGATTATTATACACGTATTTCATTCAGATGCACTTTAACAATGGGAATATTTTTGTTTTTTAACTCTTATATTTGAAACAATTAGAAAACCCATAAAGTTCATTATCAATTTCCATCATAAGATTCAACGTTATGATGGCATAAATTTTAGCATCTTAAAATTAAATATACACTTTAGAAATAGAAAACAACATAAAAAGCATAAGGAAAAATAAAAATCTTTCCCACTTCCTGGACTGAATTGATTTTGGTTCGCACCATTTATTGTCTTTACAATCTGATTAGTTTATTAGTCTGATCAGTTTGATTAGGCCCCATAGTGCTTAATGGGCAACAGTAGCACTCAAATCGTATTGGTCTGTTAAAATAATTTTATTAAATTATATTAGAGCGTTAAAAATTCAAACAAAATAAAAAAAATTATCATAAAGAATTATTAAATGCACACGATATTTAATATTATAATTAGCAATTTTATACTATAGTCAAAGACCACAGAAATATACTTACTATTGATAAATGCAAAGTTTTTAGAACATTACAGGGGCAATCTTCTCATTTCAATTATTTATGTAAAAATCACAAATAAACAAAAAAATTCGAAATCTATTTCACTTTTTCTTTTTTGTGCTGACATCCAGGACAGCATCGAGCATTATTGAGTCAAATCCAAGCAGTGAGCAAAGAGATAATCCACAACGATGCAAAGTCAACAATTAGAAAACCAGTCACAATATAAAGGGAATAAATGAAAGAAGGTTTACCTGCTGAGCTGCTGAACGCAGATCATAGACACTGGATGGAAAAGAGAGAAGACATATATTCATGGCCAATGGAACTGTCCATAGGAAAGCAAAGGTGATTTCTCAAGAGTGGATGGAAGAGAATTCCAGATCTACGGCAGCATGCTAGAAAGAAAGTTATATATATATATATATATATATATATATATATATATATATATATATATTTATATATATTTAAAAATAAGGTAAGATGACGCAAGTACAATGTTATGAAGGTTCTTCATGCCATCTCAATGCCGTATCATTGAGCCTATCCATTATCTTCTGCAGTTCAGTCTCGCTGCCCGGCCCGCTACCATTCCTTGTTAATCTGCAAATCGTACAAGTTGTAACAATTTTCCTACTGCCTAAAATTTATTCCTTCTTCCATGGATGGCTTCCTCCATCGATTATTGTTGCAGCGTAAATGTTAAACAGCAGCGGCGAAATGCTATAACCTTGTCTTATTTCACGTCCTATTTCACCTTCTTCTGAATACACCTTCTTCTGAGTATACTTGTTGGATTTTGATTGCTGCTTTTTGATTCATGTAGCCTACAAGTTTAAAATGAGTCTTCTATCTCTCCAGTCAATTCCTATTCTTCTCAAGATATTCATCATCGTTATCCAATCAATCCTGTCAAAGGCCTTCTCTAAGTCTACAAAGCATACAAAAACGTCATTTCCATATTCTAAGCTTCTTTCGCAAAGAACCCGCATTACCCATATTGCTTCTCTTGTGCCTCATCCTTTCCTAAAACAAAATTGTGTCTTGCTCAGAATCATCTCTGCTTTCGACTGAATGCGATCATTAATTTTCTTTAATACGACCTTCGACGCTTGAGGTAGGGCCTATTAAACTGAGTGTTCTGTAATCCGAACACTCCACAACATTGGCTTTTTGGGAAATGGGATCATCACAGACTTGGCAAAGTCGTCGGGCCAAATATCTGTATCGTGCACTTCCATATACCTCCATTAATTTATTGAGTGTCTATTCTTCCAACATCTTCAAGAATTCTGCTGAGATATCATCTATTCCGGCTGTTTTCCCCTTCTGCATACTGTTAATTGCAGAATAAATTTCCTCCTTCATTATATCGAGGCCCCTTTTATCGTTTTCTACTATATTTTCTTCTATTTAAAAATCCTCTTGAACTGGCTTCCCATCCTTCTCATGCAATTTCTCTGTATATTCTCTCCATCTTTCTATTACTTCTTCCTGCTCTTGTATATTGTCAGTAGCATAGTAAATTATTTATTTATTTTAAGCCCATTCGGTCCATCCAGCACACTGCTCCACAGATCTTTAATTCTCTTCCTTCTACTTTGCACAACCCTCATATTCTCCTAATCATCCTTTCCTTCTGTGTGAACAGTTTCATAGACGGTTGAAGGCTTTTCTCTTTGATCTCTCCTATCCATCCATTGCACAGGAACTGAGACTAACATATAAACCTCCATTCCACTAGTACCCTTTCTTCAGATTGAATTACCGGGTTTTGATTTGCACAGTTTTTGGATCTCACACTCTGCTCATCGGATTGGATTTGGTACCATAGTGCTCAACGTTATAATGGACGACAATATCACTCTAATTCTACTGTGTTGTTGTTGGTGTCAACTTGTTCAGTAAACTCATAAAATGGTAAAAGTAAGACACATAATGCAAAGTCAAAGATTGACATAAGGCAATAATATTTATTTTTAATAATGTTTTAAGATAATAATTGTGAAGTACTAACGGTACAATAATAATAGCACAGTGATAATAGTATAGTGATAGTAGCGTAGTGATAATAGCACAGTGATAATAGCACAGTGATAATAGGATAGTGATAATAGTATAGTGATAATAGCATAGTGATAATAGCACAGTAAAAATAGAATAGTGATAATAACATAGTGATAATAGCATAGTAATAATAGCATAGTGATAATATCGTAGTGATAATTGTATAGAGATAATTGTATATTGATTTCGTTACATGTTTTGTCAATGAGAAGGATTAATGCACACACGATCCTCCTCTATCCACTCAGCCACAATCAGTCGATCAGTGTGCTATCAGTCGATCAATCGATTTAATTTTGCATCATTGATTATGTTGTAATCTTGCACTTTTATTTCTCTTTTTGTACACTTTGTATGTATGTGACTTCACACTGATGTTTGTTGTCGAAATAAACATATATGTCTCAGTGGAAGAGTCGTATCAGAGGCTAAGAGGAAACAAGAAGTCAAGTGGTGCATGAACCGGACCTAGATATTTGAGGTAAGTGTTTAAAGGCAGAATTCTGTTGTTATCTGGCTGGAGCATAGAATAAAGAAAAACCGATCTTTGGTTTAAATTTAAAGATCGTTGGGCTGGAGCCAGTGGCGATGTCAGTAAGATATTCGACCGCGGATCAGTATTTGCGAGGTACAAATCCTGGACTTTACTGCCATCGCTTTCGAGTAAGGAAACTGAGGTTAACATTAGCTTTACCAATTTTTTTCTATCTCTATCAGCTACAAACAAAAGTTCACCCATACAATCAATTGCTACTGAGATGGTACAGAACGACTTATCATCATCTTCTCGATTCTCTTCAGCGGAAGATTTTGTATAATATGAAATTACATCGTATAGGCTAATACAATAATATTATCCGCTATTCGATAAAACTAGTAGAATCGCAATACCATTAAGCTAGGTTATTAAATAATATGATATTTAAAATTTATTAAATTCTCTAACTCGGCCTTTGCCTTATTTCTACGTGCACCTAATTAAGTAAATATCTTCCTACTCGCTACATATATTTATACGAGTGGAACTGTAAAATGGCTAAAAAACAATTACGCTACAATTATAGATACTGAAAATAATAATTGGTCAATCAAATATTAACTTGAATTATATCGTCTACACATTAGGTGGGATTGAGCCCTATTACAATGTCCTCGACAGAATTGAGTAACATAATGCTTTTGACGGTAGCTCAAGTTTGTCGAGTCGTCTTGAAGAGAAGCTTAAACACAATACAATCTAAATACCGTTTTGTAATCTCTCTCGAAGTGAAAAATATATCTTCAGTGTCAATAAATTTGACAGTTTCTGGAATCAAAAGATATATAATGAAACAAATGCACAATAATTTCCACTCATGAGTCAGATTACGATCGTCTAATACGTTGAGTTCATTGCAATGACTTCATAGCTGGTATTACTTGAACAATAGGAAAAACCAAAAGAATTAGAGTGCTGCTGCACCAATGACACTATTAAATACTGAGATCCACAACGAAATGTATATCCAAGATCAAGAAAATATCGAATATAAAGTCGTATTCGTCATTGATATTTGCTCGAGTAGAGATCATGAAGAGCTGATGACCAACACACGACTCTCTCGAGTGGAGTCCCTATTCTCGACCACAATCAGTCGACGCGTGGTCGGGTCGTAGCAGAGACGACGAGGTTGAACCCGGAGACCACGTGATGTATTAACCTGACCCAGATACTTGAGGTCAGTGTCTAACAGCAGAACTCTGTTGTTACTTCTATCAGCCACAAATACGAGTTTATTCTTATAATCAACTGCTACCGAGATGGGATGTAACGGATTATCTTTACCTCCTCGATTCTCTCCAGCGTAAGACTTTATGATTTGACCCTCAGCGTTTATCAAAGAGACTCCGTAGATAGAGGAGCTCATCAATTGACGTACGATGAACTGATCACGTGACAATTGAATTGTCTGCTCAGCGTATCCAATGCCCCAATCAAATCTTATTTCACGCAGCAGTTGACCCTCACTCGTGTAGAGCTCACAGCCACTCAGTGATGCCACGTCGTTGTCTTTCTCCACTGTAACAAGCACGTTGTGCTCGTGTGTCACTGAGAGACCATACGACCAATAATAATCTCTCATCTCCAAGCGAGTGGCGGAGTTGTTGTTGCTTAGGTCGACTCTGTGGATAAATCTGAGGTCATAGTCAATGAAATGCAGAGCTTTGTTGTAGGAACAACCAGCCAGACCTTCAGGTGATCTCATACCAGGAATGGTGATATCACGTGACGCTGTCAGACTGTGTGAGTCATACACATTGACATGTGATTGTTGATCTACGGCCACAAAGATCTCATCATCCACGAAGACACTCCTCTGATCCACTTAGGGTTGACTTGTAAGATCTTAACTTCAACATTAGAGCTGAGTCATGGGTCACTATCAACTGCAAATAGTCACAGTATGACACTTATAGGCTATAGCTTAGCGTTAATTAATATCATCAGTTAGAAAAATACTAATAATTTTATTCAGTTTAGACTACAAGGTCAGCTTCCGAGATGTTTCTAAAGAGAGTAGCGCACCTAAAGAGAGAGAGAGAGAGAGAGAGAGAGAGAGAGAGAAACAGAGAGAGAGAGAGACAGAGAGAGAGGGGGTGTAAGAGAGAGAGAGAGAGAGAGAGAAAGAAAGAGAGAGAAAGACAGAGACAGAGAGAGAGACAGAGAGAGAGAGAGAGGGTGAAAGAGAGAGAGAGAGAAAGAGAGAGAGAGAGAGAGAGAGAGTAGCGCACCTAAAGATCTCGAAGAGAGAAAGCATAGGAAGGCTAATATATCAAGATACCTATTAAAGCCTGGATTCAAACTAACAGTGGATGGAACCGGTACAGGCTTGTTGTCAATTTCGTCAACAGAGGATAAAAAGGTGCAGCGTTCAAATCTAGTGTTCTCCAAACAAAAAGCTGTAAAACAGATATTAATGTCAGTTTCATCTATCGAAAGTGATATCAGTAACGGGCGAGCCCAGAGTTTGAACCCCGCACACACTGATCCACGGTCGAATATCTTATCGACATCGCCACTGGCTCCAGCAACCATGCCTGACATGCTCTTGAGCAGGCAGGAAACTGTCGTTAAACTTGTATTTAACTGTTGTTACATTGAATTTACGATTGCTATGCAACAATTATTATCTGAAAGAATTTCATTAAATCATTGCTAAAGAGAGCTTAAGCTATTCTCATAACGAACACTGATCGATTTTGAGAGACTCTTTCATCCTAGCGGGTACAGGGAGGTCATCAATAAGGTCTCTGCTCACAACGTGTACCATGACAACCCGGCACAGGTGCTGAAGAGACGGCACAGCCTTCAGCTTGGACATTATGTTGATCAGCTAGATAGGAGCCAAAGAAAATTCGTCTTTTATATTTTAAGCAGGAGAATTGGCAAGGAGTGAAACTGTTCTAGAAATCTCCTGCAGCGGATATATACATTTCATCCTCCCGCTTGACTTATAAGATCAAAGCAATAGGCTCAATTCCCAGATAAATCTATGCGAAAGTATATCCAATGATATCTGAAAATGATGTTTAATCTATATTTGTCGTATGATAAGCTTATATCATTTAATGTTTGAATAGTTTTTTAAAGTAAATGACAATTTTTTTTGACAAAACTCATTTTTTTAAATTTAATTTGTCGCATTTTCATACATCACAAGAAATAATAATTATGCCGTTGAAAATGATAGGCATACACGTTAGTCAATGCTGTACATATTGATATCAACCGCAGTCGGATAATGCTTAACATCCACTGCTTACGTTGACGATGCCGTTGATATGCAATTCAATCAATCAATCAATTGGATAGATCACACATGTTAGATGATTTAAAAATATACACGTATGTGGTAGCCGTTAATTTACAATATACAGGGTGAGTAAAAAATGATTACACCTGCAAAAATTTTGAATATCTCAGGTTATTGTTAATATTTTCCAATACAACTTTTACCAATTACTAAAGGACTCATTTCTGACGGGGTGGCCAATTTTCATCCATCTTGGTACATAGATTGGCCAGTTATGCAAGTTTCAGCAGAGCAACCCCCCAATTTTTAATGTACTGTAAATATAAATTATATTCAATTTTATTTTTATTTTGGCCCTGAAAACGGCCGTTGTAGTGGCTCAGAAAGAACCAGTTGTATCTGCAAGCATTGCTGATTATTCTATATGTTTTCCTCCCGCTGTTAAGCAGGACTGCAGTCGCTTTCAGAACGCTAGGACAGCCTTGTTGATTCCAGCTTGGGGCACTCTCTCCCAGATCGCTTGTAGCACTTCTTGCAGTTCTGTCTGGTTTTTAGGCTTCGGCTGGTGTTTCTGATAGATATGCAGCATAGTTCCCCAGATATAGTAATCTAGAGGATTTAGATCGGGAGAGTTTGGAGGTCATTCTTAATGAAATATTGGTTTCTCTCGCTGATCCCTTCCTGTGCATGACGAGATGCATGAGCCGGAGCACCATTCT
This sequence comes from Enchytraeus crypticus, assembly GCA_905160935.1. Classification (NCBI taxonomy): domain Eukaryota; kingdom Metazoa; phylum Annelida; class Clitellata; order Enchytraeida; family Enchytraeidae; genus Enchytraeus; species Enchytraeus crypticus. The sequence goes on from CAJHZI010000600.1 coordinate 529,112, forward strand.
GCTGAAATATGAAACCATTTGGTAGAAGAGCATAGCAATCATCAAACAGCTCCGGAAGCAAAGTGTTTACGAAATACAGCGAGTTCACCTTAACCTTCTAGTCAATGAAGTGCAATCTGCCCTTACCGTTGTAGCAAACGCTATTTTTTAGGTAAAAATAGGGAGTTGCTCTGCTGAAACTTGCCTAACTGGCCAATCTATGTACCAAAAGGGATGCAAATTGGCCACCCCATCAGAAATTAGTCCTTTAGTAATTGGTAAAAGTTTTATTGAAAAATATTAACAATAGCCTGAGATATTCTCAAACTTTTTGCCGGTGTAATCATTTTTTTACTCACCCTGTAGAGGCCCCTACGTGTATACCAATAACAAAAGCAGGCGCAGTGACATTATATATCTCAAAGATTTCACGCTGTTTTACACTATATTAAAACCAACTATTAAACCATAGCTTATAACAAGCCGCTTTGGTCTATAGGTAAGGCGCTAGGCTTTAGATCCAGACGTCCAGACGTCCAGACCCTCCTGGGTTGGATTTTCGCTTGCGTCACTTTTGTTTACACATCTTTAAATAATACTTTCATTTTTAAGTGTATTAGGATTAGGTTTAGGGGCTAGGGGTAGGGTTGTGAGGTATATAGAATTCACCACAAAAGTCTCAGTCCATAACTTTTATCATCGCCTTGTGATTGGTGTTGGCATTGGAATATAGTCCTAGCGGCAACCCTCGCATTTTGACATGAACAGGAAGACGGAAGAGAGATAAAAAATTAAACACATTAATATAACGCTTATGCCAACTCACTGCAAATTTACATATAAATCTAACATATAACAGTTAGCAATTTTACACATTAATCTTACATATAGATCTGACATATAGAATATCGCAATCGTACATATAGTTCTTACATGGGCTATAGATCTTACATATAGACTATAGCAAATATTAGCAATCTTTCATATAGATCTTACAGCATCTGGTAATCTTACATATACAGGGTGAGTAAAAAAAGTGATAACACCTGCAAAAAGTTTGATATATCAGGCTATTGTTAATATTTTCAAATCAAACTTTTACCAATTACTAAAGGACTAATTTTTGATGAGGAGGCCAATTTTTATCTATTTTAATACATAGATTGGCCAGTTATACGAGTTTCCGCAGAGCAACCCCTCTTTTTTGAGTGAACTGTAAATAAAACTTATATTTAACTTAATTTTTTGACCATGGAGAGGATCGTTGTGGCGGTTCCGAAAGAAAAAGTTGTATCTGCTTGCATTACTGCCTATTCGATATGCTTTCCTCCAGCTGCTTTTCAGGATTGCAGAAGCTTTCGGAACGCAAGGACATCCTTGTTGATTTCAGCTTGGGACAGTCTCTCCCAAATTGATGGTAGGTAGCACTTCCTGCAGTTCTGTCTTGTTTTTAGACTTCGACTGGTGTTTCTGATAGAGATGCAGCATGGTTCCCCAGACATGGTAATCCAGAGGATTTTGGATCGGGAGAGTTTGGAGGCCATTCACTCTTCTTGATGAAATACGGATTTCTCTCGCCGATCCATTCCTGTGCATGGCGAGATGCATGAGCCGGAGCATCATCCTGCTGAAAGATGAAACCGTTTGATAGAACAGCATTGCAATCATCAAACAGCTAGGGAAGTAAAGTATTGACGTAATGCTGAGCGTTCACCTTTTCCTGCTCGCCAATGAAGTGCAATTTCCCCTTACCGTTGTAGCAAACGCCATTTTTACGTAAAAAATGGGGTAGCTCTGTTGAAACTTGTATAACTGGCCAATCTGTTCATTAAAATGGATGAAAATTGGCCACCCCATCACAAATTAGTCCTTTAGTAATTGGTAAAAATTTGAGTTTAAAATATTTAAAATAGCCTGAGATATTAAAACTTTTTGCAGGTGTTATCACTTTTTTTTACTCAACCTGTATATCATACATATAACAATCTTACATATACATGTAGATCTTACAGCATACAGCAATCTTACATAATAGAGCTTACATTTAGACTATAGCAATCTTACATATAGATCCTACATATAGATTCTTACATTATATCTCTCATGTCGCACACAATCAGTTGTTATTGGTCAAAATCGCTCTTCTGAACTACCCCTCCTACGCGGTGTTCCTCAAGGTTCAGTGTTGGGTCCATTACTCTTCTCTTTATATATCACTCCTCTTAGCTACTTGCTTGCTCAGTCTTCGATAAATTTTCATTTCTATGCAGATGACACTCAACTGTATCTTTCCTTTTCTAATCATGATTCCGATCAGAAACTGGCCCATCTCTCATCCATTCTAGACAAGGTTTATTCCTGGTTTTGTGCTAACCGTCGTGCTGTTAATCCCTCCAAAACTGAATACCTTTTAATTGGCACTCCTTTGCAAAGAAATAAAATTACTAATAATTCTGTTAATTTTCAGAATCTTTCTCTTTCACCTTCTCGATCTGACAAAAACCTTGGAGTCATATTTGATGAAAACCTTGACTTTAAATCCCATATCTCTTCTGTTTGTCGCGCTTCTTTCTTTCAGATTCGTCAGATTAGGCAAATACGTCCATCCCTTACTAGAAATTCAGCCACTATCCTTGCTAATTCTATAGTTCATTCAAAGCTCGACTGCTGTAATTCATTATTACATGGATTGCCTACTTCTTCTCTCAATCGTTTGCAGCACGTCCAAAATTCTCTTGCACGTGTTGTTTGCAAGTCCTCTCGACTTCAATTTCGCTCTCTGTTTTTACTTCGCAGACTTCACTGGCTCCCTGTTAATCAACGCATAAAATATAAAATAGCTCTATTAACTTTCAAAACTCTGCGATTTGGCAAGCCTTCTTACTTATCTGAAATTCTTCTTCCCCCATCGTCCCTCACGTTCACTTCGTTCCACCGATGCCAATCTTCTCTCTGTTCCAAATATTCTCACATCATTGGGCAGACGTTCTTTTTCTTACGCAGCACCCACAATCTGGAACTCTTTACCTGCTAATCTTCGCTCTTGTTCTTCTCTTTCAACATTCTGTAGCAAGCTTAAGACTTACCTTTTCCCACCGGAGACATAATGTATCTACCCTGACCATTTTTTGATCACCGGACTGGCTTTCGTTTAGGACCTTACTTCTCCTCAGCACATTTCTTTTGCAGATTGGTCTGGGTGAATTGATCTGTAGTGATGTGTGCTGTTGGGGACGTCCCTGACATCATCCCTGGATGAGGAAACGGACGTTAAACCTTTATTATTATTATTATTATTATTATAGCATATAGCAAGCTTACATAGAGATCTATATATCTTACATATAGACTATAGCAATCTTTTTACATATAGATTTTACATAGAGACTATAGCAATCTTACATAGAGATCTTACATTTAGTATATAGCAATCATACATATAGATCTCTATGAAGGTAGTAGTTAGGCCTATATAAGCAGATAGCAATCAATTAATAGAGGCCTAGCTTTACAGTGGTAGGCTACTAAGTCTTAAAGCGATCAAGTCACCAGACCTATATGATATAACTAGGCCTATTCAAGTAATCTAACCGTTAAAAATTGTTGAAAAGCACACCTACACCCTCCCTCAAGTGCAAAACAAGCATAGGATTTAGACGAATCACATAGGCCTGTGATTCGTCTAAATCCGATGATTTTTGTCCTTAAATTGGTGGGGGGGGGGGCACAAGACCCACCGCTTCCCGGACCCGGGGTGTTGACGCTAATGGTAGTTAGACCTAATGTTCACAGTGCTTATACATACCTAGGTTCATGTAGATCTATGAATATTAATTAACTTTTGTGCTAACAAAGCACTATACTGTAGATATTATCTCCTAACTCAAACGAAACTAGCAATCAACTAGAGATGGGAATTTTATGAATTTCCAGATTTCGGTTCGGTTCGTTGAAAATGAAAGTTCGGTTCGGTTCGGGTTCGGTTAGCAGTTGACAATTTTAGAGTTCGGGTTCGACTTGCTTTCCACCTCACAAGAGCTCGATTCGAGTTCGAAATAGTTTGGTTTGGATAATGTTGCAATTATTTAACATTACTTATAAAAATCATGGCTATGATAAACATGTTTAAAATGGTTTATGCTAAATGTGCTTAAAATGCATGAATTCATAATAACTTCCACAATTTTCACCGAGTAAAAATATGACATTGAAAAAGGAAAGAAGTGGTATTTATTCCTGTACATGTCAATATTTCTTAAATATTGCAAGTTGACCAACAAATGTTCATAAAATAGATATTTTGTTTTATTACTGTATATAAAAAATTCTCCATGATTATAACCAGCACATAGAATGCTTCATCAATTTAAAAATAAATTTTGTCACTAGTCCTATGGATTAGAAACGTTTCTAATTAAGTGGAAATGTCTTGGCTAAAATTTGATCCAATATTTCAGAGACAAAGTGCAATTTATTAGCATAAGAATGTCAACTAAAGACAATTTGGTAAACACGTATACTTCCACAGAAAACTGATCACAATATCACACGTTTGCTATCAACTGAACCAGTAATAAACTTCATAATTTGCCTTAGGGTTTCAAATTTGAAACCAATAGTTTATTGGAGTCTAGCTAATCCTTTCCATTCTTTTCTATATCTACATTTCCAATGCCTCTAGTTTCCTTACATATTCTTTCCTTGATGTCCATGTTTCACATCAATATAATAGCGTGGTTCATACCAAGGTTTTCGCTATCTTTATCTTAGTGTCTTTCGTTAAGCTTTTTGTTAACAGTTCTTCCTATTATCGACAACTTCTTTTGCCTGTGCAATCCTGCTATATATTTCAGTTTCACATTTCCCATCATCTGTTATAGCATGACCTAAATATTTGAACTCCTTACCTGTTCCCATTTCGTAACATTTTATTATAATATTGACTTCAACTCTATTCTGTGATACTCCACTACTTTTGTCTCTTTGATGTTAATCTTCATTCCATATTTCAAAGCCATATCATTCAGATTATCCATTATCACATCTAGACCAGTCTCGCTTTCCGCTACCATTTCTTTGTAACCCTACCATTCCGTTGTATCGCTAGCCTATCTGTTATTAATTTAAATATTTGTGTCGGAACCAGCCTTACCTGAATATATGCTGTTAGATACTGTAAGACATGTAGATATAAAAACTAATATATATATGTGTATTGTTTTTATTATCTTTATATGGTGTTAAACATTCTCCATTTTATCTTAATGAAGACTTCGAAAAATAGCTAAAAGGAAAAGTGTTCTTTCTCCTGAAGCTGGCGAAGGAGAAAGAAACTTCAGTAGATCGATTCGGTTCGGTTTGGACGAAGCCAAGGTTCGGATCGGGTTCGGCCAGAGTCTGGGTTCGGTTCGGGTTCGGTCAGAGTCTGGGTTCGGGTTCGGTTCGAGTTCGGCCAGAGTCTGGGTTCGTGTTCGGTCAAAATTCCGGATTTTAGGGTTCGGTTCGGGTTCGGTTCGATTCCCATCTCTACAATCAACAACAAGGAATTTCTTAAGTTGAACGCCGAGTCATAAAAGGGCTTCCATTAGAAAACTGCGAACTCAATGAAGAATTAAAAGTAAAAAAAGCTAATGTTCACGTCAGTTTCCTCACTCGAAGGTGATGTCAGTGACGGGCGAGCCTAGGATTTGAAACCCGCACCTACTGACTGTCGTTAAGATATTCGATCGATAATGTTAATTGTCATATTATATAGCTTTATTTCGCCACTCAGGAAGCAAGACAAAAAAACTACAATTCAATCATACAAGTAAACACAGAAGTAGCGTTGAAAAATTCGACGCAAGCAATGCCAAGCATACACTCAATCAATCAACTAAAAATTAACAACTAAAAATTAATTAAATGATTTCCAGCGATCGTTCAAAGCAGTTTCGCAATAACGAATTCCAGTCAAGTCTCTCAACTTGGAAGCTCTCTGGCAAGATACAGTTATTAGTAACGTTGACGCAGTATTTATTAAGCAATGGCAACAACTCTCCATTGAAACAATTAAAGAATTTACAAGTATTATCAGAATTTACAAGATATTATCGACATATTGTCATAATATTGGCTACTGTCGATAATATTGTCATATGATAACAATAGGAGATAAAAAAACGTGCATCAAAAGCATTTAATTATAGCATATATATATATATATATAATAATAATAATAATAAAGGTTTAGCGTCCGTTTCCTCATCCAGGGATGATGTCAGGGACGTCCCCAACAGCACACACCACTACAGATCAATTCACCCAGACCAAGCTGCAAAAGAAATGTGCTAAGGAGAAGTAAGGTCCTAAACGAAAGCCAGTCCGGTGATCAAAAATGGTCAGGGTAGATTGATTATGTATATATGATTGATTATATATATATATATATATATATATATATATATATATATATATATATACAGTATATATATACTGTATATATATACAGCCACCTATTTAGCCTATATATATATTATATATAATATATATATATATATATATATATATATATATATATATATATATATATTTAAATATATACATAGCCTATACCGGGGCGGATATAGAAATTTTTGAAGGGGAGGGGCCAATTTTTTCTGTGAATGCACTTTTTTGCTTACGCACCGCCATCTTCCGGATATGTGACGAAACCAGAAAATGCTGTGTAGGGGGAGGGCTCAAAATTTTCCACTACTGCGATCGGCTCATAGAGTGAGTGTAACCCCGTATCTTACTTCACCCCCACTCGTACCCACATAACTTAAAATTATTAAAGTTCATATAAAGTTATAATTAAATTAACAATAAATCATTGGTATATATAGATGTTTGAAATTTATATACTTTATTTCAATCATTGTTTTAAATGTTTTGCTAACCTCAATCTGACATCAGCAAGATCATGTGAGATGTTTATACAATTATGCTAACATAAAATTTTTGTCTGAGTTTGACGTGCATGATTCATAACTACGTTTATCAGCTGGGCGTAATTTAAATATAAATGAGTAAACTACTTTAGATTTATCGTAATTTCCACTATGCGCATTCGTTCTACGGAATTGTATCAAATTTAGATAATTAAGCAAAATTTCACAACGTGATTCAATTCTTATATTAGCTATCGTATAGCACTTGAGCTATTGAAGACTTTTGAAGTTGTTTACTGGAGGAAAAATCACTATAATAGCACTGCAAAGCAGTGCATAATGCGAGCCTTACATTGATTCGGACATTGGTCGCTTTCGCTTTGCACTGTAGCCTGTAAGCTCTCTAGCATAATAATTGTAGCCTAAAGTGATAGCAACAATATGTTATTGGTTATTTAGTTTGAAGACCTGTACAATGTACATCTCTGCCTAAAGTGATAGTGAACAAAACACAGTATTGTTTATTTAGTTTTAAGACCTGTACATCTCTGCTTAGACCATTTTTATATGCTCATGTAGGGGTAAAGTATAAAAGCGTACTTTCAGAATTTCATTTGTTCCTGTGTAGAGTTTATACGTTTGTGAACAAGATGGGAATAAATTCGAATTCTGTGGATAATTAAAAGCTGGTCCGTTTCTCGTTGCTAACAGCAAATTTTAAGAAAATTTTATTGGTGAGTGTAACAAATAGACGAATCAAGATAACTTGGGGGCAAACCCTCGGCCTGGAGTGAGACATTTACTCCTCCGGTTTGCACGTAGGCCTACATGTTAGCAATAGCGAAGAGTAGCATATACATATATTGAATGTCTCAATAACGCAATGGTTAGAGGTGTAGATAACGTCATGTAGTTTTAAATGGCAGACCCTGAGGTGAATTGAATTCTCGTACATGGGTTCGAATCCCAGCCGCGCTGATCTGAGAGTAAAATCTCGGGCATTCACGGGACTGACTACACGGAAAATGGACAAAACTGCCTAAAGGATTTAACATGTGATATTAAGAGTGATAGATAGGCCTATCAACGTAGTTTATCATTTCACTACAACGTGTGTTATAATTATAATTATGTGTAATGTAACATGTTCTTTGTGCCGGTTACAATACTCACTAGGACCTGAGTAAGCCTATTTTACATGTACAAGTAGTATAACCGATATATGTATACACGTGTATATATACATAAATAATGTAAAGATCTACAATAGAGTCACTAATTACCAGGGGCGCCTTCGCCATATGAGCGATGACGCAGTTTTTTTATGAAATTCTGCGGGGGGTACTGCAAATCAAACTCAGGGGTACCGTACTATAGTACAGTACCCCACTAAGTTACGTTTTACATCGTAGGCCGGGGGGGGAAGACGCCCCTGATATAGTTATGACTATCATTAGATAAATTATAAAGTATTTGACTATTTGATCATAATTATAAAATAATAGTCTATATATATGTACATGCATATATATATAAATATATGTATATATATATATATATATATCTATATATATATATATATATATATATATATATATATATATATATATATATATATATATATACATGTATATACAGACTGGGGCAAAAAAAATAATCCCCTAGCGAAATCTCAATAACTTTAAGAAAACTTAAAATATCTCTACAAAATTTTCGGAGCTTCTAGGGGAGGAATTTCTGCGTATATCCTGCAAATTTGATGAAAATATTTTCATTAGTTACGAAATTACAGCATTTCCACGAGAAAAGTGCTAAAATCAATTTTAACAAGGCTTTTGGAATGTCAGTCGTATATATATATATATATATATATATATATATATATATATATATATATATATATACAGGGTGAGTAAAAAAAGTGATAGCACCTGCAAAAAGTTTGAATATCTCAGGCTATTGTTAATATTTTCTAATCAAATTTTTACCAATTACTAAAGGACTAATTAGTGATGGGGAGGCCAATTTTCATCCAATTTAATCTATAGATTGGTTAGTTATGCATATTCCAGCAGAGTAACCCCCCATTTTTTACCTCTAAATGGCGTTTGCTACGACGGAAAGGGCAAATTGCACTTCATTGGGGAGAAGGAAAAGGTGAACGCTCAGCATTATGTCAATACTTTACTATCCTAGCTGTTTGATGATTGCAATGCTCTTCTATCAAACGGTTTCATCTTTCAGCAGGATGATGCTCCGGCTCATGCATCTCGTCATGCACAGGAATGGATCAGCGAGAGAAATCCGCATTTCATCAGAAGAGTGAATAACCTCCAAACCCTCCTGATCCAAAATCCTCTGGAATATCATGTCTGGGGAACCATGCTGCATCTCTATCAGGAACACCAGTCGAAGCTTAAAAACAAGACAGAACTTCAGGAAGTGCTACCTACCTCAATTTGGGAGAGACTGCGCCAAGAAAGCTGCTGCAGTCCTGCATAGCAGCTGGAGGAAAGCATATCGAATAGGCAGTAATGCTAGCAGATTCAACTGGTTCTTTCGGAATCGCCACAACGACAATTTTCAGGGTAAAAAAATAAAGTTAAATATAAGTGTTATTTACAGTACACTCAAAAAAGGGGGGGTTGATCTGCATAAACTTTCATAACGGGTCAATCCATGTATTAAGGTGGATAAAAATTGGCCACTCCATCAAAATTTAGTCCTTTTGTAAATGGTAGAAGTTTGATTTGAAAATATTAACAACAGCCTGTTATATTCAAACTTTTTCAGGTGTTATCACTTTTTTTACTCACCCTGTATATATATATATATATATATATATATATATATATATATATATATATACATGAAAGGTATAGGTATAGTGTAGTTGGTATAGGGTTCAAATCTGGTGCAGTCACCGTGACTGACATGATATATCGAGCAGGGAAATTACGTTAATCTTGGCTTTGGCTTTGGATGCAATCAGGTATATATCTTTTCACGTGCTAAGAGCTGGATAGCTTGTTTACAAAATACTGATGAGTCTTAGGGTACAGAACCAGACACATGTACTAGTGACAAAAAGCTGTTTCTGAGGCATCTCTTTAGCATAGTTTTTAACCATACCATTCTGCTAGTTTCTATAGAGAATTTTTCTGTGAATTTATCTGCCTCAAGAAATTCCTCCTGCTCCTGTGGCTGGAGCCAGTGGCGAAGTCGGTAAGAATTTCGACCGCGGATCAGTAGGTGCGGGGTTCAAAAACTGGACTCTCCCGTCACTGACATCGCTTTCGAGTGAGGAAACTGACGTTAACCTTAGCTTTTTTAGCTTTTATGCTCCGAGAATTTGCTTGTTATCAGTTACTATAAGCGCATACTGTGATATTGTATTTGTGTTTACGGTATTTCAGTGATTCAAGCCTAGTCTACAGAACACTGGTATGTAAACGTTTAGTCAAAGCTACAGGATATTGCCGTGTTAGCTTAAGATAGCTATACATATACATAATTGCACGACATGACTTGCCTGTTAGACGCCTGGCACGAAAATCGAATGCTGAAGTGCATAAGGCAGGGATTGGACAGTCAGCAGTATGAACCCATTCGACATCTCGGTGGTGGCTCGTTCGGTGAAGCCTGGCTCATTCAAAACAAGCTGGACCACCAAAAGGTTAGGCATTTATTTAATATTTTGTTTTCACAATGTTGTGGGTAGACTGTAGAAAATATAAGTGACAGCAGTTTTACAAGCAATTATATTTGCGTAGCTACAGTAGTAAAAATCTCTACAGGTGACGTGAGGGTTGAGAATATTTCAAATTTCATTTCATATGGGTTTAACATTTTCGTAAATTTTAATTGGGTAAAAGTTGCCCCCAATCCCCGGGAATTTTAACTCAGTGTAAAATTTTTACAGTAGGCCTATAAGTTAACAGTTAGGTCTAATGTATATTGAAGACTTAGTGACGCAGAGGGCATCAAAATTATTCGCGAAGTGGAGAAAAAACCATTCGACGTGACATACTCAATTGTTTCAAATGTATGTCGATTCGAATTTTCACGTCAATTTAGTTCAGATGATAAAGATCTAGCGGTCATTATCATTAATTTTACGTTAAAGCCACGTTTTATGCATCTTCATGAAAGAAGCAAACTTTTAATTTTGTTTTTGATTTTAATTTTTAATATTGTTTGTAATTTTATTAATATTGTTTTGTGTGAATGAAGGTCGATGCATTTGTCTTACCTCAGCTGGATCTCCTTTTCCAACTGTATATCTTCTGCTTCTGAAAATAACCATTAATTATATCGCTATATAATTATTATCATCATATTCATATATAATTAAATATTTATAATAATATAATATAAGAACATTAAGGTATATTATTATATAGTTTCTATTATGTATCTATATAGGCCTAATAATAATTATTATATTCTATACGAGTAAATCAGACACATGTAAAATTTGTTATCAGCTCATAATATGAACTAATTATATGCCTGCTGAAGTATATCTTTATGTGCAGTATCTATGTATGTGTGTATGTGTTTATGTTCAGTATCTGTGTATGTGCATGTGAAGTATGTGTTTATGTTCAGTTTCTGTATATGTGTGTATGTGCAGTATGTGTGTATGTGTGTATGTATTTATGTTCAGAATCTGTGTATGTGTGTATGTGCTTATGTGCAGTATCTGTGAATCTGAGTATGTGTGTATGTGTTTAAGTGAAGTACCTATGTATGTGTGTATCTATGTATGTGTATGTGTCTATGTGCAGTATCTGTGTATGTATTTATATGTGTATGTGCAGTATCTGTGTATGTGTGTATGTGCAGTATGTGCGTATGTGTTTATATGTGTATGTGTGTATGTATCTATGTATGTGTATATGTGTGTATGTGTGTATGTATGTGTGTATGTGTGTTTATGTGTATGTGTATATGTGTGTATGTGTGTATGTGTGTATGTGTGTATGTGTATATATGTGTGTATGTGTATGTGTGTATATGTGTATGTGTGTATGTGTATATGTGTGTATGTGTATGTGTGTATATGTGTATGTGTGTATGTGCACTATGTGTGTATGTATTTATGTGCAGTATGTGTGCAAGTCGATCCACACTTCCAGCTCGGACAGTCAGAAATATGCCAGAGAGGAGATGACGCTGTTGAGAAGCATGAAACATGAAAATATCGTGGGATATGTGGAGCACTCCTTCGATCAATCAGGACTGATGTTATTTATTGTGATGGAATACTGTGATGGGGGAGATTTAAGTGAATTGATCAAGCAGAGAAGTGATAGGAATCAGAAACTTCACGAGGATTGCATCTGGAACTGGACTTTGCAAATTTTCTCGGCTTTAGAGGTGTGTCTAATATAAATGATATAATTATTAGCATTATTGTGTAATTATTTGACTACTGATAGAAATAATTAGACCTATTGAACCTGGAACACTGAGTTGGAAATATCTTCATAGCCCACAGCGTAAACGTAAATGGTAATTATTTTTTATTTTCCTTGTTTGTTGCGCGTTTGCGTTTTTGTTCCTGTTCTATGTGTGTTTTTGTTGCCCAAGTGGCGAATAAAGATTTATATATATGCATGTATACATATATATATATATATATATATATATATATATATATGTGTGTATATATATATATATGTATATATATATATATATATATATATATATATATATATATATACTGTATATATATACAGACTGGGGAATAAAAAATAATCACCTAGCGAAATCTCAATAATTTTAAGAAAAATCAAAATATCTTTAAGAAATTTACAGGGTTTCTAGAGGAGGAATTTCAGCGTATATTCTGCAAATTTGGTTAAAATATTTTCAGTAGTTACGAAATTACAGCATTTCTACAATGCCAAAATCAATTTTAACAAGGCTTTTTGAAATGACAGTCGTTCCTTTTAAAGAAAATAACGACCATGAAAAGGGCCGTTTACTTAAGTGGAGGAGCATAAGCCTGCACTACCTTGTTAGCTACTCCAATAATAGATGCTAAAAATTATTTCTTCTGTTAAAATTATTCTTAAATTTTGAAATAAAATTCCGGTACTTTTGTTTAAATAAGCCTTGATAAAATTGATTTTAACATTTTTTCCCACGAAATGCTGTATTTTTGTAACTTATGATTATATTTTCACCACATTTGCAGGATATATGCAGAATTCCTCTTCTAGAAGCTCCGAAAATTTTGTAAAACTAATTTGAGTTTTGTCCAAGTTATTAAGACTTTTGCTAAAAAAATCTTGTTAAAATTGATTTTTGCACTTTTTCGTAGAAACGCTGTAATTTTTTTACTGCTCAATAGATTTTCATCAAATTTGCAGGTGATATGCAGAATTTCCTCCTGCAGAAGTTCCAAATATTTTGTATAAATATTTTGAGTTTTGTTGAAGTTATTGAGATTTCACCAGGGGATTATTTTTTTGCCCCAGTCTGTATATATATATATATATATATATATATATATATATATATATATATATATATATATATATATATATATATAAGGCTACGAAACGAAATCCAAGTGTTCAACTGGTAAGTTGGAGACCTACGACTACGATCTAGAGAGACGCTTCTGTGTCAACAGACCGCTGATTATAGATGTATTAGTATTCTAAAAGTACTATACTAAGGTAAAACTTAAAGTAATCAATAATAATATAAACTACAAATTAATTATTGATTCTACATTATCTTCTGCACAGAACACGCAGACTTGCACTCTGAATAGTGACTGAGTATGTCGTTAGAAACGGCAGAATAAGAAAATTCGTCAATACGAAGAATATAAGCTAATATGAGCTAATAATAAAATAAAGAGGCAGGGGCAGGCCGAGATTAGGTATGTTAGATGATTTAAAGGCCCACTCATATGTGGAAATGAAGAGGAAGGCGGAAGACAGAAAAGAATGGAGGCGTTATGTACTATGAACCTGCCAGTAGGCAGTGCACGAAGAGAGAGATGAGCTAATTATCATGCTCTTAAATTTTAAATCTTAGATTAGGCGTAAATATCAACCTGAAAGGTACTTGTGCAAACGTGTACAAATAGCACTAAACATCAATGCCAATGCCTCGATGACTTTTTAACAATTGAACCTGAATGAAAAAGCAATAGTAATGTAAAATCTGCAATCATTCTAAGAAAACGAAAACTTTGTGTACGGTCAACTGTTTGGCTGACATACTATCTAGTATCATCTTGTTGTTCAACATCCGCCTAGGGTTGCCTTGAGGACTAGCAAAACAACAACAACAATCAAATTAGAGTGCTATTGCTCTTCATGTTAACATCGAACACTTTGGAACCAAATAAAAACCGATGAGCAGAATGTGGGTGATCAATAAGCGGTTTGAAACGAAATCCTGGCATGCAGTTCAAGGAAGGATACTAGCGGAATGAAGGTTTATGTGTTGGTGTCAGTTCATGAGCATTAGTTGGATAAGAAAGATCAAAGATAGAAAATATTTCCGTTATGGCAAGAATTTAAGTTTATCTCTCACTGACTCCGCTTTTGGTCCATAGCATTCTCACTTCGTATTTACATGTTTGTTTGAACTGGATTAAATTGATTCCTATCCAAAAGCGGAACTCCTACCTTCCAGTAGGAGTCTAACACAATGGTAGTGCTCTTCCATTGAGTTGTCTAGTGCGTATGTCGAGTCAGTAACTCCAAACGATTAGTGTTCTTCTTCCGCGATAGCTCTCATAATATTGTTGTTGTTGATCATAGTAGGACAATATCTAATTCGTTGGTCATAGTAGGACAATATCTAATTCGTTGATCGCATTAGGACAATATCTAATTCTTTGATCATATTAGGACAATATCTAATTCGTTGATCGCATTAGGACAATATCTAATTCTTTGATCATATTAGGACAATATCTAATTCGTTGATCGCTTTAGGACAATATCTAATTCTTTGATCATATTAGGACAATATCTAATTCGTTGATCGCATTAGGACAATATCTAATTCTTTGATCATATTAGGACAATAGCTAATTCGTTGATCATATTAGAAAAATATCTAATTCGTTGGATTATTTGCTTGATCGTGTGTAAATAGAGTTATTGTGTAACGCAGTATTTACACGGCAGAAATCCTCCAGTTTTACACAGGGACCTGAAACCCGCGAACATCTTCTTTACTGAGAATCAAACTACCGTCAAACTGGGAGACTTTGGAGTCTCTAAGTGAGTATAAACTTTAATTTTAATCAATCATTCAAAGTCAACAGACAGGTTATCCCTCACAATTCACCAAACATACATGCAATAAGATAATCATCCAATTGTTGATTACTAACTCATTAACGTTCTGAATACTTTAGCAATAATTCAATTTATTGTTATACACTGTATACATGTATATATTAGTTACTGTATACTGTATACATGTAGTTATTATAGATACATGTATATTTATATATTGTATGTATATATATATATATATATATATATATATATATATATATATATACAGTATTTATATATATATATATATATACTATATACATACATGTATATATATATATATATATATATATATTTATATATATATCTGTTCCCTTTTAGCTCACTGTTAACGGCAGGCCCATGGCATATAACTCTTCCAACCAATTCCATCCTCAGCTTTCCTTTTCTCCTTTTCATCTCTATATATGAATTTGTTATAAAATCATCCAAGATCTATACATGTCTTGGTCTTCCTCTAACTCTCTTCCCTTGCATTCTTCCTTCTATTGCATCCTTTAGCAAACCATCCCCCTTACAATGTGTCCTATCCAGTTTGTCAATCCATATTTCTTATCATATTTTTTAACTGTCTATCTGTACCGGCTCTTCATGAATTTCTTTTCTAATTTTATCGGTCCAACTAATCTTTGCCATCCTTCTCCATAATCACATTTCCAATGCCTCTAGTTTTCTGATGTCTTCTTTCTTTAATGTCCACATTTCACATAAGTATACATGTAAAAGTGTCGACTACACCAATGTTTTCACAATCTTTATCTTTGTTTTTTCCAATGCATTTTATTAGAAGTTCTTTTATCTTTCCGAAAGGCTCTTTCGCCTGTGCAAAAATGCCTGCTAGACTTACTAAATGACATGATATTTTGTTTATGTAATATCGTTTAGGATGTTAGAAAAAGATTTAACCAGCACCCTGTGCGGTTCACCGCAGTATATGAGTCCAGAAATCCTGAGAGAGGAGCAATACAATCACAAGGTTATGCAAATATCTGTCTGACGATTATACCATCTACTGTGTATGTTTTCTTAGCGGACTACACTTCATAGGCGGTGGAAGTTCCTTGAAAGTGGGCTGGCATGGTCTCCATTCCATCGCCTCTTTTCCGCAACCCGTGCCCCACCTCCTCTTTATCATTTACTCGTTATCTTCCCTCCCATCCGCATCCTCTAATGGATGAAATTCTGTGTACGAAAGATGCACAGTGAATTTCTAATTTTATTAACTCTAGTATCTTACCAACGTCAGAAAGGGCATTTGGTTGGAGAGCGCCTAGGCTCTAGTAATTGGTTCAAAAAGTTAAATGAATGGAATTAGCTCTAGTAACTATATTAAATTCAGCATTTTAACTCCACTTTCTCAACATATATAGAAGATGTATTAATCGACATTTATTAAAAATCAACAACACTATATGGACTCTAATCTTTCTGCTATTTGTTAAAATTTATGCTAATACAATTAAAAATTAAACTTTGACATATTTTTAACCCCTGTTACATATTACCACTATTCAAAAATTATGATATAGCTGCCATTCATTCAGCTCTAAATATATTTTCATTCGTTAGCAATTATGCTATTGTAAACAATAAATTAGTCTTATATTACGCTACTACTTCAGCACTTTAGATATTAGTTACTACAGTTTGCTTAATACTGTTTAATTAATATTGTTTAATTAATACGGTTTAATTAATACTGTTTAATTAATACAACTCATGGAGAGTATTTTTGTGGAAATACATGACATTTGCTTTCAGTTTTTTTTCTTTCAGACCCAAAATGTGGAAAGGGTAAGAGATAGGGCTTGCCCACAAAGGCCAAAAAGTGGGCTGCTCTGACCAATAGGCTCCGCTGCCAATGCTACAATTATGCGCTAATCTAAGTACACTGACTAAGATTACGCATTTTTATTTTAGCCAATTGATTAAGTTTATACATGCTAGACTTACGACTGACTGACAGAGAGACAGACAGACAAATATACTGACAGATGATCATACTAACTGACTGAGCGAGTGAGTAAGTGACTGAGTGAGTGAGTGAGTGAGTGAGTGACTGAGCGAGTAAGTGACTGAGTGAGTGAGTTAGTGACTGACTGACTGACTGACTGACCAACCAATCAACCAACTAATAAACAACTAAATAACTAACTAAATAGCTAAAGAAATAAATAACTAAATAGATAACAACTTTCTAAAGAATGAGCTAACGAACGAACTAACCAACCAATCAACCAACCAACAAACCAACCAACCAACCAAACAACCAACGAACCAACTGGCAGTGTTGCAGACTAACTAACTGTTGCTAATTAACTAAAATAACTAGCTCTCTCTAACAACTCAACTGTTTAACACAGGGCGACGTATGGGCGGCGGGTTGCTGTCTGTACGAAATGATGGCACTGGACTTTGCCACCAATGTTAACTGGACCATTCGAACAGTGCAGGTCTATTGCGAACATTAAAAAATAACGATTTTTTGTGTTTTTCTAAATTTAATATTCTGATTATCTCGTAGCCTAAAGTTAGATTGCAGGAATTAAATTTCATTCTAAGTCTGATGTATGGTGGCAACGGACGATCGAGTGGATGTTGACCTCAAATTTTAGCTATTATGATATACTGTGTAGAGTATATTGAATACAAATATTTGTTTACATTCACGTCAATTCCGTAATTGTTTAAAATACACCTCTTATGATTACAAAGGAGTCATAGTAGAGTTTGTCGTTCAGATTTGTAATCTAGTTATATTATTGTGAACTCTATCGATACAGTTTACGAAGTCTATCGTTGTTGAGTTCTCGTTATGAAAAGTAATGAATTCTTAATATCATGGAATATACTGTTCATTTCAATTGTATTGTCATTATTTGCCATTATTCAAAATAATTTTACGATTTATTTTTCTTAACATTTAAATATAGGGCTTCTGTCATACAATTTTCGTTAAAACATACCAGCTTAAGTACAAAGTGAGTCCAGTACTGAGAATAGATGATATGTAATAGACTTTCCGGGATTGCTCACATTTCCATTTAAATTGCAACTGCTCACTACGGAGACTAACCAGCGATGGGCTATTTCGCAGGAATCCATATAAGAAAATTTTCCCAAAAATATTGTCAGTGAAAATTAACGTAAAGCAAAACTAATAATAACATAAAAATAAAACTAATAATAGTTTCACTTCATATTTGGCGTTAAAATTAGGCTGAAGAATATATTTTAATCGAACATTTTACTATCCATTTATTTTTATATTTTTTATATTTTTACTAACTTTGAGATTAAACCGTGCACTTCTGTGTAGGCCACATTTTCTTGAGATATTTATCATTTTTGATCTGACTATCAATCAGTCAATCAATCAATAAGAATTTAACTTCCAGTTCCTCGCCAAAAAGTAATGCCAGGGATGTATAATTAACGAAAAATGAGTACTGTATAATTTTAAAAAATGATAGCAATATTATGTAGATTAATTAATTTGCTAAACAATAGTTTAGTGGCTTTTGTTAGCATTTTTAATGATACATTTAGTTAGTGTGAAGTCGATTTACGGTAAATTAAGCCAGTTGTCTAATTTTAGTTTATTAATTACGCTTATGCAGTAATGTTTCTATCTTTTGTCTAACTCATATTTACAAATGCAAGTGCATTGTATTCTGATTCGTAATTCCTTTAAGTTATTAGTGCTTACTATATGCTCTAGATATATATGAGATAAGTATTAGAGACCGCAAAGATACTAGGCGTTATTTTCTTAAACTTTACATTAAATATAAATTAATGATATGTTTGATTTTATATGAACTGATGACGTCCGGGTGTTGCATACTCTCTAATTTTTATTAGTGGGGAACACGTTTTATTTGAGTATTGATTGATAATTGATAGATCGATTGAACGAAAGCAATGTAATTTTTAAATAATCAGTAATGTAATTACTGTAATTAGCTTAGTGGCTTTAGATATCGTCGAAAAAGAAAAAAGTTATTTAATTATATCACTAGAAGTTATTGTTATGAGCCTGGTAATCGACTACCAAATGTATTCTTCGCCTTGGATCTATTGTACAGCATTCACTATTGAGTGTGCATGGGATAAGCCGATCATGCACTTTAGTCGCATATTATTTATAGTGTAGGAGAATCGTGGGCGTTTAACGTTGGTTTCTCCTGATGTAGTAGGTTGTTTAGTTGACCTTTAAGTAGTTAATTGATTTCTCTGAGAGTAGGATTCAATATTCCATTGTAGTGATATTTTCAATGCTTACTGTAGGTTTGATATTTGCATACAAGCTCATACGATGTGTTTGACAGGTTCATACGGTGTACATGTGTTTGACAGTCTCATACGATGTGTTTGACAGACTCATACGATGTATTTGACAGGCTCATACTATGTGTTTGACACGCTCATACGATGTGTTTGATAGACTCATATGATGTGTTTGACAGTCTGATACGATGTGTTTGACAGACTGATACGGTGTGTTTGACAGTCTCATACGATGTGTTTGACAGGCTCATACGATGTGTTTGACAGACTCATACGATGTGTTTGACAGGCTCATACTATGTGTTTGACAGTCTCATACGATGTGTTTGACAGATTGATACGGTGTGTTTGACACGCTCATACGATGTGTTTGACAGACTCATACGATGTGTTTGACAGTCTCATACGATGTGTTTGACAGACTGATACGGTATGTTTGACAGTCTCATAC
This sequence comes from Enchytraeus crypticus, assembly GCA_905160935.1. NCBI lineage: Eukaryota > Metazoa > Annelida > Clitellata > Enchytraeida > Enchytraeidae > Enchytraeus > Enchytraeus crypticus. The sequence continues at coordinate 549,064 of CAJHZI010000600.1, forward strand.
GATGTGTTTGACAGGCTCATACTATGTGTTTAACAGACTCATACGATGTGTTTGACGAATGCGTAGGTTCAGGCGATGCCCCGGGACTACAGCCCGGAGTTGGTAGGTATAGCACGGGAACTGTTAAACATCGACCAGTCTCAGAGACCTGACATCAAGAATGTTCTATCCAGACAATACGTTGTGATGAAGAGGCAGGAGATTCTAGGGTAGGTAGTAATTTAGGTTCATTTTTAGTGCTTCTACATTTTTATTAAAGATTTCTAATATATTTTTTGGAAATAAAATTCCTTCCATGGATCTATCAACCGTCTGCGCAAATTATCTGGCACCGTCCTTACAAATTTTTGGCAAAGTTGCTTCTATGCTCTTATAAGGTCTTAACAAAATTCATACTCATTTTGCTCATTCACTCTCAATAGAGAGGGCTGTAAACAGATCAATACAGGCAGATCCCTTCACACGGCTTTCGTTTAACCAAAATATTAACGTAACATCTAGCCTCAGCTAAACGTTGCTGTAGAGTTGCTTTTCAGTACTTTGGCACATCATAATTATCTGCCTTTAACTTGTTCGATTGGTTTCTGTAGATTATGTCTTTCAATTCTAAAAACAGAAGTAATTCAGGGTGCTGGTAGCTTCTTTATTAAATAATTAATAATTCTGCCATCATATGAACTATATTTGCATAATGATTCTTCTTAAAGCCTGCCTCGCTCTAAGCTGCAGTCATCTCGTCCTCATGAAGAAGACGTGACCAGAGGGCAGGGTCAGCCTCAGAGGGGTCGAGTGGAGGTGAATAGTGAAGTGTTTCACACGGCTTTCGATGAGCAGACACTGACTGGGGCATCAGCTGGAGCTAAGCAGGTATGAGCAGCTCTTTGTTTTACATTCTGATTAATGAACGAGAACATCTTAACATCTTCACCCAGTTCACCCACTTTAAACTACAGACATCATTCATCATCATCATCATCATCATCCTCATCATCATCATCATCACATTATCACATCATCATCATCGTCGTCGTCGTCATTAAAGAGTTTATAAAAAGAGATAGCAAATTTGAAGTGGCAGGATATTCAATAGACTTTCGATTTGACATTCTGGAGGATCATTCTGGAGGCTGGAGCCAGTGGCGAAGTCGGTAAGATACTCGACCGCGGATCAGATGGTGCGGCTTCAAATCCTGGGCTCGCCCGTCAATGACATCGCTTTCAAGTGAGGAAACTCACGTTAACCTTGGCTAAGCTTAGTTTAGCTTAGCTTAGGATAACGTTCGCATGGAGGTCTCTTTGTCATAGCAGGTTTGCAAATTATATAAAATCTATGATAAAGTGGTAAAGTATCATAATTTTGGCCTACATTTTTCTGATTCAAACTAAATATCTTTTCCACCTTTCTCCATAGTCACATTTCTAATACCTTTAGTGTCTTGATGTTCGTTTTACTTAACGTCCATGTTCAAGAGCTGCATAACAGTGCATAATTAATATTTATGATCTTCATTTTTAAGTTTTTTAATACTCTCTTCTGCTCTATACTAGTTTTTGTTCTTTAGTAACAGATGCATTGCATTGTACACATGTCTGTATTCATTGAATTACCTTATGATTTATTGCATCACAGTGTCTTGTTGTTTTTCACTTTGCTTTACCCTCTCGTGCTCATACTAGATGGAATATATTTCCGGTATCGTGTTATATGTTTTACAATTTATAAAATTTGATTGTAACTATTTTGTAGAACCCGTCTGAAATAGGTACTTATATATCTATGGATAGAAAAAGTTCAGCAAACTTGGAGTAAGTCTAATGCTATTAGCAGATCACTATTACAACAACTCAAATAGAGTGCTATTGTTGTCCATGACATTATTAGCACTATCTGTATGGAATAGGAATTATGCGTACTGGCGCGCCCCTGTGGATAGTTCTTTGGATTAGAGATGAGCAATAGCTAAAGCAGTTAAACGTTTTGTAACTAAATAAAAATGCAGTTGCATATTTTTGTAACTTTTAACTAAAACATTCAGTTATATTTAAACTACAATTTATCAAAGTTGTTTACAAACATGTAAAAACTGGGTAATAAAATTAAATAAATTCTATAGATATATATACAGCCGGCATATACTTGAAAGTCACTATCAGAATCTTATAACGCTACCTGTATATTTATAGATCTATTATAGTATAGGCAAGATATTAAATCAGGATAAAATTTTCATGCCACTAGTAAAGATAGTAAAGCTAGGCCTACAATATTTTTCTACGAAACATGCATTTGTTGTTCTCATATTGAAATTAGATTTGCTTGAATTTGAAAAAATTTCACAAGTAATTAAACCAAACAGTACATGCCCTGCTCTTTGTGTCTAGTGTTTGAAGTCATTCCTTTACTCTTAGATTGACCACATACTCATGCATTTGTTCAGCATATAATCAGACATTTTGGGTCTTCTGTGCCTTCTACGTGCACAACTCACGCTAATAAGTCAAAGAAGTTATTGGTGAAATTTTAAGCACTAGTAAATCTCTACCATCCAATTACAAAATACTCTATTGCGTTCTTTTTTCATAGTTGTCGCTCTGAAACTTGAATTCCATTGCAAAAGTGGAATTCAAAATATTACATTTCAGATAGTAACTTTTGAAAGCAGTTCGTAACTTCTAGTTATTAAGCTAGAGGTAGACAATCCGACAAGCCAGACTAATTTATATATAGAGAAAAAAATGTGATTTTTTTACGCCTGACAGAAAACTAGATGTGACTTTTTCTTGATTGTTGAAGGTTCTATAGTTAGTCGTGCATTATGCAGTTCATCTTTAGAAATTACTGGATAAAAGATTATAAATGTGCCCATAATACTGTTTATGTTTCAGTTCTGAGGATTCCCTTTATTCATCAATAGGGAAGTTGGTTAGTATGAAAATATGGTGTAAGATTTTTATGCATTTTATCAATAAAATGACAACCACTCGGTTTACAGTACAATTAGATTCATCGAGTGACAGCGTGTTCTTTGCATATTATTATGTATATTTATGTGGCGTACTATTCCATCATATTTTCTTTGCTTTTCCTTCATAGCTACCAGTGAGTGCATTATAAAATCTTCTAAAATCATTGACTCGATCTTATTATAATTATATTTCTTGACTCTTTTCTTTTATTTATCTCATCAAGCATTCCATCTCCCCTTAATTCCCGTTTTTTTTTTTTTTTTGTCATGTTGAATGATGCAGTTATCGATTTTCTATCTGTTCCTACTTTCTCTATTGTATCTTCACTGTTCAGTTTACAGCTACTAATTAAGAAATAAGGAAGACAACGGGAAACCAGTATGTAAATTCATAAATTCGGAAACTTAATTAAGGCTACATTAAGATTTAGAAGGAGCTTAACTTTTATGATAGAATCAACATGACGGTCAGCGGAGTACTCTTTCTCAAATTGAAAATGGAATTTGAGCGGAAATATGTAGACCTTCTCTGGACCTGCCACGTGGTTCAAAACACTAGATAAAGAGCGATAAATAGAAAGAGAGACAGAGAGAAAAAGAGAGAGGAAAAGAATTAATTTAAGTATATATTCATGCCTTAGCTGCTGCTGTTAAATTTTATAAAGTGATTAGCCTGTTCCTAGGCATATAATAAAAACTGTAATAATTGTGATATTTTCACTTTGACATAGTTTGTGCCAATGTGGGATATATTTGATTCGAGAAAGTTATTATACGTCTTAGCTATTAGTTAGTTATTAGCTATTTTTAACATGTTTACTACCGATACCTGTTTTATTTCACAATTTTTTAGACAAATTGATTTAAAAACTAGGCTATTCTTTATAGAGAACCTTATTGCAGGATCTCATTTCAATGATTTGAATTATGCAGATTTTAATAGATTAGACTTTATAAGTTAACGAGCCTCTACTATAGTAATCGTTACTAGGTTACTAACGTAATATTTGGCAGCTTTAAGATCAAGTACATATTTAATTGATTTATCATCATCATCCTCCCTTAAATCCCAGTTTAACCAGGGTCGGGATACAAATAGACATACATATACATATACAAACATTCATATACTTGCATATTTAATTGATTCTATTTTATTAAATTATTTAGAGAATTAACCACTTTGGCAACGGACTCAACGGTTCGGCAGATGATACGGATGACAATGAGAAGTCTTTGGCAGATGACAGAAATCTGTATGTATCGATGAATGGTATAAGACATCATGTGAAATTACCTTCTCAAGATCCTCCGCTGTCGTTAGTTATCATTCTTGTTAGTTATCGTTCTTGTTAATTATCGCTCTTGTTAGTTTTCTTTAATGTTAATTATCATTATTGTTAGCTATCATCATTCTTGTTAGTTATCATTCTTGTTAGTTATCATCATTCTTGTTAGTTATCATTCTTGTTAGTTATCATTCTTGTTAGTTATCATTCTTGTTAGTTATCATTCTTGTTAGTTATCATTCTTGTTAGTTATCATTCTTGTTAGTTATCATTCTTGTTAGTTATCATTCTTGCTAGTTATAATAATAATAAACGTTTAATGTCCGTTTCTTCATCCAAGGATGATGTCAGAGACGTCCCCACAACACTCATCACTACAGATCAATTCACCTAAACCAATCTGCAAAAGAAATGTGCTGAGAAGTAAGGTCCTAAACGAAAGCCGGCCCGGTGATCAGGAATGGTCAGGGTAGATCGTTTATGTCTACGTTGGGAAAAGGTAAGTTTTAAGTTTACTTGAGAAAGTTGAAAGCGAAGAACAAGAGCTCATTATAAATATTTAAAGAGTTCCAGATTGTCGACGCCGCATAAAAAATGAACGTCTGCCCAATGATATGAGAATGTTTGGAACAGAGAGAAGATTGGCATCAGTGTAACGAAGTGCACGTGAGGGACGATAGAGAAGAAGAATTTCATATAAGAAGGCTTGCCAATCGCAGAGTTTTGAAAGTTAATAGTGCTATTTTATATTTTATGCGTTGATTAACCGGGCGCCAGTGAAGTAAGAGCTAGCTATCATTCGTGCTAGTTTTCATCCGTGTTAGTTCTCATTCTTCATAGTTATCACTTTTATCACTTTTTATCACATTTTATCACTTTTATCACTTTTTATCATTCTTGTTAGTTATCATCCCAAGTAATTATCATTCCTGTTCGTTATCAATTCTTGTTCGTTATCATTCTTGCTAGTTATAATTCTTGCTAGCTATCACTCTTGTTAGTTATTATTCTAGTTTGTTATCATTCTTGTTAGTTTTGTTGTTAATTGTCATTGTTGTTATTTATTATTACTGTTAGTTATCATTCTTTTTAGTTAACATTCATGTTAATTATCATTATTATTAATTATTCTTGTTAGTTGTTATTTTTGTTAGTTAACATCCCTATCAGTATGGTGATGCGATGTTGTCTAACATCAAGCTCAAAAGCTCTCAAGTTATTTTCATATCAACTTTTAGGGGCTGTTATTGAGTCAAACGTTTGGCTAAGAATAAGCTCATATTTTGTAATTTCTAATATTTCATTTCTTCTGTTAATTAGTAATAAGTTTTACCGAGGCAACCCGGAAGGTGGCGTTAGTCGCTGTACTGGTGACCTCTATTTCAGATCTATGCTTTTTGAGTATAGGTATGATTAAGTCAGAAGTTTTCTAAATCATGAAGTGAATGTATTTAATGTAATACTTAAATATACTTCTGTTACGGAGTATTGGAGTTAAGGAATTAAATTTTATTACGAACTATCTGTGTTGTGAACTCGGATAACTTGTATGTATTATTGCAATGGGATGTGATTCTGAAACTAAAACTCTTCTTCTCTCTCTCTCATAGTCGTTGGTTCATTAAAATGTTGTGACTTATCTGGCGGTAAAATTAAGAGTTAAAGAATTTAATTTCAATTCCCTACACCTGGCCACAGTTAAACATGTGATGTGCATGCAACAATCTCTTAGCAAAACCTGCAACTGCTGCTCAATTAATTTATGTTAATTAATTACCGGACTAAACGTAGTATTATGGTTTTTGCTAGCTGCACTTATTAATATTTGTTTAATTTTACTTTAACCTTAACCTCTTCAAGTTAATGTAAAATTATACATAAATTGTGATTTTTTAAATTTCTGAGATTTATTGGAGGAGATTATCGTTAAAAATTGCTAATAGGGGATTGACTGATGGTGCGGTGTGGGACAGAGAAGAATGGAGAAGGTCTATTCGTGTCCCGACCGATAGTTAATCTGGGATTCATGGGAATTTAGTAATGATAAGGAAGTTTAGAATAGATAATCGTAATGGCTATTTCCATGTAAGTATCTACTTTTCCCACTTCCCACTAAATGAAAATATAGCTAATATAGCTCGAGCCCTAACTTGTCATTTAAAATTGTAGCAATTTTTTAAATTTTCGACAGATTTGTTAAGTTAATTTGCATTTGACTAACGCTTTAGACTTATTTCTAAATTTAATGCTACATATTGAAAATGACTATTAAATTTGTTATTTTGATATGAGATAGGAATGAGAATCTAAGGTATCTCGTGGCTCAAAAGGCAGCATTGCAAACCGATTATAATAATGATAAGGTTAGAATAAAGATGTCTAATTACACAGTAGATAATATTATGATTTTACAATATCGTATGTGATTTTAAAATATCATATAATTTATGTCATACAGTATCATACACAGTATCGTATGGCTGGAGCCAGTGGCAGTGTTGTTAAGTTATTCGCCGCGGATCTGTATGTGCGCGGTTCAAATCCTGGGCTCGCCCGTCACTGACATTGCTTTCGAGTGAGGACACTAAGATTAACATTAATTAGCTTTTTTATACGTCATATACCATCATATGTCATATCATACGTCATACAGTATCATATGTGATATACTGTGTCATGTATGATATACAGTATCATAGGTGATATTCAGTATCGCTTAAGGTACGATAAGATACAGGCTTAAAAATATTCAGCATGTATGAACCAGGGCGGCCAAAGCTATAAGCCTAAAAACTTAAGTACAAATCTGCCATAAAACTGTGAGATCCTGTACCATTAACCACGATTTAGTTCGTATCATAAGATAACTATTGCGTGCATTGCAACTATAACTGTCGTTGCAATAGTTTACATTTTCTGGAATGCAATGTAAAAATAATGTTCTCTTCGTAAATACTTGAAAGATCTGAGAACTCTAATTAACCAACTAAAAGAATTCGATAAAAATAAATGTCTAAACGAATGTGGCCTTCCTTGTGTTCCCTGTTAACTTTTACTTCATTTTGTCATATTTCATGCAGACTATTAGAGTAGACCCGCAAGCCGATCTGATCAGTTTAGGCTATCGATTTGATGCAGTTGGTAAGATAATTAATTACGTTTAACTTGATTAGCACTCTCGCTCGTCTGTATTTCAAAATAAAATTTTGTGGAATTTAATTATAACTTCAAACTAGAGTTTTACAATCATAAAGATCGTAAGAACTTTTATACCACACTGTGAAACCGCTGCTTTAAGAAAGGGAGATAGCTTAGCGGATATCTTCTAACTTATATTAGTATTTCCTCTTACTGTAGGTCTCTTTTTCTTGCTCAATTTTACATTTATTTCTGCTCCGCATCTCCCATCTTTTGTTTTCGTATGTCCTAAATAGCTGAAGCTCTTTATCAGTTCTAACATTTTACCGCTTATTCTCTATTAACTCCTCCTTTTCAATCAATTAATCAATAGGAATTTAGCGCCCGGTTCCTCGCCATAAGGCATCGGGGACATCAGGCACTAGGCACTCGAGACACTCTCATCAATTTCGGCTTCTGGATATTAATTTCCATTCCCTACTATAATCCTGTAATGTTCAGGCCACCAACAATTTCCTGCAAACCCACTTCACTACCTGTAATCATACATCGATCATTGCAAATCTTACACCTGTAGGCCTAAATTGTTTACCTTTAAATTTTTCCCTCTCAATTTCTTGCACAAGCAAATGAGATCCAAGAAACTATATCGAACTTCGTAATGAAATCCTTTTGCGTTTTTCAAAATATAATGAAATATGCAGTAATTTACCACAAGGCCTTGACATAACAAAATGATTTATGGTCGGTTTCGTCCTCAGAGGACGACACCAATTTTCTCCGATAGAATTCTAGACATTACGATATTAACAGCTCATTTAAATTTATTTGTATATGATCATGATTTATGTTATTATTTCTAGTATTTAAATAATTTAGTTTGTTAATATCTGTTATTCTGGTTACTATTCCGTTACGCGAAATTTTTAACACACGCCGTTTGCCGGATTGTACCCGTTCAAACTGACAATCTAAGAGTGATCGGAACACTTTTTGAAGTAACTTAAAAACTAACAGTCGTAAAATTATTACAATTGTTTTAAATTTAAACAAGCAGTAACTGACCAGAGAGTGAAATATATACGCCTTGACACAAAATGCTGGACACAACTCACGATTTAGATTTTTATAAAATATTTAACTTTACTGGTTTAAAATTGACAGCAAGTTTACCTGAAAAGTTGAATCCTAGGCGGATCTTCTCTGTCACTCTACCTTTTGGCACGGGATCAGACCGTAAACTTAGCTTTTGATATTCTTACATTAAAAATAACGAATAAAAATGATGCAGATGGCGTATTGAGAGACAAGTATGGGCAGACATATAAACATACAGATGACGCAGAGAGATATGAAGCCATTTGTAAGGTAAATGTTCATTTGTGTTTGAATTCAGTTTTGGTGACAGAAAGCTTAATTTAATTTAATTTAATTCAATATTAATTCTAGACGTCCCTCAAGTCACCCTATAGTCGCCCTATAATATACAAAGTACGTTAAATCATCATAGATTGATTGGTCGATCTTATATAGTGACTTAATTTCTATATCGTTAATAATTATTCAGAAACATAATCATAATAAAATATCAATAAAAATTGATACTAATTAATTTTTAACCACTAAGTTAGATGAACAACTTCAGCGATAATGTACATGTAAAAATTTAAAATCTCATTCCACGTCACAAACGTACTTCTTAGACTGTCCAGCCATGATTCGACCCTGTGACCTATTGCTCATCAAGCAAGCCTGCTAACAGTTAACTACCAACCAGTACGTTGAAGTAGTAAAAGGCTACTTATCTACATTCGCTTGTGTACCTTTGAGAGTCAAGTTCATTAGAAAGCAGCCCACATTTTGACAAGACCGTGTTCTCAAATTCATCGATAGTGAGCTGAGGAGAGAACGAGAGAGGATTAGATAACTTTAATTCTCACTATTGGCAGAGGAATGGCTATGGATAGATTATTCAATAGGGAACTATATTAAGTGTGAGTATATCGTATAATTGTAGATCCAAATAAATAACTAATAATAAGAATTTATCCTATAGGGTCTAATTTTATACTGCAGCTATAAATAGCATGGAGAGTATAATTATATATTTATGGTTACTCATTAGTTTAAAGATTGAGATAGTATTGCATACTATAAGTTACAAAGGCCTCTATAGCTATGTATTGTACTGTACATATATCCTATATCTACTGTTTATTCTGCTGTATTTAAAGAATCTTTGATTTGAACAGGCAATGAAATCGTACATCTACCACCTACTTGAGAATACTTACAAAATGATCAAGATTCCCATTCCGGTAATTTTTATTTTAATCCTGTACAGACATATTTATCGGCGAATTGTATTTCTCCATATGTAAATTTCTCTAATTATATTGTTAATTATGTTAAACGAATGGATAAACTTTGAAAGTCTATTCTTATCCCGACCCTGGTTAAACTGGAAGTTAAGGGAAGATGAATATGACGACGATGCTATTATTAATAATATTATCTTATTTAATTAATATCTAATTACTTATATTTTTCTATGTATTAATTTATTATCTAATTATATCACTAATTACGTGAATATTCCTATTAAAACTGCATTTCCTTAGAATAAAATATTTTCTGAATTACCAGTTTGAAAAAACTACTTATTCCGTTTTCTTTGTTTATATCTTAAAATCTCGTGTTGAGTCTAGGACACTGAAGAATAGACCAACCATAAGTTGCACGTGTTGTAAGAGGCGACTGAGCTAGAACTGTGGAACTCAACTGAAAACCACCTTAGAAGCCATATTATTTCAAAGCTATATTGCCTTTTGTTAAGGAATTAACTCCTTAATAGATGGAGTAAACAGGGTAGTTTGTGAATAAATAGGATAGTTTTCTCAGAGAATGACGCCCCTGCCCAGTAAATATTAGTTGAAGCTGAGAAAGGCAGCGGGAGCCCACCTCGTCAAAAGCATAGCCCCCAAGACGGCGGGATTAGCGCACTTGGTTTAGTTGCGCGTCAAATATCGAAGTTAAGCTGCATTGACCTCGGTTAGTACTTTGTGTGTGACCACCTTGGAAGACCGAGTGTTGGTAAAAGCTTATGAAGGAAAAAAATCCCAGGGTGATGGAAGGTTATTCTTAAATCCGGGCCGGCTGCAATTGATGCGCCATCAAAAGGCAACGATTACTAATAACCATGGAGAGGAAGAAGGAAATGGGACTTAAACAAGCATCTGTGCTTCCTGACCCAGTGTGCCGTTATGTTATGTTATGTTAAAAAGGAATGGTATATCTCAAAACACTCAATAAGTTAGTGGAAATATGTATGGAAGTATACAATACAGGTATTTGGCCGGACGACTTCACCAAGTCACTTGTGATTATGCTAGTGATGCTAATGTTAACGTCAGCTTCCTCACTCGAAAGCGATGTCAATGATGATCCCAAGTCCCAAAAATAGCCAATACCGTGAAGTGCTGAGATTACAGAACAATTAGTATCACACCTCATGCGTTGAAGATCTTATTAATGATATCAAATAATCACATTCAGTCGAAGGCAGATATGACACTGAGCAAGACACAATTTGATTTTAGGAAAAGATGTGGCACAAGAGAGGCAATAGAGGTAATGCGGGTCCTTTGTGAAAGAAGCTTAGATTATGGAAATGACGTTTTTGTATGCTTTGTGGACTTTGAGAAGGCCTTTGATACGATTGATGACGATGATGAATATATTGAAAAGAATAGGAATTGACTGGAGAGATAGAAGACTAGATGAATCAAGGTGCAATAATCAAAATCCAAGAAGAATATTCAGAAGAAGGTGAAATAGGACGCGAAGGTGAAATAGGACGCGTAGTCAAAAAGCTAAGGTTAAAGCTAAGTTTAACGTCGGTTTCCTCACTCGAAACCAATGTCAGTGATGGGCGAGCCCAGGAGATTTGAACCCCACACATACTGATCCGCGGTCGAGTGTCCGATTTCGCCACTGGCTCCAGCCAAGGCCAGTAAGACAGGATTGTAGCAATTCGCCGCTGCTGTTTAACATTTACGTTGAAGCAATAATGGAGGAAGCCATGAAAGACATGGAAGAACGAATAAAAGTAGGAGGAAAATTGTTACAAGATGTAAGATTTACACATGACCATGTAATGATAGCGGGCAGGGTGATGGTATATAACGCCTCAACCCTTCCCTGTCTTCCGCATTTCTTTTCATGTCCACATATAAGTAGGTCTTTAAATCATCTAACATACCTAATCTCGGCCTGCCCCTGAGTCTTTTTCCTTCCATTCTACCTTCTATGACCTCTTTTAATAGACCTTCCCCCCTAAGAATGTGTCCTATCCAACTCTTCTTCCTATTTCTTAATACTTTTATCAGCTGTCTATATGTGCCAACTCTCTCCAGAACTTCCTCATTTGTAGCCTTTTGAGTCCAGCTAATCCTCTTCATTCTTCTCCAAGTCCACATTTCCACATGAAATTAGTATATAAGTATGAATATGTACCTTAGACTTGCCACTTAGTAAAACACAAGAGGGAGAGAGAGAGAGTAAGAGAGAGAGAGAGAGAAAGATAGAGAGAGAGAGAAAGATAGAGAGAGAGAGAGAGAGATCTTAAAATATGAATACTTTGATAAACTCGTAGAAACAGATACTGTTAAGATCAACATAAGAAACTGATATTATACAGAAGTACAGTATGATACGATTGTCAATGCATGAAGGCTGAAAGCTAGGTTATACACTTTAACGATGCTTTGCAGTATTCAAGCAATCTGTTAGTCCGAGTTTATTCAGACGCCATTATTAGATTTTATTATATAAATTATAAGATTGGATATGCGATGTTGTTAGTTAGGAGCCGTTGACAAAGAGCCGATCGGGGGTTTCTACGCTTCACATGATATATTCCACAATACGCAAAAACTTCTTGTGCTGCTGCATGGTGCTGGAAAAGTTATGGCTGGACAATGGTCGAGAAGGTATGTGCTTTTTCCCCCTTTGAATATTTTACTTTACTCTTTGTAAAGCTAAAGCCAACTTTAACGTCACTTTCTTGCATTGACAGCTTGTCAGTGACGCTGCGAGCTCTGGTTTTAAACCGTGCAAATACTGATTCAGAGTCGATCTGTTACGGATATGCCTATCCTTTCTCTTTCTCCCTCTCTTCCTCTCCCTCTCCCTCTCTTTCTCTCTCTCTTCCCCTCTCTTTCTATCTCCTTCTCACACTGTATATCTGCAGTATTCTGCCAAATGAAAGTTCCATTGAACTTATTCTCTCTTGCGGACGAACAGGTAGTCTGATGAACGGTTAGGTGTTTGACCGCAACTCTTAAGTGTGCGGTTCAAATCCAAGGCTCTCCTCTTTCACCCCGTGACGAACTATCTGTGTCAGAAACTGGTGCTAGACTTGGCTATAGTTTCTATATCTTCTTTCGTCTACTTCACACTGCATACAACAACAACGACAATTAGAGTGCTACTGTCGTCAATGACAACATCGAGCTCTATTGAGACAAAATCAAGCCGGCGAGCAAAAATAAGGTCCAAAACGGTGCAAATTCCAAAATCCAGATAATCAGTTCAAAGCATACTGAATAATCTATTCACAAGACAAACATTAGCGTGAAATATCTCGAAAATAAATATCCATCCCCATGCTGCGTTCGAAAAACAGAAAACAACTGGACCAACCGTTAACTGCATCAGTCCAAAGAGGCGACAAAACAAAAATTCAGGAAGACAACAAGCAACCACCTAAGAAGCCATATTTTTTCAAGCTACAGGCCACATAAGGCATGGGTAAGGCATCCTCTTCAAATGGGATTAATTGTTGGTCTACAGAGTGCTGTATAGGGAGCGTGAAAGCAGATTCGACTATGAATATGTTCCTTGGACCTGCCACTTGGCAGTGCACTGAGAGAGAGAAATATCAATATGTAACCTACAGTGAGCGCAGATTCTCCCTGAAACAAGGCGACAATGAAAGTGCCTAAAAAGGACAAGTTCATTATCTGCTTTTCAACTCCCGGCATATGCATGTATATGTGCATGTTGTATAACGTATGCCGATATATACAGTATATACACATGTATATATATATATATATATATATATATATATATATATATATATATATATGTATATATATATATAGGCTTATCGCCTATCTCTCTCTTTCTCTTAGTGCACTGCATACTGGCAGGTCCATGGTATATAACGCCTCCACTCTTTTCTGTCTTCCGCTTTCCTCTTCGTTTCCACATATGAGTGGGTCTTTAATCATCTAACATACCTAATCTCGGCCTGCCTCTGTCTCTTTTTCCCTTGCATTCTACCTTCTATGACCTCTTTTAATAGACTTTCGCCATTAAAATATGTCATGTCCATCTCTTCTTCCTCTTATTATCAACTGTCTATCTGTACCAACTCTCTCCTTAACTTCCTCATTTGTAGCCTTTTGAGTCCAACTAATGCTCTACTTTCGAAATCCACATATTCAATGCCTCCAACTTCCCAATATCTTCCTTCCTTAAGGTCCATGTTTCACATCCATACAATAGCGTGATCCAAACCGAGGTTTTCACTATCTTTATCTTTGTGTCTTTCTTTAGGTGAAAGGCTCAGAAATCGTAGGCGTAAGTAAAAATAATACGGATACTGTCCTAATAATTTTTAACCACCTCCCTTAAAAATTAATGGATTCGCCCCTTTATATATACATGTATATATATATATATATATATATATATATATATATATATATATATATATATACAGACTGAGGCAAAAAATAATAATCCCCTAGCGAAATCTCAATAACTTTAAGAAAACTCAAAAATTTCTCTACGAAATTTACGGAGCTTGTAGGGGAGGAATTTCTGCGTATATCCTGAAAATTTGATGAAAATCTATTGAGCAGGAAAAATATTACAGCGTTTCTACGAAAAAACTGCAAAATCAGTTTTAAGAAGGCTTTTTTAAACAAAATTCTTAATAACTTGGACAAAACTCAAAATAGTTTTACAAAATTTTTGGAGCTTCCAGAGGAGGAATTTCTACACATACCCTGCAAATTTTGTGAAAATATATTCAGTAATAACAAAAATGCAGAGTTTCTTCGAAAAAAATGTTAAAATCAATTTTAACAAGACTTTTTTAAACAAAAGTACCGGACATTTTCTTCAAAATTTAGGAATAATTTTAACAGAAGAACGAAACTTAAGCATATTTTATTGGAGTAGCTAACAAGATAGTGCAGGCTTAAACTCCACCACTTAAGTAAACGGCCCTTTTCAGGGTCGTTATTTTCTTCTAAAGGAACGACTGACATTTCTTAAAGCCTTATTAAAATTGATTTTAGCACTTTTCTTTTAGAAATGCTGTAATTTCGTAACTAATGAAAATATTTTCATCAAATTTGCAGTATATACGCAGAAGCTCCCCTAGAAGCTCCGCAAATTTTGTAGAGATATTTTGAGTTTTCTCAAAGTTATTGAGATTTCGCTAGGGGATTTTTTTTGCCCCAGTCTGTATATATATATATATATATATATATATATATATATATATATATATATACATTTATATTATATATGTTATTTATATCATATATATTATATATATTTCTGCGTATATATATATACAGGGTGAGTAAAAAGAATGATAACACCTGCAAAAAGTTTGAGTATCTCAGGCTATTGTTAATATTTGTAAAATTAAACTTTTACCAATTAATAAGGGACTAATTTCTGGTGGGGTGGCCAATTTTCATCCCTTTTGGTGCATAGATTGTCCAGTTATGCAAGTTTCAGCAGAGCAACCCCCCATTTTTACCTTAAAATGGCGTTTGCTACAACGGTAAGGGCAAATTGCACTTCATTGATGAGAAGGTAAGGTTGAACTCTCAGTATTACGTCAGTACTTTGCTTCCGGAGCTGTTTGATGATTGCCATGCTCTTCTACCAAATGGTTTCATCTTTCAGCAGAATGGTGCTCCGGCTGATGCATCTCGTCATGCACAGGAAAGGATCAGCGAGAGAAACCCGGATTACATCAAGAAGAATGAATGGCCTCCAAACTCACCCGATCATAATCCTCTGGATTACCATATCTGGGGAACCATGCTGCATCTCTATCAGAAACACCAGCCGAAGCCTAAAAACAAGACAGAACTGCAGGAGGTGCTTTACGCCATTTTTAGGTAAAAATAGGGGGTTGCTCTGCTGAAACTTGCATAACTGGCCTGTCTATGTACCAAAATGGATGAAAATTGGCCACCCCATCAAAAATTAGTCCTTTAGTAATTGGTAAAAGTTTTATTGTAAAATATTAACAATAGCCTGAGATATTCAAACTTTTTGCAGGTGTTATCCTTTTTTTTACTCACCCTGTATAATATATATATATATATATATATATATATATATATATATATATATATATATATATATGCATGTACATGTATATGGATTATTATTTTATAATTTATAGGAAGATCATAAACGATTCCATTGACGCAGGCTCTCAGATACCTTGGCTTAAATTAGCTCAGAAAAATGGTTATGCTGTCATATTGGCAAATATGAACCACAACGCCATACTGGTAGACGGTGTGTTTGTGGCCATTAGGGTGAGTACCCACTTTAGTATAGTACTTTGTAGCTATTTTATAACAGTAATGTAAAAACTTAGTTCCATATGCCATTATTATCTAAAATGAAATAGAAATCTATTTGAAGGCTGGCAAAGCTAATGTTAATCGTCAGTTTTTTCACTCGAAACTGATGTCAGAGATTGGCGAGCCCAGGATTTGAACCCCGTACACACTGATCCGCGGTCGAATATCTTACTGACATCACCACTGGTTTCAGCCTGTGGCTATGTCGCGTCGCATCATATTAAGCCAAGCATCCGAATGTACTAAAGCCGCATGCACGAAGTATTGGAGAGAGGGCATTTAGGCCTACATGCATATGGAGGTGCACCCATCTGCAATATTTTGAAATATTGTGCATAGATTGATACTTAATGTGACTGTTTCTCCTCCGTTCCATGTGTGCTACCGTAATAATTAAATGTGTGGTTACTGTTGGTTTTACTGAGGAGAGAGAAGTAGAAAATCATTTGGCTTTTATATTTCCAATCACTTATTTTTTTCATTCACTCTCTCTCTCTCCCTCACTCACTCTCTCTCTCTCTCTCTCTCTCTATCTATCTATCTCTCTCTTTCTGGTCCACCTAATGGAATATCCATAGTATATACCTCACTCACGGCCAGTTTTTACTGCTTTATCTGCTGTCACTGATGAGCACTAAATATATTAATAAGTTGACTCAGTAATAAAGGTCTTAGCTGCGCCATAATTAGCATAAAAAACATTCTGATTCTGGTTTGAATTTTAGTTGCATCTTGCTCACAGTGTCTGTATATTGTTGAGGATTTTATAAAAATGTTTCAGCGTTTCTATGCAATCTGAGTTAAATAAAATCAGAAGGCGCAAGCATGGACCGCAATTACCTATTTTGTGCACCAAGCGCAATACCATGTCTTCTAACAACTTCGTAATTTATCATGTCTACATTACAGTTGACTAGAATGCACAGAAAGTTAGAATATGAAAAGACTACGCACAAATTAAGCCTGCATCAAAATTTAACATAAATCAATTGCAAGGACACTAAAAGCAAGTTACTAGGTGTAAGTATACTAAAAACGTCGAACTTGACATTTCTTTACTATTAAAACTTTTGAAGCACCTGAATTATTTAACCCATCGCTATTGCGCAGACATTTCGTCTGAAATTCGAACCTCTGGCACGTTTCCCTACATCCTTATGATGCAATCATGCGCTAAACTGGCTGTAGCCAGTGACGATGTCGGTGGAATACTCGACCGCGGATCAGTATGTGCGGAAATCGAGTCCTGGGCTCACCCTTCACTGACATCGCTTTCTAGGGAGGAAACTGAAGTTAACTGCATCCAGATTTTTTAGCTTTTTTAAATAGACGGTTCAGTTCAGGTAAATGTTATAGTCTTGATGGTATATCGTTGTGTTTAGAGAAGTGAAACACCCGAGCGACATCTGCGTGAGGTTTGGACGTTCATTACTAACTCCAGCCCCTGCGTCAGAGTGGCCTTCTTCGCTCATAGCGCAGGCGGCGCACACCTCTTGAAACTGGTATCAAACTTATTGTGTCATTACTTTGTTTGTTAATGTATAAATTGTTTGCTGGTCAATACCTATATGACATTTGATCTGTCTATAGCTCGCTAGATCACATGTAAATCTGTCGATTGATGTAGGTTTATCTAAATCGGATTTATTCGTTTTAACTTGCATGTGTTAGGCCTTTGAAATTTGAATCTCAACGCCGCTAAGGTTAAGACACCGTCGCTTTCTCTCACTTTCTGTCTCTTTCTTTCTATCTAGTGTTTTTCCAAATGGCATGTCCAAAGTATATACTAGTTGTCTAGTAATGTACGTTAAATATTGAGCACTTCTAAGTACTCCATCGAACAATTTAATCACAGCACAAAGCCTTGACCTTACACTCGATGGACACCAGATTGTAGCCACTAGCTTTACATACGCGATTTTTCGTTTGGACTATATATATATATATATATATATATATATATATATATATATATATAATATATATATATATATATATATATATATATAATTTCATGTCTGATGCGAATAAACATCGAGTGTATGATATTAGAATTCATAGAGTCGAGAAGAGCGAACAAAAATCAAATATTAAATCTATTCATACGAGTTCTTAGTCTAAAAATATTCCTAAATTCATTAAAATTCTGCTGTTCTGGCTAATCATACTGCAGTTTCTTGATATGACGGATAACGTCTCACTGTAGGCCTACTAACTTAATTCGGTTGGATTTTAGCACAACAGGCAAACGCAATTTGACTTCATTGACTTCTTTAACCTGTTTGACAACGCGCACTAATTATAACGATACATATAATCTGACTTTAGTAAATACTGAATACCTACCAGCTGTATAGCGCCGATTATGGAAAAATTGTTTTCACATTTCAAATATCTGCCAGGCTTGTGAGCAAGAGGAGGAGTTCTGCAACAGAACATTCGCAGTGGCCTTCGCAGACACTGTAGGTCTGCGGGAGATAGAACTATCGAAACAACTGAGCAAGTTCTTCTCGAAGGTAACTCTATAGATATATTAATCTAAATGGAAACTGCTTAATATTTTTAATTGTTTCTAATATTCTTATAATTGGCTGTAACTCTTTAAATGGATAAACAGTAAGAGGTAAGTGTTATGCCCAGGGTTGGATTTGTTAACAGGTCCTGACACACCCCCACTGGTTTGAAATTAACCTTCCCATGTGGGGAAGTCAAAATCCCCCTCACCGGTTCACTATTCTCCACACTCATCAGAGATGTAATAAAATTATAAAACTTTAATAAATTTAAGCAAATTCGCAAGTTACCGTAGTAAATGTGTTTTAAAATACTCGGGATATAAGTTTTTAACTTGGGAATATCTTGAGAATTTGTCAGCTACTTTTCTTTCAATTTGGGTAATAAAGTTTTCGTATGGATAGCACTGGTTGCTGCTTATGAGTATTGAAATCGGTAAGGTGAGAGGAGAAAGGGTTTATTTCATTGCAGAACCACATTTTAATTTCTATTTTAATTAATTTCTTAAAATTAACCAAAGAAACGTACATGTAAGTCTAATCAGAAGCAGAAGTGCATTATAGTTCATTACAGTTTATAGTACAGAGTAACCTCTATTTTGCAAATACTAGTTTTATCCCTCAAAGACCCCAAAGTGGGACCCTAGGGGACAGAAACCCAGACCTTAGGTCATTGTTGAAAAAGAAGCTGTTGGCCTGTAGAAAATTGCGACTTTCTGTATTGCGTGATTAACAGAATGTGTTTGGAATACAAAAGTATATCGCAATCATGAAATTATATTATCACCTTATTTTGTAGCTTCAACCACCCCCTCCTCATTCGAAAAATCCTGGCTCCGTCATTGCCTCTCACTGTCCTGGTGTGTCAGTTCTTTAACCATGACCTTAAATTAAAATTCTTTAGCTTTGACCTTAAATTAAAATTCTTTAGCCATGAGGCATTGGAAATGTGGATTTGGAGAAGAATGGAGAGGATTAGCTGGACTCAAAAGGTTACAAATGAGGAAGTTCTGGAGAGAGTTGGCACAGATAGACAGTTGATAAATGTATTAAGAAATAGGAAGAAGAGATGGATAGAACACATTCTAAGGGGGAAGGCCTATTAAAAGAGGTCATAGAAGGTAGAATGGAAGGAAAAAGAGGCAGGGGCAGGCCGAGATTAGGTATGTTAGATGATTTAAAGACCACTCATATGTGGAAATGAAGAGGAAGGCGGAAGACAGAGAAGAGTGGAGGCGTTATGTACCATGGACCTGCCAGTAGGCAGTGCACTAAGAGAGCCATGACCTTAAATTAAAATTCTTTAGCCATGATCTTAAATTAAAATTTTTAAACCAAGACCTTAAATTAAAGTTCTTTAGCCATGACCTTATTTCGTTGAAATCGCTGCCCCACGGTAATAATTAGGCTATCGTTTAATAGTCGAAGTAAATTCCTTTATGTTTACTTTATTAGAGATACAATTAGAATGATAGAGTATTAGAGACCAACTGTAGACTGTACTTGTCGAAAGAAGCGACTGAACAGGAACTGAGGAAGGCAACGGGAAACCACCTTAGACGCCATATTGTTATTTCCAAGCTATAGGCTTCATTAAGGTCCATACATTAATTTAGCTCTATCGTTAATCGATAGAGTGCTCTTTATCAAGCGTCAACGCAGCATGTTAGTTGGAATATATACCTTGGACCTGTCACTTGGCAGAACATTAGAGAGAGATAAATAGAGAGTGCGAGAGCGAGGATTAGGAATCGTTTACTGTTAGATTGAGATGAATTTAATTACACTGCATGCTACTGTTTATGCCTAGTTGCACTTGCAATAACTTGCTTGTGTAGCATTCAATTAATTACATGCCACATGAGCGAATACCTCGGGGTGATTTGATAACGAAAGACGACTACCTCTCTCCTACGTACTCGGCAGGTGAGACTACTCCAAATTTTGTTTTAAATTAGAATTTCCTATAGTTGATCTGTGGCTTGCTTTGCAGTGTCGAACATTCAATTAAGGCCCAGCAATTCTATAGCAATTATACACGTCAAATCTGTGAAATTATGAATTAGTCTATATAAAATATAGGCCTATAGCGATATGAAAAGATACTATGCATTAGTCGTAACATTTTAGAAGGTGTTTGCAATTATTATACTACTCAATTAAAATTAAGTAGTTACTAGCTTCACTCATCATCATCATCATCATCATCATTATCACCATCATCATCATCTTCCCTAAAATCCCAGTTTAACCAGGGCCGGGATATTAATAAATTTTCTCCAATCCTATCTGTCTCACACCAATAACAATATGCCCATAACATTCCATTCGTTTAAATTTTGTAGAAATTTCTGGAGCCTAGACGCTCACCAACAGATTTCCCTTCCTGACGTTGGTATCGATTTTATTTTTACTTCGCCTTTTACGACGCGTACAGTTCACGGTTGGTTTATTCTTTAAGCAAACCAGGCATAACACGGGGAATACAATATACATGTATATATACATTGTATATATACATATATATATATACACTGTATATATATATATATATATTATATAATAAGATAATATTAAAATGAATTGATAATATAGCATTGAGACATAATTAGATTGATAATTATATTTTGAAGCATAAAGTACTTGCTGTGCGAAGTTTCATGTTCTTTTCGTTTCGTACTACATATCTTATAGGTACTTTTTGTGAACATACTGTCATTCATTTTGTATCGTGTGCTTGTGTACTGTATATTGTGCAATTTTTGTATATGTGCTACCATAATTTCTGTGAATAAAGACATTCGGTAGGGAATTTAGCGCACTCAGTTAAGCTGCGCGTCAATTGAACGAAGTAAAGCCACCTTGCACGCGGTTATTAAATTGTGGGCGACCACTTTGGAAGACCGAAAGTCGACAGCTTTGAATATAAATAATCCTCATGGTGGCGGAGGGTATTCTTAAACCCGCGCCGGCTGCTATTTTAGCGCCAACAAAAGGCAACAATTACTAATAACCATGGAGGGGAAAAGGAGGAAATAACGAAAACTACAAAAAACAGCAACTAAGAAAGGAAACCATGTAGTACATGCGGTAGGCCTATGTCATGTGTGTAAGCTGTGTATAACTATGCGGTATAAAAAAGATGTATATATAAAAATTAAGTTAATTAAATGTTCAGTAAAAGTACAGGTCCTGATGACGTAGGCTACACTGGAAATTGCTAATGGTACTAAAAGAACGGTTGGCTCCACTATTAGCCTACGCACATTACTGATATTTAGGGCTTCCTTAGAAACAGGGTCTAACCCTGTTTAACATAGAGTATTTAACTCTTGACTAGAGGTTATATAATTAAATATTATCAAAGGCGGCATTGCTTCCATTTTGCTTACGTAGTTCAATCATTTTAAATAGTTAACTTAAGGTATAGGCCTACTTGCTATTATTTCTAATGAATGTCCCAATGGCTCAGTGTGTAGAGAATATTGCCACGTGACGTAGTGCTGCATTCATTTACCACTGCGGAGGATGTTCAAGTCACCGGGGGATAAGTCCAGGGCTATGTCCTATCCGGAAGTAAAATCTCGGATATTCGAAGAGGTGTTAAGTGATTATATGATGTAAACTTCCTAATATGGATGACTAAACACCCTAACTATATACATGTACTGTTGTACATGTTATATTTCAAACAATTGATATAAATGATAATTCATGGATGATCTATTTAGTTACCCCTGATGTGTTGACAGTTAGAACTTTTGATGATTTAGGTTCGGTCTTACACGAAGATACACCAAATGAATGCAGAACGCGTGCCATGGACTTTATAGAGAAAGAATATCACTCAAGTTCTGAACCAAAACGGAAATCAAGATATTTTTCAAAAATTTTTGGTATTTAGACTTTCTAATTTATCATCTAAATGGCAAAATAACATTTACTGACATTAAATACCTATACAAACTGCTAAATATTTGTTTAGAAAATTAATAAAGAATAAAAAACAATATAGGACTGCACGTGTACAGTAATGATAACGTCGAAAATATTCACTGTACATGATTATAGAATATCTGCCATACATATAGACCCTCTCATTTATGCTGACAAAAAGCTACCTATATGTTGCTCTCTCTCTTAGTGCACTGCCTACTGGCAGGTCCATAGTACATAACGCCTCCACTCTTCTCTGTCTTCCGTCTTCCTCTTCATTTCCACATATGAGTGGGTCTTTAAATCATCTAACATACCTAATCTCGGCCTGCCTCTGCCTCTTTTTCCTTCCATTCTACCTTTTATGACCTCTTTCAATAGACCTTCCCCTTAGAATGTGTCGCATCCAACTCTTCTTCCTATTTCTTAATACATTTATCAACTGTCTATCTGTGCCAACTCTCTCCAGAACTTCCTCATTTGTAACCTTTGAGTCTAGCTAATCCTCTCCATTCTTCTCCAAAATCCACATTTCCAATGCCTCCAGTTTCCTGACATGGAACTCAAGGAAGGAAGATATTAGGAAACTGGAGGCATTGGAAATGTGGATTTGGAGAAGAATGGAGAGGATTAGTTGGACTTAAAAGTTTACAAATGAGGAAGTTCTGGAGAGAGTTGGCACAGATAGACAGTTGATAAATGTATTAAGAAACAGGAAGAAGAGTTGGTTAGGACACATTCTAAGGGTCCTATCCAACTCTATTATGGAAGGTATATTAAAAGAAATCGTAGAAGGTAGAATGGAAGGAAAAAGAGGCAGGGGCAGGCCGAGATTAGGTATGTTAGATGATTTAAAGATCCACTTCATATGT
The DNA here is from genome assembly GCA_905160935.1 of Enchytraeus crypticus. Taxonomy (NCBI): domain Eukaryota; kingdom Metazoa; phylum Annelida; class Clitellata; order Enchytraeida; family Enchytraeidae; genus Enchytraeus; species Enchytraeus crypticus. The sequence continues at coordinate 572,468 of CAJHZI010000600.1, forward strand.
GGAAATGAAGAGGAAGGCGGAAGACAGAGAAGAGTCGAGGCTTTATGTACCATGGACCTGCCAGTAGGCAGTGCACTAAGAGAGATTATAACCGATGACGCGAAATGTGAGACGGAAATATGCAGTAAGATTGCACAAGCAAAAGCGGATTTGGGTAATAGAAAAGAGAAAAGTACTATTAACAAAAAGTCAAAAGAAAGACACAAAGATAAAGATAGTGAAAACTTTGGTTTGGACCACGCTATTGTATGGATGTGAAACATGGACCTTAAGGAAGGAAGATATTAGGAAACTGGAGGCACTGGAAATGTGGATTATATGTTGTATTAATTAAAATTTCTTCGAATTTAATATTTTAAGACTACGTATCCTATGTTATTACTAGGTTCTCCCGATGTGCTTGCACTGTGTAGTGACAGGTCCATCATCCCGTTCAGTTACATTACCTGTTTTCTGTTTATATATTAAAATCTGTTTCCTGTTCATTTCCACTTGTATATGAGAATATATTGTCGATGTATCTAACAATCGTTGTCTCCGCAGTGACACCGCTACATTGTTTCAAAACAGGTCATTTGACCTGCCAAAAATCCCAATGACCTGCGTAAAATGGTAATTTTATAATAATAATAACACTAATTATAACAATAATAATAATAATAATAAAATTTTAACGTCCTTTTACACACTTCCGTTTACCTTTTATTTCCGTTTCACACTTCCCATCACGGATGATGGGAAGTGTGAAACAGAAATAAAATGTGAAATTGCACAGGCGAAGGAGGCTTTCGAAAAGAGAAAAAAAGCTGGTAAGGCTAAGGTTGGCGACAGTTTCCTCACTCGAAAGCAATGTCAGTGACGGGCGAGCCAAGGATTTGAACCCCGCACATAGGCCTACTGATCCGCGGTCAAGCGTCTTACCGACTTCACCACAGGCTCCAGCCAGAAAAACTACTAACAAAAGGCTCTAGTTTACTGATATCTTCTTTCTTTAATGTCCACGTTTCAAATCCAAACAGAAGTGTCGACCAAACCAATGCTTTCACAATCTTTACCTTTGTGTTTTTCCCACTGTGGGTTTTCCTGTTGCGGAAATGTGGTTATGCAGAAGGATGGAAAAGATTATTTGGACTGACAAAATGATAAATAGAGAAGTCCTTGAAAGAGTCCACACAGATAGAAAGCTAATAAATGTGATAAGAAATAGAAAGAAAACCTGGATGGGACATATTATATGAGGAGGTGGGTCGCTAAAGGATGTAATATAAGGAATAATGCAAAGGGGAAAAGAGTTAGAGGAAGGCCGAGACATGGGAAGGATGGACTTGGGACTTCGATCTGAAGTAGTTGTGAGTATCTCTGAGATTAATCCTTGCTAATTTTAGTATCGAAGTCAAGGCACAGATTTCTAAATAGCATCTCACAATTTAATAGTAAATAAAAACAGCACTACAATTTAATATGTATGAACACTAAAACTTAAAACTAAATATACGATTTAAACACACAGTCCCTGAAATATCAATACTCCGACTTCGACTCCGGTTTCGGCCCTCGGCCTACGCCGTGTGGACTTGCCCGTCCGGCCGCCACAACTTGAATCCTCTCCCTCTTACACGAATCTGCCAGTATTCTACCACAGGTGACGCTTGGTCATTTGGTAACTGACCAATCAGATCCAATTACTCTGCAGCTCTGACCACTGCCTAACCAATAGCACAAATGCTTGATTGTGACATAAATTATATCCATAATAATTAATAATAGATTAATTATATATGTATAATTTCAAGTTCTCAACAACATAATAGCCTTTTTATAAAACCACTCATAGTAACCATAATAAAAATAATAACCACTCATTTATAGATATGAAGAGGACAGAGAAGCGTGGGGGTGTTATATACCATGGATCTACCAGTAGGCAGCGCACTGAGAGAGAGAGAGAGAGAGAGAGAGAGAGAGAGAGAGAGAGAGAGAGAGAGAGATTCAACAGAGAACATTTCATTGTAATAAAGATATTAGTAACGTATTAGAAATTACAATAACTCCAACGTCAGAAAGGGCATTCGGTTGATGAGCGACTATAGGCTACAGAAATAGCTACAAAATTTATAATCCTGACTCTAGTTAAACTGGATGATGATGATGATGATGATAATAATAATGTTGGTTATAAATTACAGTAATATACCCAGACTAGATAGGATCATGTGCTCCGTGAAATCAAAATATCTAGGCTGGATTGTGAGCATATCTACATGATCATAATATGAAGCTTCTCTATTCAACGCTTTGTCGATAACCATCTTAAGCAATGCTCAATTAAGTTGGCGCTTGTTGACACATTGTTATATATATATATATATATATATATATATATATATAAATAAATTCATCATCATCGTCGTCATCATCATAATTATCAACATCATCATCATCATCATGCATCTTTCTGTTAAATCCTAGTTTAACTATGATCAGATTAGTAAATGTTCTAGCAATTTCTGGAGACTAGGCGGTCACCAAGCGATTGACGTTGTGGCATTGGTTTGTATCTTAGTTCCTTGTCGCCTTTACGACATGTGCAATCCACTGTTGGTCTATTCTATTCTTCAGCAGAAGTTAGAACACAACACTGGTTATACATACAGACATACATATATGTACATGTATATATATATATATATTATATATATATATAAATATATATTATATATATATATATCTTAGTGCACTGCCTACTGGCAGGTCCATGGTATATAACGCCTCCACTCTTCTGGTCTGTGAGGCACCCGAGGTGGCTGTGAAATTCTTACCACCCCCTCCCCATTTAAGAGGTGCACGGGATCGAGGGTGTTCATTCGTGTTGTGATATACACATTCTTTCTTGGGGGTTATGCATTTGGCGAGGTGCATGGGCCCCCTAGGCCTTCCTCAGCTTAGACTGACATTTACTGGGCAGGGGCATCATTCCCTGAGAAAACTATCCTGTTTACCCATATATATATATATATATACATATATATATATATACATATATATATATATACATATATATATATATATATATATATATATATATATATATATATATATATACTGTAAATATCTATATTTGAATATATATACATATATATAGTATATATATATATATATATATATATATATATATATATATATATATATATTATATATATGATATTATATATATATATATATATATATATATATATATATATATACATATATGCATATATACATGTATGTTATTCAGCATATATCAATCAATCAATAAGAATTTAACGTCCAGTTCCTCGCCATAAGGCAATGTCAGGGACGTCTCTTGTAGACTCTACACACAAACAGGCGCCAAATCACCACAGGATGTCGACTGAGTCCACGGAGACCACAAAAGAAAGCGAGATCAAAACAGTGCAAGTCCAAGATCCAAGGCAAACAGGTTAAAATTTAGATTTTTGGCAGAGCGAGTTGTGTTTTTAGCTTGCCAAGGAAAGTACCAGTACAATTACAAGAACGAAGTTCTTGTGGCAGAGAATTCCATATTGTCGGAGTAGAAAACACGAAGAAGCGTCTGCCCATGGCAGATTTAATGTTTGGATTCATGATTTAATGTTCTACAGTGAGAATGTTTTTACTAGACGAATGAAGACTACGAGAGGGCTGATATATTCATAAAAGATCAGATAGGTAGGATGGCATACTATAATTTAAACATTTGAAGGTCAAGGAAGCTATTTTGAATTTCATTCGTTCGGTGACTGGAAGCCAGTGCAGTTTCTTAAGAAGAGAAAAGAAGTGGGATTTGAGTATTTTTACATTACAAACGACTCGAGAAAGAGAATTTTGTACGTGTTGGAGACGAAAATTAGAGAGGCTTTCGAGATATCATACAGCAGGGAGTTGCAGTAATCAGGTTTACAATGGACAAGCGCATTAGCCAATTGCCCTACAGCGGCAGAATTAATATCAAGGGACTTAAGAATTTGACCTAATTGACGGATATGGAAAAAGGAAGAACGACAGACTGCTGAAATACGAGTTTTAAAGTATTGATTTGAATAACAAAATTACACTTAGGTTACGTGCAGAATCTGTGGATATTAAGGAGATATCTTGAAATGTAATGGTCCACCATTATAGTTATTTTAATGCGCTCCTGTGGGATGCCGATGAGAAGGAATTCCCTTTTTGAAGGATTGACAACAAGCCGATTAGAGCAAAAAATCAGGAGTGAACTAGATCAAGGGTATAGGTTTTATATATACATAAATACATAATATGCATTTATGTATATATATAAAACATATATACCCTTGATCTAGTTCTTAATTGATCAACACATGTATATTATACATGTGTGTAGCCTATATATAATTGTATGTATGCATACATAGAGAGAGAGAGAGAGAGAGAGAGAGAGAGAGAGAGAGAGAGAGAGAGAAAGCGAGAGAGAGAGAGAGAAGTGCAGGAGAGAGAGAGAGAGAGAGAGAGAGAGAGCTAGGGAGAGCTTTATTGCTTGGAATAGGCCTATCGCCATCATTATTCATGTAGAACGTTTTATCTAACCTTTTTTCTTAGCTAAGAAAAACTCTTATTCCATTATTAATTAATAATTCTCATGCCATCACGCAGATCATACTTTAGGATCAAACTAACTTATACTGTATATCTGAGACGGTCCTTTAACATGTTTAACATTCCAATTAAGGTAATAATCTATTAGGCCTAAGTCTTATAAATTAATTTCACTTAAGTATACTATATTATTTAGTATAATCCTATATTATATGATTAAAATTTGTACGAATGAAATGGTAGGCCTATGGACATACATGTACATATATGTACATGTATTAATTGTGATTGATGAGGGACAGAGAGGATTAGACAAGGTCTATTCGTATCACGAACCTACATGGTTAAGCTGGGATTCTAGGGAAGATGACGATAATGATGATCAAGTTTAGATTAAGGTTATTTCATTACAATTTCTTTTCGTTAGTTTTTCAGTCTATAGGCCTATAGGTGAAGAACATTTAAGAAAACTAATTTAAAACAAAAAATTTAAGGTTTTTAAAAAATATTATCTACATTTTCAAAATAGGCCTACCATTTTAAGAGAATTTTGCAAATATTTTTTAAAAGTATTTTAAAATTAGAAAATAAAATTAAGAAAATAAAGAAAAAAATAGCTAGATATATGCATATTGTATAAATATATGTAACCTATAGGCCTATACGAATAAAAACGCATTTAACTAAACTGGCGTTACAAGTCAATAACATCGGTAGATATTGAGCAAAATGAAATTAAATACAAGCTGATGAGCAAAAAAAATCCAAATGATTCAAAGACGGTGCAAATCGTCAAAGATCTTTAAATGCAAATCGTTGTCCGAAAACCAGTCCAAAGATCAAAATGAAATTCTTGTTCTACAATCTTTCATTGTTTAACATTGTTCAGAGGTAAATATATCAAGATAGTAGATGTAATGTTTACTCTTTGTAAAGCCTAAGATGTGCTTTCCTCAATCTTAATTTTTGAAATGTGCTCAGTTTGAAATACCATGCTGTTGCAATTCAGGAATTGTGTTGAATTCTATGGTTGAATACGCTTCTATTTAATTGTGAGAGATGAAATACATGTTAAACTTTTAATATTTTTTGTGAGATTCTTTGTATAACGCTTTTTTACCGGAACTTATCATTTTCATTATTAAATTGCTTTAATGTTGTAAAATTTATGAATCTATATTAAGAAGCAACGTTTAAAGATATCGATAGCCACTGTGAAATAGTTTAACTGTAAACCAATTGGGATTTACGCATAAGTTAGTGAAGCCTAGGTTTCAGAGGTAAATAGACGATTTGAGGAATTTAAACGAACATTAGGCTTATCACTATCATCGCAATGTGATATCTCTACATCTTTATATATAGTTATATATCTTTGTATGTAGTTGATTAAATTCCGTCTTTTGGTTGATGTTGTAATTCAGAGAATAGAGAATATAACTATATTTAAATAAAGTTATTTTGCATAAATTTATTCTTGTAAAATTGTAATGTTTTTGATTGGCCACGCATATCGTGCTTTAAATCTTATACCAATTATGAAATTAGTCAACATAAAAATTGTGACTTTTTCATACCGGATTTTTGAGATTTAAATTGATTAGAGGAATTATTCACCTCATTATTGCGGTTCAAGCAACTGATTATGCCGTCTATAATTCGTTGCTGCCATCCCACTTCGAAGAAGCTGTTCCTTTGTGAAGGGACAAACTTTTATTTATGTTGAGAAAACTTACTCAATAATGAGTGAATTTTATTTATAGACTGCTAAGCTGAGAAATGCCGTATGTACTAAATAGTAAATTACTTTACTTTGGACTGATTTTCTGGATTTTGGAATTTGCACCATTTTTGGACCTTCTTTTTGCTCACCGGCTTGATTTTGTCTCAATAGTGCTTGATGTTGTCATTGATGACTAGCACTAAAATTATTATTATTATTATTAAATATTAACCTTGGATCCTCTAGGGGTTAATACTCTTGTGAGAACTACAGGGGCTAATTTCTTGAAATATGCTGTTTATTTACTGTAATTATCTGTAGGTACATGGTTATTTCTGAATTTTTGTTTTAATAACGAAAAGAAAATATCTCTATAGTACTAAACTAATTGAACTACCAAAAGTTAGAAAGCAGCCAAGATGAATGAGGGATCTTTTCCGAAGGAGTTTTTCTTTGGTGAAGTGAATGAACAGGAATCAGATGCTGAAGCAGCTAGTGCTATGAATTCAGAATCTAAGCCAACACTACTTCTTATGGGACGAAGGAGGTAAGAGTCTTGATGTTGCTTGCCTAGAATTCTGGGTGTGTTGCTGGCATCCTTATTATTCTGGCTTCAGGTTCACTTCCAGGATTCATGTTGCTCTGCTGGAATTGTGGGCTTCGCAAATCTGTATTCCTAATATAGATAAGGGATTTATGGAATCAGATTCTGCATTGTGAATGAATCTAAATTATGAGATTGTAGAATTAGTGGATTTGCTAGGTCTGTGGCTGTTTCAATACTACAGCACATTGTAGTACATATTGTAATCGACCTGCAATTGTTAGTATTTATTGTCATTTTCTATCATGATTTTTATCTTTGGATTTTGCTATGACTTGAGATTTCTCCCTCAGTCGTTATAGCTGCTGGGTTGACTACATAATAAGCATTTATAAGATTCTCATTATGGCATATTTATTTTTAATTATATTTTCATATCAAGTTACTCACTTGTTAAATCTTACTTAAAGATTTGAATTTTACTATAATAGAATTTACTATTGAAAAATATATGTATAATATATCTTACATATGTTTAATTTATTAATTAGGAGCGGAAAATCGTCTATACAGAAAGTAGTGTTCTACAAGATGGCTCCCAGTGATACACTGTTTCTAGAAAGTACAACACAAGTTGTTAAGGAGGGTAAGTATTAGGGAAGATTTTGTTGAAAAAGCTAAATCTTACAAACTGTCTATGCGTACAGAATATCTGTTTTATGAAATTGGACAATAATATATTGTGCTTTTAATGGCAATAAGTGATATTTTCTTAGACTGACATTATGTATTGGCATTAAGTGTTACTATTAATCAAGTGTTACTTAATATTGGTATAGTATAACTTATTGATCGATATCTGATTACATCTTATAAGCAAAAACATTACAAATGATAAGAAATAATTTTTCATTCAACCAATAACAAGTCTTGTCGTGGGCAAAGTATACTTCTTCGTAGCTTATGTCGCATTTGTTGAGCCATTGTTTAGCAACCTCATGAGGCATGTGTAGTCGAGCTAAATTACCAAAGTGTTAATCAGTAGGTTTAACTAGAATGATTTTGAAGCAGTATTTCATCATTTACATCTATATTAATAAATAATAATTTATTATATAACTTCTTGGCTTATGACATGGTCCCAGCACCTTAATTCGTTTGTGCATTAGATAGCATCATAAAATTATAATTGGAAAAACCTTTTGCAAAGGTGTGTTTGAACACGTAAAGAGTAAATTCTTAGGTAAATGTATGTAAGTATATTGTAGTAGTATTTTAGGTTTAAACATGATACTTGTTACAGACTTCATATTTTACATTTGATGTTGTAATGATCTGTATAGATATTTATGGATTATCACTTCATTGAAATTCAGAATGTAATTGTAAAATGTTGTGCACTGGCCTTTGACTATAATCTTAAATTTGTTCTTTTTCTGTTTACAGATATATCAAACTCGTCGTTCATACACTTTCAGATCTGGGATTTCCCCGGGCAGCTGTTGGATCTCTGTAAGACAGACTGTGAGTTAGATTATGAGATGATCTTCGGTAGACCCGGAGCCCTTGTCTATGTCATTGATGCCATGGTAGGATCATCTCTACTTTAAAAATTTATCTATTGAAGCCCTCAATAATGTCTGCATTTACAAAACAGAAATTTTTAACCCTCAAAAGTGGCTCAAAACATGGAGTAATCGAGTTTGCCACACTTCATTCGAGGTTTATCTTGTAACGCCAGATTTTTCGATTTATAACTCGTGGATTAGTTACTCCACTTTGTGTTTACGTTGTAAGCTGACTGGTCGAGCATCTTGAGGGACAATTAACTGACTGTAATTGACTGATTGATATACTTTTGACAGATGACTTTTAAATTAATTACCACCCGTATTACTTAGTAAATGCCAATTACATCAGCTAGGCACGCATAACCTGCAGCAGAGACTTGGCTAAACCAATAGTCACGCCTGATTTTTAGAAGTACGGCATGTAATTAAGTAATGCATTGCATAATTTTCAGTTTACTATATTTTATGCACCTGTACTGTGTTCTATCAACATCCTTATAGCAATTCTTATAACATCTTTCTGGGATACGTCTTTATAGCAATTCTTATAGCATCTTTCTGTGATACTCCTTTATAGCAATTCTTATAGCATCTTTCTGTGATATGTCTTTATAGCAATTCTTATAGCATCTATCTGTGATACCTCTTTATAGCAATTCTTATAGCATCTTTCTGTGATATATCTTTATAGCAATTCTTATAGCATCTTTCTGTGATACGTCTTTATAGCAATTCTTATAGCATCTTTCTGTGATACGTCTTTATAGCAATTCTTATAACATCTTTCTGTGATACGGCTTTATAGCAATTCTTTCTATCGCAGGTGAGCCTATTATGTCTCAGATGTCTGTAGTGTCATTCTATGCTGGTGAATGTGATTTTAAATCACAGTTTTTGCGATTTGATTTTCTGCAGGATGTGTAATTCAGTTCATTAAATCCTCAAAACTTCTATGAAATAAGTATTTAGTTGTTATGTCACTTTCTCACTGATTGATTGATGAGGATTCAAAACTTTGTCGAGTTCATAGGATTGGTTGATAGATTGATTTACCAGTAGATTGATTGCTAGGACGTATCTTATGACTCTGCTGTAAACGTAAAGTAATTGAATAAGAAAAACTCCATGAGTGAATAAACCCTATTTGCGATTATAAAGTATTTGCTGTTTGTAACAAAGGTTTGATTGATTGATTGATTCGTTTGCGCGAGTACATAGAAGCACTTGAGACATCAAGACCCTACTGCAAATGGGGTTTATTAGAATGTCTCAATAGCGTAGGGGTAACGTCATGAAGTTTTAAATGACAGATCCTGAGCTGAATTGAACCCTTGTGGGTTCGAATCCCAGCCGCGCTGACCTGAGAGTAAAATCTCGGACATTCATTGGACTGGCTATACGGAAAATGGATTAAATTGCCTAACGGTTTAAACATGTGGTATTAAAAGTGATAGATATCGACATAGTTGATCGTTTCACTATAATGCGTGTTTACTTTTTACTTTTTGCAAGCACTGAATGCCGCGTACAAAATAAACCTCATGCTTGAATGCTTTATGTTCATAGTCAAGTTTGATGGATTGATTTACTCATTGATTGACTGATTTGATAGGATGAGTACGTAGAAGCACTGAAGATCCTGCGACACATGCTCAATACAGCGTACAAGATCAACCCGATGCTGGACTTTGAGGTGTTCATACACAAGGTTGACGGGATAGCAGAGGATGTAAAGATGGAGCTCCAGCGGGATATAATGCAGAGCATTAGCGGTGATCTGACAGAGGATGGGCTAGACGAACTCAGAATAACGTCAGTATTCTGATATATATTAAGATTTATAAACCTAATGATTTTTATATGTTATGTTTATATTCTCTCTCTCTCTCTCTCTATCTCTCTATCTCTCTCTCTTGGTTTACTGCTACTGGCAGGTCCATGATATGTAACACATCCACTCATGTCTATTTTCCAATTTCCTCTTCATGTCCACATATGAGTGGATCTTTAAATCATCCATAACATTCCTTTTGATATTTCATTATTCTTGAGGGATTCTGCTTATGACGAAGTGGGCCCCTATGCCTTCCGCAGCTTCGACTAACATTTACTGGGCAGGGGCGTCATTCCCTGAGAAAACAATCCTGTTTACCCAAAAATATATCTATGTTAGGAATTATATATTAATATGTTATATTTGACTTATTAAATATATAACTGATATTACAAGTTAGTTGTATATGTTGCTTTATTAATAAATATTCTAATCTTGTTATGTAGTATGATAGAATACTCTCCTTATCTTACTAATTAAGTTTGCATTTTGCATTTACATTTGTTTATTTAGTATGTGCTTATTGTTCTGCATGCTAGAAAAAAGCAACAAATTTGTATGTGCTATTTGGATTGTTTGTTTTGTTTAACATTTAATTTTTTTTAGATTTTATTTTATTAGTTTAAATGTCGGATACTAATGTTAATTTTATCGCTTTAACATTAACAGATATTGCATGTAACATATAGCAATGTGTTAGTGTTTTTAAGATATATTTATTTGTATACATTATGGAATTATCTACCTATTGATCTTCGATCATGTGCACGTATCACAACTTTCCTATGCAAACTGAAAGTTCATCTATTTTGATCTTAGATTCATCATCATATTGTTTATCTCTCTTTTCTGACTGCACTATTATCGATTTCACTTTTTCTTCCTCCTAAACGATCGCTAAAGCATTTTGGTTATGTAGAACTGCTTTTAGTTGCATGTTCCACTTGAGACTTTCCTAACGTCGCCTTTTGGTGAGGAGTCGGCCGTTAAATTTGTATTGTATCGTAACAGGTATCATCTGACCAGTATATATGATCACTCTATATACGAGGCGTTCAGTAAGGTTGTTCAGAAGATTATACCACAGCTACCAACTCTAGAAAACCTACTCGACATCTTTATATCGGTTTGTGAGTCTTTGTTTTTCCAAATTGATTTTTTATTTACTAAAAAAGCACGTTTATGTCTTTGAAATAAATCTTTATTGATTATTTAGTCATTGTCTGCTAGTATTTTCTGCAGCACTTAAAAATAATAGTGTGTTTAAGGATATTCAAATTCGTTATTAAGGATTTTTGTTCATAAACAATTGGTGAAGTATGTAGATTCCAATGCCTTTAAATGGATTTTGATATCCTGTATCATTACTACTTATAAGGCAAACTTAAAATTTCATTACATGAATTGACCTTAAAGATAACGTAATCCCTATTTAAATGTAAACTTTAAATATACCAGTATGTGCAGCCGGTTATTCATATTGAAATAAATTTATTGTAAACATAGCTGCTATTAAAAAAGTGAATGAAATATGTATTACATACCTATTCATCACAACTTCTATATCAGTCCAGGTTCTATGCAGGAAAGTGTGTGATATATTTTCTATATGAACTGTATAATGCTTTTGTCTTTGCAGAATTCAGGCATTGAGAAGGTGTTCATCTTCGATGTGATCAGTAAGATTTACATAGCCACCGACAGTTCACCTGTCGAGATGCAGTCTTATGAACTCTGCTGCGACATGATTGATGTTGTCTTGGATGTTTCGTGCATTTACGGGTGAGTTGCAGTGTAGTGGAATGCCTATTTAGAATTAGACATTGTCTAGTGTCACTATTGGATCTAATTGTGGCTATAAAAACAATGGTTTAGTGCATTGTTGTAATAAACCCTTTCATTGTGTATTGACTCAGCTAGTTAGCATTGCACTCCATTGTATGCCTTTTGCCAACAATAGGTAGTTAGATTACAAGCTGGAGCCGATGGCGACGTCAGTAAGATACTCAACCACAGATCAGTATATGCGGGGTTCAAATCCTGAGCTCGCCCGTCACTTACATCGAGTGAGGAAACTGACGTTAACCTTAGCCATATGCTCCACTGAATTTATATGTTACTGACCTTGTATGCAGTATCTATTTAGCATTGTGGTATTTTGCTGTTTTGTTGCGTTGCAGGGAGAGTGCTGATGACGACAACAGTGGCTTTGATTCTGAGTCGTCGTCAACGATCAAGCTGAACAATCAGACGACTCTCTACCTGCGAGAACTCAACCGCCACCTGGCCATGGTCTGCATCCTCAAGACTGAGAGCTTTGAGCGGCGAGGTTTGTCACAAATGCGTGTACAGTTTATTTCCTATAATTGTGCTATGTGTGGTAGTGCATGACAGCAGAGCTTTACTGTGTGTGTTTTGTTTTGATGGGTTAGTAAATTATATTATTAGTATAGCTTTTAGAATATCGCTTGATGTTGCAACGAACAATAGTGGCACTTACACTTGGTGTATTTTGCTTTCAAAGTAGGAGAGTATTAAAATATTATGTACTACATACTTTCATGATGTCCTACAGATATTTGAGATCTTCAGTAACATCCACTTCATTTCCTTATTATCTGCATTGATGATATTGAGCAGATGATATTCTGAAATGTCCTTATGTTTGACTGCGCATGCTTGGTGATAGTGGCAACTGACTGGACCTCGTATTATTTCAGTTTTACACATAAATAGTATTTTTGCATTTACGCAATTCTAAATTCTTTGTTGATTTTATAGATTAAGTATTAAATAATTAATTAATAGCTATATAATTGGTGGTGTGACAGTGTGTGCTTGCAGAGCCTTCATAGCTTGTGGCACAGTTGATGCTTCACACTGTGATTACAATGAACTGTCTAGTGTCAGAATTGTAGTGGAGTCAATAACGCCAAATATACGTCAGAATGGTTTTTTATTTAGTTACTTCAGAGTATAGTGATTACTAAATTGATGGTTTTAAAAATGTAAGGATAGATACCATATTGAACATTTGAATTTATTAGATCATGTTTCGAGTGGGTTACAGGTGTTCCTGGACTGATTTAACTAATATTTATATATATCATCCATTGAAATTTTTCAGATGAATTAATTAAGGATTATGCGCTTATAATTACTATCTGATGTTGTATTTACTATCTGATATTTTATTTACTATCTGATGTTGTATTTACAATCTGATGTTGTATTTACAATCTGATGTTGTATTTACTATCTGATGTTGTATTTACTATCTGATGTTGTTTCTTTGTGTAGGTCTGATAGACTATAATTTCTCTTGCATGAGGAGAGCGATACAGGAAGTGTTTAACGTGGGTAAGAAAATGAGCGAGAAAGCTGCAATCACTGAGTCATCTGCTGCTGCTGATCCTGCTGCCTCTAAACCTTAGAGTAGTGATCTGCGAGAGTTGTCTTGCCATAGAACAACAGTGGCTAAAAGTGATCATTTGTAAGATCAACTGAAATCCAAATGGAATGAATTTTAACAGTTTTAATGAATGAATATACCGCTGTGATTTTCAATAAACTGATTTTTTATGGGTGCGATTTTGTGGTATCAAATCCCTCTTTCATTACAACTACCGTGGGTTGTAGCATCCTGGGTATATCAAAACTTCTGCTTTAGTTAAATTAAATAAATTATGTAACTTGTATGAATTTCTTCTCTCAGGAATTTCAAACCCAAGACATTGGCTACTGTGTTTCATTTTCTCTATGTTATGATATAAGTTTAAGTTCGTTTAAGTCTTGTTGTGTTTTGAAAATTTATGTTAATGTGTTAGCGTGTATTGCATTGCTGCATCGAATTCGTGAAGCTAATGCTGGGTACTGTCTCCTTTTAAAAATTCCTTGATTGTAAAGTAAATTTTGCCATGTCTTGATTATTATATTGTAGTTTGGTCATTTAATATTGACAGTAATTCTGATGCTTGTGTTAGCATCCAGGCTTTGTTAGCCTATGTTATTATATATATCATATATATGTATATGTCAGTGCCTTCAGAAGAATATGTTTTACTAGGTTAACCAGATATAGACTTTGTGGTTAGTTGTGTTGAAACGTTGACTTAGAGTAACAGTGTAACTGACAGTGTTTAAAGGGTTAATATTTTTGGATTAAATTGTTATTTAATATAATAAATAAAATATTATCTACTTCTTGAATTTTGGAATGATTGGTGAATTTTCTGTAATATTAATTTGGTAAAATTCTGTCAATTTGAAATTGAATACTTTGTGACATATTTAATATTTGCTAACCCAAAGTTAATGTTAATTTAGTACGAAATACTTGTATGTTTCTGCTAACCATATGGTATTGTCTGCCGTTGTGAAGTAATCATAAAGCCAAGTAGTGAAATTGCTCTGTAAGTATCCAGTGATGATAGTAATTGCATGGATATCTCAATTTTTCTGATATTTTTGTCGAAAACTCTTTGTTTTCTGTAAATTTAAGCTTCAATGTCTTTTACAGGAAGCTTAGACTTTTGGGCATTATTGTGTTATTTAGTAAATGTGAGCCACAAAATTATCTCTATGATACGTTTGCTTTGTGGAGTCTTTTGTACTCCTATTTACTCTGGTAAATAGGAGTCCAAAATTTTCTATATGAAGCTTTTTGAAACTCAAAACCTTCTGATGTGGATGAAATTGATGCTTCACTGAAGTTCTCTCATGTTACAGTTTAATGTAAACAAATTTCAGAACAATCATGTCGAAGATGGTTGTTTTAATGTCTGCATTTATTGAAGTGGAGTAAAAGAAGCATTGAATCAATTAATAACAATTTAACGTCCAGTTCCTCGCCATAGGGCATTGTCAGGGACGTCTCTTGCAGACTCTACACAAATAGGCGCCAAAGCACCACACGATGACGACTGAGTACACAGAGTCCACAAGAGAAAGCGATATCAAAACAGTGTAAATTCAAAATTCAAGGCCAGCGGGTCAAAATTTAGACCTATGGCGGAAAGAGATGGGTTTTTACCTTGCCATAGAAAGTACCAATACAATTACAAGATCAAAGTTCATGTGGCAGAGAGTTCCATATTGTCGGAGCAGAAAAACATGGATGAGCGTCTGCCCTTGTCAGATTTAATGTTTGGTACAGTGAGGTTTTTACTAGAGGAGCGAAGACTACGAGAGGGTTGATAGATTGATAAAAGATTAGATAGATTGGATGGTTTACCATAATTTAAACCTTTGAAAGTCAAGGAAGCTATCTTGAATTTTATTCATTCAGAGACTGGAAGCCAGTGCAGTTTTTGAAGAAGAGAAGAAATATGGGATTTGAATATTTTTACATTACAGGCGACTCCTTGGGAGCGTCAATTAGGTTTTGGCTATGGATCGCTATGTACGGAGTGCCTGGATTCAGCCGTTATTAGCCTGTTTTAGTTTTTTAAATGTTTAAGACTTTTTGTAATAATCAGATACGAGTTTTCCAAAGTTCAGCTGGAGAGGAGTGTTATGTTGAAATGACTTGTGAAAACCTGACTTGTGAAATAGTTGGTAAAATACTAATTGCCATCATTCAATCCACTTTCTCTCAAATTTGGCTTGTTTTCTATAATTTGTAATTATTCAACTTCCAAGTGGGTAATGCATGTATTGTGACTAATGAAATTCAACCCCAATGACAAAGTCTCTCTTTGATTTGAGTTGAAAAACGTCTGGTGATTTGTGTATACTACTATTTGATACTGCAGTTTGGTAGATAGTTTGTATTTAATGTTATGTGTACAACTGGAAATTGTGTGTGTGTGTGTGTGTGTGTATTCTTTGTTTGAATCAAAGTATAATGTGATGTTAATATCGTGTCGGCGAATAATATACTTCTAGAAAGTAGGAAAAGAAGATTAGTTAGATTTAACCTTATTTCATGATCATTTTTGCCCTGTAAAAATGTTATTGATATTTAAATTATTACTGCTGTTAGAATATTAAGACTATACAACTTACGAAATATATCAATCTATTAAAGATAATTTCACTGCCTCTGATAAAGCAAAATTTGTACAAGATAACAAAATTTAAGTAGTTTTTTTAGTTTTAAATTTTAATTAACAATTGAATTGATGTGTTCAGGCTAGTGAACACATTTAATTATGTGTAACTATGGCATCTAACGAATATCTGAAATATTCTTCTCTTGTTTCAACAGAAGAATATTTCAAACTGAACTCTGCTTTAAAACGTTAATGTCTTTATTTTGTTAAGGGAACTCTCAAACATTAGAAATTTTTTAATTTGATGTTGGTCCCATTTTGATTGCTGATATTGATTTTTTCTCCCACTCCCAATGGGTTACAATAATTACATATGCTGTTGAAGCATTTACATTCTGTCCATAGATGGTCAATAGCTAGTACTGGTTATTTATGAATTCTCCACCGGTAAATATCGTCCATAGACTTAGTAAGTAATTTGTGCAACCTGGAAAGATTTCTGCACTGGAACTAAAATTATAATTTGAAGCCAATAATATAATTTATGTAGTCTGAGAAACTAATTATGTACTACGTGTGGCGAGGATGATAGTCTAGTCGAATGAATTTATTTATTGTATTGTATAAGTTCGACTGCATGTAAATAATGTGCCACATTAAATTGCCGATAGCTGCAAGCATCGCTTAAAGTCGACAATTTATAGCTACTCTTCAATTCATTGTTATTTATGCAAAAGATGCAAATAATGCTATTAACACATTTTTAAGATTCTGTACGTGTTTGTGTAATTAAACAATGAATACCTATGGATAATAAGGAGAGGGGATATGGCGTAACGGTTAAGAGTGTTTAATGCGGATGCAAGTTGCCTGGGTTCAAAGCTCGTGTCAGTCAGCATTGGATATCTCCTGAGTCCATGGAAGGTTAACTATGTATCGAAACAAGCTGCCAGTTGACGCTATCAGTAGCAAAGTTCTTGGTAACCCTGGAATTGGTACAGTGTAGGAATTGGTAGGAAAGGATTGATATTATCCTGCCACAACCTCTAAATTAGTCTCAAGGAGTCTCTATCAATCAGATTAAAAGTACACATTATGAAACACAAGTTAGGTTCTAGGTTGAACAAGATAGGTTTGAAACTTTGAATAAACCATCTTTATTAATTATATTTCAATCACATACCATTATATTTTATTATATTTGATACAATATTAAATTACAATGCAATTCTTTGATTTTAGAGGTACAATTAATCAATATGGCGATATTGATTAATTGAAAATAAGAGACTGGCAGCCATGTGAATGTGGTTTTTATAGGTTGATATACTGACGGCTTAAACATCAGGCATTCAGGGATCTAGAAATCTACATCAAGCATAAGAGCCCAACTCAGCAACGCAGACTAAATATATGAAACATCTGAATTCAATTTCACTGATCAAGAGAGTACTTAGTGCCTAAAGTTATTAATTTACAGACAATAGAAGAAAAATATGGGTAGACAGGATTGTTTTCTCAGGGAATGACACCCCTGCCCAGTAAATGTTAGTCGAAGCTGAGGAAGGCATGGGGGCCCACCTCATAAGTAGAATCCCCCAAGAATAATGGTATATCAAAAGGAATGGTATAGATGATTTAGAGATCCACTCACATGTGGACATGAAGAGGAAAGCGGAAGACAGAGAAGAGTAGAGGCATTATATACCATGGACCTGCCAGTAGGAGTGCACTGAGAGAGAGTGAGAGAGAGAGATAAGAAAAAGCCAGGCTCCTTGAGTGAGACTCGAATAGTTGGTCGATTATGTGTGTAAAGAGATATTTTGCAATAAAAAATACTATTTACAACACAAAATTCAACTTTCTCTATGTTGTATCGTAATATAATAAAACTATAGAGTCCTAAATCCTAAAGCATTAATCATATAAAAGATAGTATCAATACTCATTCTTCAACAATATTATAGTCAACACTTTCTATTATGAAATCTTGTACATAAAGTTCGCTAACTACAGATATTAGAGACAGTTATACTTCGGATGATAAATTTACTATTTCAGGCTTATGATGCCTTAACCTCGTTTAATACAAATTGGTTCAGATAAATGATAAACATTCCAGGGGATATCCACACAGTTGACTGAGCTGAGAGCAGAACCCATGTCAGTACATTATCAGAGAAGCACATTACCTCCTCAGCCACAGCCATTCATTTTGTTCATCTCACAGTTCCAAGTAGGAATGGTTTGCTTAATTAGATAGCAGAAGGAATGGATAGTAAGTGATACAGGGATAAACCGAGGCTTAGGATGTTACATGAACGAATAATGTAGAAAATCAGCGGATAGAAATAGGTGAGCGTTTATGCCATAGACACGCCACTGGACGGTATACTGAGATATATTAACGGTACCGCTGGATTCATTTTAAATGATGATTGCTTATGTTCATAAAGTTTTCAAGGTCAATGGAACAGAGCTGATAATGTCTTTGTCTAAAGTAAGCAAGATTATCTTGCATGCATATATTAAGTTATATTAATTATCAAATATTAATTACAATATATTTATGAGAGTCCGTAACCAGTCAACTTAAAATTCAGATACACAATTCAGAAATGTTAATAATTAACAGGCCACGTGTGCAGCTAATGCTTGTATCTTTCAGCAATTAGAACAGACATTAGGTTCAACTAGAACAGTCACTGATGGTGACAACGGGCCGTCAAACTGATTGAGCAGATCATCCCCACTAATCCAAAAACTGTTTGGCTCCTGCAGATCCTTGTTAATGATTCTTGATTTTATTCCGCAGCACATTTGCCGAGAGCGATTTGAGTACAAATTTAGGTCCTGTATAGAAAGAAACTCATCTAATGCCTTTTATGTTTTCTACTGGATTCCTCACGTCTGTCGTGTCGTCTAGACTCGGACGAGTCTATTCTGTCATCAAAATTCTTCTTCTTGCGCTTACTTCCTCCATCATCGGAGTCCGAGCTATCGCTTCTAGTTCGTTTCTGCGAATGTTTTTTCTTAGATCTTTCAGAATGCGAGCGTTTTACATCATCTTCCGAAGAACTATCACTAGAATCCTTTGACTTTAATTTCTTGTCTCTGGATTTCTTCTCGTGAGATTTTGACTTTCCCTTTTTACTCATATCGTCGAGTTTCTTCAGCAGACGCTTCTTTTGTTTCTCGCTCAAAGAATTCAGAAACTCAAGTTCAGGGTCGACGTCGTCACTTGACCTTGCCGCTGCCTCGGCCCCCCTGCCCCTGCTCTCTGAGGACTTCGTGTGTTTAGACGAAGCTTTGACAGAATCAATGACGGAACCAGAAGATCCCGGCTGCGGGGGCTCTGCGGTCATATTAACGTTAAACAAGGGACAAATTTTATCTGTGTTCATGTGACCCCAAGTGCGACACTTGATGCAACGCACGTTTCGGACCTCGATACCGAATGGCTGATCTCTAATTTCCTCATCTCCCTTAGCATATGCTTCTCTAGGAGCATTGTATTTACGCTGCCACTCAAACTTATATTCCGGTTCGTCATCTTCTTTTTCGTGTTCTTTCTTCATCCCGGGTGGCGGATCGTACATGAAACTGAGACCAACCTTCGCCTTCTCATCTCCTAGAAGAGCTCTGTTTCCATAGAGTTCCTGTTCTCGCTGGTACGTGCTCAACAGATCTTCTTGTTTCTTCTTCTCAAAATCAGTTTTCTGCCGAGCCATCCATACTCTCTTCAAGTTATCGATACTTCCAGGATGGAAGAATTTCTTTGTCATATAATTGTTAAATCCCTTCCCCATTTCTGCTCCTAAGCAACACAAGTAAAATACAGGATTATAAATATAAAAATCATATTCTTCATATTATATAAAATTCAGCAGGCAGCTCAGTTGGCAGAGACATATCTGATAAGCAAGAGGTCAAAGTTTCTAAACTCTGCCAGAGCATCTCTAACAGAAATTTGTGGTAAGGAAATGGATGTTAAACTTAATGGACGTTACAATGCATATCTTCATTAAATAACAGAGTAAGTATGACCCACGAACCCATTTGGATTACACCCTTTAAAACTACATTCAAAAATTTCTTTTGAATACAGATAGACCAAACAGGTTAATAGTTATCCGAAATATTTGTTTCATAAAAGCGGTATATGGCAATATAAAATAGCTTCGTTGATTTCACATTGATGAACTAAATATCCACCCTGATTAATGTATTACGTGAAAGTTTATTATAAATACAGTTGAAATCTTATGCCAATTAACAAAGAAGAGAACAGAATCTAGGACCGAAACAGGGCCATTAAAATAAAGAATTATTTAAAATGCCTAACACCAAACACGTATTAAACACAAACATAACGGCACACTGGGTCAGGAAGCACAGATTCTTGTTTAAGACCCATTTCCTCCTTCCTCTCGATGGTTATTAGTAATCGTTGCCTTTTGAATGGCCATCAATTGCAGCAGGTGCGGATTTAATAATAACCTTCCATCACCATGGGATTTTTTCCTTCCTAAGCTTTAACCAACACTCGGTCTTCCAAGGTGGTCACTCACAACGTACTAACCGAGGTCGATGCAGCTTAAATTCGATAATTGATGAGCAACTAAACCAAGTGCGATAATCCCGCCGTCAAAAGTATTCAAAAATTTGTATTCAAAAGAATTTAAAATGCTAAAAGCTACAGTCAATTTTTAACGTTATTTTCCTGCGCGATAGCATATCAGTGACGGGGAGAGCACTGGATTTGAACCCTGCATTTACTTATCTGCTATCAAATAACATATAAACAGGTTATTGGATCAGCCCAGTAACAGGCTACATATACAAGTATATAAAATTATCTAACTATCAAGAGTCTAACCTATCATAAAATTCATGTGGATAATTACCAAAAAAGTTGCAACAAATAAATAGAAAGTACAGTATATAATACAACATTTAAACATTTTTATATGGCCACCTAAGTTATTTTATCTCAGAAACCATTTATAAAAATATATGAAGAGGTAGCCCTTCGTAAGATATAATATTTATAGTACAGAAAAAACTAAATGAGCCAATTAGTAAATTAATAAATACCTGCTAACTGTTAATCTGAAAAAGTAAAGTTTGTCTTCACCAGCAAAACGTATTTTTGTTTTCTATCTTTTGTTTGTAAATATCAGCAAAAATAATCCAAGATTCCGTAACAGAAGCTTAGACTCTTCGAAATTTTTGAAGGAGTGGGCTTTAATTATTTTGGTTTGGCTGCAAACCAAAAGAGAGTAGAGAAAAAATAATCTGTAATATTAGAGTAGTATTGTCGCAAATGATATATAGCGGCAATGACAACATCGAACAGCATTGAATCAAGGCCAAATTAATTAACAACCTTTGCCGATGACTTGTAGTATCAAAAAATATTCAAAAGTCATCCAACGATTAGGATTCAAAGGAAATTAGGGTTCGAGGCTTATCATACCATATAGGCCTATTAATTGGTCTCAATTCATGAACAGTACTGTAGAGGCTCCTTAATTTTCTCACTGCGACATCGGCTTTGGCTTTTGCTCAGCAAGACTTTGGATTTGACTTTGCCTACTCCATCTGGCTTTGCATTTAGCTTTTCTCGTTCTGCATATGACTTTTTTTTCTGCGTGACGTCATGTGTTGACAGGACTGTTTATTTATTGATTTATAATAAATAAAGAGAATTTGAATGAAATTTAGCGTCTTTAGTGAATAGATTTAGACTTGATTAAGTTCATTGGCGTACTTTTAACTTAGTTCATAGTTCTATGTTATATTGTTACTCTGTTATATAGTTATTTTGTTTAAAAATCAATTTGCAGTTTTGACCGTTACTTTACCGTTATAGTTGATCGGTTACACGTTATTTTATATTGCTTTTAGTGTTTAAATTGTTAAAGTTATAGTGTTTACGTTTTGATCGTTAGTTAATTATTGCATATTTGTATATTTTAATGCAATTTGTGTATAACTATATTGTAATTTATATTGCACTTTCTGCATTGTTTACAATTACTGATTTGCCAGTTCTGTAAGCATGTTTCGATCGAGAATTCCGGTTAATTCTCTTCGAAGCAATCCCTCTCTAACTCAGACCATATCATTACTTTGCATGATTTGGCTGAGACTCACAAGTTTGACTGTTTTGCTATCAGAAGACTCATTCAACTTCAACAACGTCAATAGAGGCTCTAAAAGGTTTTGAGCTGGTTCACCCACAAAACGAAAGCAGATTCAGCTTACAACATCATTATTTTCAAACCACGTCCATATCCAACTGTGATATGTGATAACTGTGTGTTATTGTTATTATTATTTGGTTTTGACCACTGCATGTGGCTTTGGCTTTGAACACTAGTGTCTTTGGCTTTGTCCCAATCTGGTGTGTGTCCTTTTCTGTCAGGCTATATTTTCGTTTTTTAGTCTGGGTTTAACGTCAGGTCCATGCATATGGTCAGGACTTCAATGTCTTAATAGCGTAGGGGTAACATTTGCGTAATATTTGAATGTCTAAAATAGCGTAGGGGTAACTTCATGAAATTTTAAATGACAGATCCTGAGGTGAATTGAACGCTCGTGGGTTCGAATCCCGGCCGCGCTGATCTGACAGTAAAATCTCGGATATTCACTAGACTGGCTATTTGGAAAATGGACTAATTTGCCTAACGGTTTAAACATGTGGTGCTAAAAAGTGATAGATATCAACATAGTTGATCACTTCACTATAATGAAATTTAAATTTGGGAATAGATCTTAGGGTCTCAGAAATAGCCATATAAAACTTCAAGCCGTTACCTAATGGGCTTACACATTGATCCATTGATTCTTTTATGAAACAAATATTTCGGATAACTATTAACCTGTTTGGTCTATCTGTATTCAAAAGAAATTTTTGAATGTAGTTTTAAAGGGTGTAATCCAAATGGGTTCGTGGGTCATACTTACTCTGTTATTTAATGAAGATATGCATTGTAACGTCCATTAAGTTTAACATCCATTTCCTTACCACAAATTTCTGTTAGAGATGCTCTGGCAGAGTTTAGAAACTTTGACCTCTTGCTTATCAGATATGTCTCTGCCAACTGAGCTGCCTGCTGAATTTTATATAATATGAAGAATATGATTTTTATATTTATAATCCTGTATTTTACTTGTGTTGCTTAGGAGCAGAAATGGGGAAGGGATTTAACAATTATATGACAAAGAAATTCTTCCATCCTGGAAGTATCGATAACTTGAAGAGAGTATGGATGGCTCGGCAGAAAACTGATTTTGAGAAGAAGAAACAAGAAGATCTGTTGAGCACGTACCAGCGAGAACAGGAACTCTATGGAAACAGAGCTCTTCTAGGAGATGAGAAGGCGAAGGTTGGTCTCAGTTTCATGTACGATCCGCCACCCGGGATGAAGAAAGAACACGAAAAAGAAGATGACGAACCGGAATATAAGTTTGAGTGGCAGCGTAAATACAATGCTCCTAGAGAAGCATATGCTAAGGGAGATGAGGAAATTAGAGATCAGCCATTCGGTATCGAGGTCCGAAACGTGCGTTGCATCAAGTGTCGCACTTGGGGTCACATGAACACAGATAAAATTTGTCCCTTGTTTAACGTTAATATGACCGCAGAGCCCCCGCAGCCGGTGTTATTATTATTATTATTATTATTAATGCGTGTTTCCCTTCTGTAATGAACACATCTTGTTCACAATTTATATATTAAAAATATATATTATTGATCAAAAGCAAATATTATACAGCAGTTATTTGTAAATAATAAGTGACGTAGGATTTTTCCAAAGATTTATAATAGATGATATCAGCCGAGGTTGTAAGTGAATATAGCTAGTTTATTACGCAGGGTATTTCCAAAGTGACGCAGCTGGCGCGTAAATCGAATAAGCAAGAAGTGCTGTAGTTGGCTGAAGTCGATCGCTCGAGTAGTATATAAAGCGGCCGTCGA
Organism: Enchytraeus crypticus; assembly: GCA_905160935.1. NCBI lineage: Eukaryota > Metazoa > Annelida > Clitellata > Enchytraeida > Enchytraeidae > Enchytraeus > Enchytraeus crypticus. The sequence continues at coordinate 596,719 of CAJHZI010000600.1, forward strand.
TACATACAAAATCAGATTGGGTTCTGCGTGGTTCGTCTGCGCAGTAACTCAGAGAGACCAGAACCTTCGACGCGAAAGTACTGGGAACCGAGGGAGGATAGTACGTAATATCCCAATCCCAAGGTAAAAAGTACGATTAGTATACAGAAATCTGGTCTTCGTCTAGCCGAAAGCTTTCAAGCTCGCTTGTTAGCCTAGGCTCGTAGCCCCCGGTATTTGTCTTGTTGTTGTATCGATTTGTTGCATTGTGGTGTTGGCGTCCCCCTGGGTAGGCCCAGGTAAGAGGCTGGCAGTCCACGGCAATACTCGGGTCGAGTCCGTCTCTGCGGGCATTTGCTAAGCGCCTGGGTCGAGTGTGTCTCTGCAGGCGAGGAGGCTGGTAGTCCACGGCAATACCCGGGTCGAGTGCGTCTCTGCGGGTATTTGCTAAGCGCCTGGGTCGAGTGTGTCTCTGCAGGCGGGAGGCTAACAACGGCATTGCCTGGGTCGAGTTCGTCTCTGCAGGTATTTGCTAAGCGCCTGGGTCGAGTTTGTCTCTGCGGGCGGGAGTAGGATTACCAATTACCAGTTGACTATCAACGAATTTCTCATCGACTACACGGAAGGCCAATTATACTACCTTCAGCAAAGGCGAGAGTAGGAAACTACGGAAAGACCAATATTAAAAGAATAGGGAAGAATAAATCTAAAAAGATAGAGGGAAGTTTTAATAGGGTAAAGAAGAATAAAGTTCGTCGCAGTTAAACAACCAATCATAGAATTATCTACTACAACCTGTTTTAAGACTAAGAAGCATTGCAGAAACTCAACCATTATTGCCTAAAATATAGCAGACGCGGAGTTCGCTTCTACTCCCGGTTCGGGTCACCATATCACTTCGCCCCGAGAATCACATTACGGAAGAGAATCTATAAAAGAAGCAAGGGGATCGGCTCTCGAATTAACAGATAGAAGTCGAGCGAAGCTAGGCCATTTGAGATGCAGCACCCCTCGGTTCCTCCTGACAAGCGGTACCTGTAATAGACCATTTAACGTAGTAGCTGCTATCTCGAGTCTCTGCCGGTCATCCACCATAACACCCTACAACAAAGTTTCGATGTGGAGTGAGTCCCCACTCCCGATTCGGGCCAGGCCGCCAAACCCGACGTCACGGATTCCCAGGACCCAACAAATGAGGGTGAGAGAAATACGTCTCCACTCGCTGTAACACGGAAGGTTTCGCCCGACGCGCGCACGCCTTCGCAAACCTGTTCGTTACACTTTTCTTTTTTCAAAGTGGCAGGTCCCGAGAGGTGGTGGTCCGAGATTTTACTCTCTGATCAACCAGGAATAGATCTGTCGGGAATTGATCCTAGGGTCTCAGAAATAGCCATATAAAACTTCAAGCCGTTACCTAATAGCTTACACACTGATCCGCTAAGACATTTAAATATGTTGTTGCTGTTGCTGTAGAGTTTTAATTTTATATCCCATTGATGCTGTCCATCAATGAGTTAGCCACGCCCCACGTAAACAACTAATAGTACAACACAGTGGAAATCCCACTCCAGTTATTTGAGTATTTGAGTGAACAGAAAGTACAGTTCGAAAGTTGTTTAACTTTTGAGTTTTTTAGTTCGCCCCTACTGAAACTAATCGGTTAACAGTATTTAATGTTTAGTTTTATATTTTTATACAATTATTAATTTTTGTAAACTCAAGAGATTGTAAATACTGGAAAGTTTACTATTTATTTATTCACGTCCGCTAGCTTGACGGACGTTATTTATTCATGTGCAACAGTAATATTAATGGATAATAATAATAACAACAATTAGAGTGCTACAGTAATCAATGACAACATCGAGCACTATTGAGACAAAATCAAGCCGGCGAGCAAAAAAAAGAAGGTCCAAAAACGGTGCAAATTCCAAAATCCAGAAATTCAGTCCAAGTAAAGGGAGTTAAAGAAAAGGTGGTTTAGGCGCAGGTCGCTGCTCATTGACACTGGATGGAAAAGAGAGATGGAAAAGATAGGTCTTCAACTGCTTATGGAACTGCTCATAGGAAAGCAAAGGCTGATGTGATTCAAATGAAGATTTCCGAAGATTGGATGGAAGAGAATTCAAGATCTGAGGTGCAGCATGCTGGAAAGAACGATTAGATAGCTTAGAGCGTGAAGGTAAGCTAGGTCTCACAAGAGTAATTAACTTAGAAGACCGAGTAATAGCAGGCTGCATCACTTTAATCAAGTGAGACATACAAGTTTGTCCAGGGATGGTGATGGACTTATAGGTTAACGAAGCTGTTTTGTAAATGATACGCTCTTTAATCTTTAGCCAGTGCAAAGACTTCAAAATAGGCGTAACATGTGAGTACTTGGAACTACAAAAAATTGCTCGCGCAAGAGAATTCTGAACAAACTGCAACCGATCAGAATGGAAGAATTAGATTGCGCAAAACTAAACTATCCCACAACTACAAATTTCTACACTATCGAATTAGATCACTGATAGTCAGTGTGAACGATCTAAATCTGTTTTATTCAAGCATACTGCTATCATTCAATTAAAATTGTACTTAGAAGTTAACCTGCATTTGTACTTTTCTGTATCAAGAATCAGGATATATTTGGTATGAATCATATATACTTTAAAATTAAGTTTTTGTGTATACAAGGTTGTATTTATTAAATTAATTTTTCAAGGTGGGGAGTAGTTGAAGGGGTAGAAAGCCTGCTAAGGGGTATTATCAGGGCTTTTGTCACAGGAGGAGGTTAAAACTTGGGGGGGTAAAACAGTAACAAGGAGGGTTACACATCTGCTGGGGGTTGTCGAAACCCGCCCCTCCCAGAACATGCAATCCTAGATCAAATGTAGGCGTAGCTGTATTGTATTAATGTATATCAGTAAGGCCACTGAATCTACAAATAAAATACCTAAAATTATATGTATAGATATATGTATATATATATATATATATATATATATATATATATATATATATATATATATATATATATATATATATACATATATCCGTTCATTTATATATATGTATATATATATATATATATACATATATCCGTTCATTTATGTATGTATATATATATATATATATATATATATGGATAAATATATATATATATATACATATATCCGTTCATTTATGTATGTATGTATATATATATATATATATATATATATTTATATATATATATTTATATATATATATATATATATATATATATATATATATATATATGGATAAATACATGTATGAATCAAAGAGCAGTAATCAAAGTCCAACAGAATACTTAGAAGAAAGTGAAATAGGACGTGGCCTAAAAGAAGGCTGTAGCATTTTGCTGCTGCTGCCTTATCATTTACACTGAGGCACAGATGGATTAAGCCATGGATGGCATGGAACAAGGAATAAAAGTAGGAGGAAAATTGTTACAAGACATAAAATTTGAAGATGACCAAGGAATGGTAGCAAGCAGCGAGACTGGACTGCAGAAGATAATGGATAGGCTCAATGATACGGCATTTTAATATGAATGCAGATTAACATCAAAAAGACAAAAGTGATGAGCATCCCAGAATACAGGTGAAATCAATATTATAATAATTGGTACTAAATGGAATTGGTAAGGATTTTCAAATATTTAGGCCATACTATATAATAAATGATGCGAAGTGTGAGACTGAATATGCAGTAGGATTGCACAAGCAAAAGAGGCCTTCGGTAATATGAAGGAACTTTTGACAAAAAGTATGAATAAAGATACTAAGATAAAGATAGTGAAAACCTTTGTATAGACTATTATATCGATGTGAAACATGGACCTTAAGGAAGGAAGATAGTCTCAAAGGTTACAAATGAGGCAGTTCTGGACTCAAGAAGACTCAAAAAGTTACAAATGAAGGAGTTCTGGAGAGGTCGGTACAGAATGACAGTTGATATATGCATTAAGAAATAGGAAGAAGAGTTGAATAAGGCACATTCTAAGACGGGAAAGTCTACTAAAGAGGTCATAGAAGGCAGAATGAAAAGAAATAGAGGCAGTGGCAGGCCGATATTAGGAATGTTAGATGATCATGTAAAGATACACTCATATGTGGACATGAAGTGGAAAGCCGAAGACAGAGAAGAGTGGAAGCGTTATATACCATGGACCTGCCAGTAGGCAATGTACTAGGAGAGAGATACATATGTTTAATATATATATACATACATATATAAAACTATATATTTCTCTCGCCCTTTATTAATATTGTATACCATAGTTTGTGTCACTGTATACTGCACAACATTGATGTACAGTTTTTTTTATCATTTGACAGTGTTGTTAGAAATAATTAAAAAAATTTTTAAGATTATTTGAATTTTGCTGTAATGCCATTTGCAAAGCGAATTGTGGAATTTAGTCAAAGTTACTCATCTGACAGGGATACATCTGATACAGTGGACGTGTTAGGATTAAGATCTGTATGTACGACTCTTCAGTCACTAGTCCAGCGGGCTGATAGTGTGTGGGATGAATTACTACAGGAGTGTATGCTGATAAATGATAGAACTTTGAAAATCAAATTTCGCATAGATCAGTTAACTATAACTGTCAATAAGTTAAATGCTAAAACAGTGAAAATACGTAAGTATATCAACTTGTCTTGATTCGTGTCTTTCTGTCACTATGTAGAATTTTATTTTGTGTGATGTTTAAATTTATAAATATCTTTAACTTGTCTTTTTCTAGTCAAGTCTTTGTCTTCCTTGTGTAGGCTTTTATATTTTTCGTTTCGAAATTCTTTTAGTTTATTAACGTTAACAAACGTCATCAATGCATACTGTTCCATCTGGACTTTTAAGTCAATTATTTAATTTGTTGACAACTATAATTAAAATTTCATATGATGTCTTAGGCAAATATGTTCTTTAAGTATTAGGATTTCTGTAGAGGCTAGAGGAGCAGCAGCTGCTGTTTTGTCAACAATTTCGTGAAATAGGGTATATAATAAGTAATTATATATAAACAGGGTGGTCCAGAATAAATGAAACTACTTTGAAGGCTAACAACTTTGACAATTTTTATCCAAACGTCATACTTTATGCATTACATTAAAGACAATTCACCTTTCGATCAACCTGGTGAATATTTAGGAGATATTCTCACAAATGTTTGAGAAAGTGCCATTAATCGCAGATTTGTAATTTTCACGTCATATGATCGCCTGTATGAAAGTAAACCTGCCAGAGCTTATTGAACCGTAGAACTGGCCTCCCCATGATTTGAACCTTATTTACTATTCGATTGTTTACTAATGTCTTCAGCAATTAGTCTATCGTGAACCGATACACGACATTGAACATTTCAAACAAGTCAATGTTCTCCGCTGGACCCAGAGATCAGTCAGGCACTCGTGGACTCGGTAAATTGGTCAGTGGTCCCAGCGGGTGAATGCAGTTATTCGGGCACATGATGGACACATTGAACATTAGTTAAATTAATTCTCAATTCATTTTGGACAAGGATAGAAACTGCAATGCGCTTTCTGAAATAGTTGAGGCATAATACACTTAATGTTAAATTCTTTATTTTCATATCTTCAGTTTTCACCTAATTTCATTGAAAATTACATATCGGCGACTAATGATACTTTCTTAAACATGTGTAATAGTTTCTCTTAGATATGTAGCAAGTGAATAGAAAAGAGAATTGTCTTTAAATTAATGTATCAATTAAGATGTTTGGATAAAAATTGTCGAAATTATTAGCATTCAAAGTAGTTTCATTTATTCTGGACCATCCTGTGTATATATATATATATATATATATATATATATATATATATATATATAATATATATATATATATATATATATATATATATATATTTCCTCCACTGATCACTGAAATAACAGAACAGGTTAACAAGCCCGGCGCAGTTAATCAATATGAGACTGAAATCTTGCCATTGTTTGCCTGGTGAGACATGATCGTGGGAATACCCAGAAGTAGGCCTGTGTAGCAATTTAGAAATTCAGGTACAGCTGAATCTTTTGTGATTAGAATCATTAGATACAGCAAAGCTAGATCCGCTGATATGAATGAATGATTGCTCATTTCGTAAATTTATATTTGTATTTATTGATCTATTTTTTTTTTTTTTTTTAATTAAGTTACAATTTTATCGTAAGCTTACTAAATTGAACAAGATCCATAATTTCAGAAGCTGATCCTCAATTCTACCCAAGTGTTACCAGGAAAACTGACCATAATTATTGATAACATGACTAAACACAAGTTATACAAAGTGAAATTATCATCTATGCTGATTTTTTGCTCTGAAAGACTTCTCCCTTCGTATGATTGCATGTCAGTTTGTGTGGTTTTATTTTGTGACTGAAACCCTTACGTGGTGTATTACATGGAATCATTTCTTATTTCTTCCAATTCTACATAATTTTTAAGATTTTATGTTACAATAGGACAGAGCAAGAGTCTGAAGTGATATAATCATATAACCATAAGCGATTATCACGTAATTAGTTGCTATATACAGTTAAGCGCAGTCCCATAGTCCTAAGCACTGGTTAAAGTGGGGGCGGGGAAGCAGGGGAACAGAGATAGTTATTGTTATCTCCTATATCTTTGATTTGTGTGGAGATATTCTAGCTAGGTTAAACCTCCTATCTCTTTGATTAGATCATTTGTGGCAGAGATATTAGATCATTTGGGGCCGTACTTTTCTAGGCTATGTCATCATATGTGCATTTTGGCGAGAGATTTATTCTTGGAGGTGATTTCAACGCTAAGCATGTAGACTGGGGCTCTAGAATTACTACAACTAAAGGCAATGAATTACTAAAAGCCATAAAAGAACTGGGTTGCAATTTCCAGTCTGCAGGTAAGCCAACATACTGGCCAACTGATACCAATAAACTCCCTGATATGCTAGATTTCTTCATAACCAGGAAAGTTGCAGCAAACTTCCTCCATGTTGATGATAACTATGATCTTGACTCTGACTCTGCAGTACTTCTCACACTAAGCGAGAATACATTCAAAAAAGAATCTCGACCTACATTGATAAATAAATCTACCGATTGGACGGGTTTCAAATGTGATCTGCAAAGAAATATTAACCTGAAAGTTCCTCTGAAAACTGTAGAGCAGCTAGAAGACGAAGTGGATAAATTTGTTAGAATAATACAGAATGCAGCTTACATGAACACTCGAGAAAGACATTTTCCTACTGCGGGTAATAATTATCCAATTGAAATTAGACGGCTTGTGACTGAGAAGAGGAAGGCAAGACGAAGGTGGCAGCAGACTAGAGATCCAGGAGATAAAACTATTCTAAACAATAGAACCCAAAACCTGAAAAGAGAAATACAGAAACTAAAAGATGAGTAACCTAACGACAACTCAACACGGCGATTATTCTCTATGGAAAGCTACAAAGCGAATTAAAAGACCCATAGTCTCAATTCCTCCTGTCAGAAATGGAACAGAGCCCTGGGCCAGAAGCAATAAGCAAAAAGCCGACCTCTTTGCTGAAAGCCTGTATGAGATTTTTCAACCAAACCCAGTACAGAATAATATATCACTACATCTCATCCCTAATAGCAATCTTGAAGCTATCCCATTAACTACCCCTAAAGAATTGGCTCAAGAAATAAAAACAAATTTAAGTCCAAGAAAGGCTCCAGGATTCGATCTGATCACTGGATTGATTTTGAGAGAACTGCCACGGAAAGGGTTAGTCATGTTGACGTACATAATTAATGCTGCTTTTCGACTGAGATACGTACCAGACAGCTGGAAAGTTGCTGAGGTAATTATGATACAAAAACCAGGTAAACCTCCTAACGACGTCAAATCATACAGACCTATCTCTCTTCTACCTGTTATATCAAAACTTTTTGAAAAGTTACTTCTGAAACGGATGAAACCGATCATCGAAGAACGAAAGTTAATCCCGGATTTTCAGTTTGGATTTAGACAAAAGCATTCTACAATAGAACAGGTACATCGAATAACTGATGTTATCGAGAATGCATTAGAGAAAAAGGAAGTCTGTACGGCATTATTCCTAGATGTAGCTGCTGCTTTTGATAAAGTTTGGCATGAAGGCCTGGTATATAAACTCAACCAGCAGTTGCCACAACAGTATACAGAGATATTAACATCTTATATCTCGAATAGATCATATAGAGTTAAATATGACGATGAATATTCTGATCTCAAAGGAATACATGCAGGCGTTCCACAGGGAAGCGTGATTGGACCAATCCTTTACCTGCTCTACACTTGCGATATTCCAGTTATGAGAGGAGTTACTATGGCCACATTTGCAGATGATACAGCAATAATCGCAACTGGCAAGGATCTCGCCACATCGACGACCAGAGCACAAGCAGCATGTAATACATTTCTAGAGTGGACTAAATCTTGGAAGATAAAGTTAAATGAACAAAAGTCTGTTCACGTAAACTTCACGAACAAAAGAATGAAGAATCCGCAAAGGCTAGCTATCAATGGTACTGTTGTTCCCTAAATAGTGCTAAATACCTTGGCATGAATTTAGATAGTAAGTTGAGATGGAAAGTGCATGTCAAGAAGAAAAGAAATGAGCTCAACCTCAAATATAGGCAGTATTACTGGCTCATTGGGAGAAATTCTAAACTTTCGGTAAATAATAAACTTATAATTTATTGTCAGGTTCTGAAGCCAGTCTGGCTTTATGGATGTCAAATGTGGGGCTGCACGAAATCATCAAATACCAAAATCATACAAACGTTCCAGAATAAGGTCTTAAGAAACATTGTAAATGCTCCGTGGTACATCAGAAATGCTGATATTCATCGTGATCTGAAAATAACTCTGGTAGCAGAAGAAATAAGAATGGCGGCATCAAGACATCAAGATCGGCTCAGTCGTCACATCAATCCTCAAGCTCTTAGACTACTTAATCAACGACATCGTGTGCGCAGACTGAAGAGGACGAAACCCTTCGAATTAGTTTAATCAAAAATTAGAACGATTTTCGTGATTTAATCAAATTAATAATTAATCTAGAATAAATTAATATTGAATTGAATTATTTGATATCAAATCAATTAATTTGAATGGTCCAAGTACTGGTCTAGTACAGCAATTTGCTATTATAATTATTAATTATCTATGCCTTATAAAGCAACAAGTTTAGATTTATTTTAAAGTTGTAAAATCTAAATGTAGTCAGTGGATTATTTTTAGTTATGTGTACTTGTTAGACTGTTCGGACAAAATTAATGGTTGGTCTTTGTAGACCAGTTTTAATTCTTTAAATTAAAAAAAAAAAAAATCATATGTGCATTTATCGCTACTCTGCCATTTTGCATAGATGTCGCTTTTTAAGTCGTCTTGTGATTGATTGATTAGTGTCCTGTTAAATCATGAGGCTTATTGAATAGTGCATATCTATGTTATATACAGATTAAATATAATTAAATGAATGGTTGAGGAGATTAATTATATTTAATCTTCTCTCAAACCTTCTAGAGCTACAACGTGTCTCCATCTCTGCATCGGTTCTTTGACAGATGTAATTAGAATTAAATCAAGCGTGGTGATGGAGCTACACAGACAGGAAGTACCCGTAACAATAGGTCATTTGTCTGATGGGGTTTTGAAAGCTTGTCTCAGTCCAGACTGTCATTGAATGAAGTACAGGTAAAGAGTAGTGCCGGTAACGTGCCTGTGTGGGTCCTAGCAGCTGACTGATCAGTCCTTAGTTCTCGCCTGAGCTCTGTTTGTCTTCTACGTTATTGTCTGTTAGTCTTTGTCAGGAGTGGAACATGCACTCGCTTGCCCTTATTTCACCTGTGACACGATTACCTCAGTTAATACTTGATAGTAATAGTAGGTCAGATGTTATCATATCCTCGATGATAATTATGTAATGAGTTCTGTAATTAGCAAATCTTCAAGAAATACATTTTTGAAACCTACAGATTTTCAGTCTTCTTTTATCTGTCCGGATCTGGGCACCAAATTATGTTAAGGAAAGTACCAATGAAGGTACTATCAGCCTAGACATTTCAGGAAAAAGAAAATATATGAGAATATTTGCAAAGCCCTGGACCAGGTTCAAATCTCAAATATCTCAGACAAATGACGGGAGAGCTAATGAAACATTCAGTGCCTCATCTATTTAAATACCTACACCACTGGCTGGAGCCAGTGGCGAAGTTGGTAAGACACTCGACCGCGGATCAGTATGTGCTGGTTCAAATCTTGGGCTCGCCCGTCACTGACATTGACTTCAAGTGAGGAAGCTGACGCTAACTTTAGCTTTACCAGCTTTATCTATCTTCTTTCATTTTCTAACCTTTCCATTTCTATTTTCTTAATTTCTATACGCTTCGATTCTTTGTTTCTGAATATTTTTTCGTGTTGGATCTGCCAATACGGGAATAAACTAATAAAAACTGCAGTATATCGATAGGTCGCACAAACTTTAGACATACAGATTTCCTGACACTTCACTTGCGGCCCTAAATGCGAAGTCTACAGACACCAACAGCCAACGCACCACACGGTGACGACTGAGTATATAATGTCCACAAAGAAAGCGAGTTAAGAAACAGTGCAAGTCCAAGATCCGAGACCAGAAGGTCAGAATATTGACATATGGGGGAGGGGGGGATGCGGTTTTAGCTTTCCCAAGAAAGTACTAATACAATATCTTTTTTATATATGTTTATCTATTCTTATATATTCAGTCACTGTTCACTCAGACTCGAGCTGTCTCAGTATGATTTTGTCTGTGTCTGTCTCAATCTTTGTCTCTGTCTTAATCTGTTTTTATCTGTGTCTGTCTCAGTCTCTGTCTTTCTCAGTCTCATTCTCTTCCAGTATAATTATTTCTATCTGTGTCTGTCTCAATAGCTCTCAATATGTTTGTATTCCTGTCTGTCTCATTCTCGGTCTGTCTCTGTCTCAGTCTCGCTCAGTTTCACTCTCTCAGACTGAGCCTGTATATTTGGATTATTTAAAATAATCCTGCGAAGTTGTTGAAGCAGAGTCTATTAATGATTTTAAATATAGAATGGATAGAAGAGATATAGAGGTGGCTTAAGTTACTGTTGGACTAACGATAATAGTTGAGAATTATAGATCAGGTGACTACAGTATTAATTGGCATAGTGTACAGTGAATTAGCATATAATATAAGTTACAGAAATGTGTGAAAAATATATATGTATTAAGTTTTCAGTGGATAGTTTGCTTCAGTGTGAATCTTGAACTAGCATCTGATGCTTCATAGCTGACATGTTTGTTTTTGAACTGCTTTTGATTGTTTAATCTAAGAAAATCGCAAATCTTGGGAACGTGCTGTTCAGTCCTAACGTAAATTACTACAAGTTGAGTTCAGTCACTGCCTTGAATGCCGTACTTGCGTGCTCACTGTGGCGTAATTAGGACCCCTATTGCTTTAATACTTTGTAATGGCTGTAAAGCTAATGGCAACGTCAATTCCATCCCTTGAAAGCGATATCAGTGACGGATGAGCTTAGGATTTGAACCCACTTATACTGATCCGTGGTCGGGTATCTTACCGACATCGCCACTGGGTCTAGCCAGTGTAGGGTACTGTATACCATAATACAATATATTACTATCCTGAACCTTTGTATCAGTTTGGCAAAGTGTGTTGTGCACAAATAAACAGATTCCGTTGATAACATGCTGTTGCATACCATGTTGTAGGTAGATTGCACCGTTACTTAGACTGTTTATATTGCTCTATCTCTGTTTTTGCCTGTTCTCTGTTGTCAATTTGACGTATGTCTGGCTGTTAGACTCTATTGAATGCATCAGTGACTTCTCGCCTCTAGGGCATCTATATATTTCTTAACACCTCATGGCAACTATTGTAATGATTGTATAAGAATGGCAAGTAAATCGAGATAAATACATTGCTCAGCAGCAGGGATAGAATGTCATAATGTCAAATGAATAATTGCTATAATTGCGCTGTGAATAATAACAATAACAGGCAGTATAGTGAAATGATCAAATGATCGACTGTGTTGATATCTATCACTTTTAATACCACACTTTGGGCAACTTGTTCCATTGTAAAACCAGTTCTGTGAATGTCTGAGGATTTCATCTCAGATCATCGCGGCCGGGAATCAAACCCACGATAGTTCAGCTCAAATCGGGATCTGTCAATTAAAACTCATGACGTCACCTGCCGCCTTCAACCCTCAAAGCTACACAAAGAGACCCTCTAAATTCGAAAAACCCTCGAAGAGACATTCAATAATGTCAAAGCATCGCGAAGTATCAAGATAGACCGTAATCTAATAAATCTACCAGGAATTGTAGTTTTATAGTATTCATTATTAATTCTTTGCATATGAAGTTATTAGAATAAACAATAGATCTACTAATAATTTTGTCAAAGTTTAGCTTTAATCTTTACTTGAACTTCGTTTGGGTTCACTAGACGTAGCATGGCTCTACTGATCTGGAGCATATATCTAGTGATCTGGAGCATATATCTAGCGATCTGGAGCATGTATCGAGCGATCTGGGCCATGTATCTAGCGATCTGAAGCTTTGCTCTAGTGATCTGGAGCATGTATATAGTGATCTGGAGCATGTATCTAGTGATCTGGAGCATGTATCTAGCGATCTGAAACATTGCTCTAGTGTTCTGGAGCATGTATATAGTGATCTGGAGCATGCATCTAGTGATCTGAAGTATTGCTCTAGTGATCTGGAGCATGTATCTAGCGATCTGAAGCATTGCTCTAGTGTTCTGGAGCTATATAGTGCTGTCAAGCTGTAGTGTTGCTGGAGCTCTAGTGTTCTGGAGCTCTATGTGTATAGTGCTCTGGAACTCTTGTGTTTTGCTAGAACCATGCTGTTCTGGAGCTGTAGTGCTGTGGAGCTGTAGTGCTCTGGAGCTATAGTGTTCTGGAGCTGTAGTGTTCTGGAGCTATAGTGCTATGAATCTCTAGTGTTTTGGAGCCATGATGCACGGGAGCGCTAATATGTCGTTTTTATCGTTTAATGAATAATATTGATATGGCAACTATTTTGTGTCTGTGCTCCTCATCAGATAATCGATTACTGCGGGCGAGGCCTCTGATATTGCTGCATTCGGAAGTTTAAAGTGTTAGGTAAAGTATCAGGTGGTAAGGGATTAAGTAGCTGAACCCGCTGCTATGCAATAAATTCAATGAACTCAAATCTACATGTAGGCCTACTTAGCTGTATGTGGTCTAGAATGTTAACCGCTGAGCGCAGCTGGCGACAGGCGCAGGGTCGCATTTCCTTCCGTTCTACTAAGCCCTCGTTCGCTTGTGCTCCACCGATTTCTTTAACAAGCGAGTGTTAACGTCAGTTTTCTCATTCGAAAGCTATGCCAGTGATTAGAGATTCTGTTCTCGAATAACCTTGAAGCGGTTCAGCGTCTCGTTCTTCTGAGTGAATCTTTTATAAAACCTGCTTTAAGCTATTAGCAAACTATGCGGAAATGATATTAGCATCTCTTTCCATACCACAAAGATATTAATTTGAAATCTGGTCGGGTTTAAAATCAATCAGTAAGAATTTAACGTCCAGTTTCTCACATAAGGCAATATCAGGTACGTCATATTCTTTTCACTCTGCTTATCATGCAAGTGTGTAAGCTACTTGATCGTACAATGTAGTCAAAGTAACGAAATTGATGATTTTTGTTTTTAGCAGTGTCTTATTGCTTCTTATATCAATTTATGAAAATGTTTAAGTGAAACGTATTTGCGATTTTTCTAGACATTGCAAGTAGTGAACAATCTGTGTGATACTTTGTCTGTAAATCTGTTTCTACTCAGTCAACATACCTGATATATCTGCTGAGCATGAATATTTGTCGAAGTTATTATTGAAACATATTTTCAGTGTAACTGCTTCTAAAACTGTCTCGCTATTACTATTTGGTTGTGTACATTCCTGTAAGCCTGATTCGGAATACAACGATGAACGGAACCTTAAATTTTATTTGACATTTATTGACTTATTTATTTATTTAGATATCATTCTATTAGATCCTACGTTTACTTGAGCACTGAGTTAATTTATTGCTACTCTGCTATGTATACACAACAAATATATCATTTATAGTCTTGGTGTGTGTTTGATCTGCTTTCAATCCAAGCTTTTCACAATATCCACTTCAGGATCCATAGACTGTGGCGAATCGAACATCGCATCCATCTATAGGCTTCGCACTGCTGGTTCCTTCGGCAGTTGAATTCAGTTCAAATTAGTCGTCATTTCAGAAGTTTTCATTGTTTCTTTAATAAATAATTCCATCATGTTTGATCATTGTTAATAAAGTCAGTAACTGGATATGGATGTGTCGGAATGAAAATAAACTATCGTGCTATGAAATACTGAGACATTTTAAGAAACTGGAGGGGGTAGGGGAGTTAGAGAAACCCTGACGTACTGCAGAATAAACCGATGCATTATTGATGTTATTGTATTACAACAGCAGCGGGCAGTCTCACACTCGTACCCCCCTCCTACCTAGAGCCTGGGGCTAGCGGCATATCGTGTAGCGATCAGCTACCGACCAGTGCAGGATCGAATCCTGGTTCCACTGGGGAATCTCTGTTTACCGAGTTAGAGATCGGTCAGACAAATATTTTCACAGAGGAGACAAGACCGGCGTGTGTTCAGCTTCTGCATGACTCAGCAGAAACCAGTCCACTCAAGGTCATACGACTATGCTGGACGGGCACAGGATTGGATCAGACGATACCTGATGATTCAAATCATTCCAGTGTTGATGCAGACACGAGCAGGGAGGTAGGTTGTGAGGAGAGAGTAGGGGAGACGGGAGAGGACGGGTTTATATACGGGCCTCATGTGTTCTCTCCTGTCATCACGACGAGACGGGAGGGAAATAGAGAAGCTGGTCGGTGTCGAGCAAAGGTAAGTCTTGTTTACTGTTGTTTACCGTCAGTGACATCGCTTTCGAGTGAGAAAACTGACGTTAATCATAGCTTTATTTTTTTTTTTAAATTTCAATATTTTGGAAAATATTTTAATCATTTTGAAATTACAAAATAAAAATAGAAGCTGGTGAGTGTCTAACAAAAGGAAATATTGTTTACTGTTATTTAAATTTCAATATATCAGGAAATATTTTAATCTCCTTGAAATTGCAAAAGAAAATTTACAATGTTACTTTAATCATTACTCTAAATTATGCAACAAGGTTGAGAGAATATCCTGTAGAGCATTGTGGTAATAATATAGTTCTAAGTGTAACATTGGATATAGACAAAAGTGCTACTGCTGTAGCAATGATTATGCTAAAAATTTTATGCTGTAATGTGCAATATAGATTAGGTTAAAACGACTCAATCTAGCCTTATACAGTAGACCACTCCATCGATTGGTTAAACGTTCTTAGAGAATTTTATTTGTGGCTCAAGCGTTCATTAGTATATTAATTGAAAGATAACATTTTAATCATGTATACACTATGCGGTCTCTCTGTAGTGTAGGTCGCACTCAGTCAATGTCTTGTATATAGTTCAACAAGTTACACCTAGCTGTTATAACTTACGACACTTGTAAAAGTTCTTTATTGCTTTACGATAACGACGATAATGTGCTATACAATAACATGTACTCCAATGCCTCAGAATTATTCTTCACTGCAAACTTACTTGAAAATTAATTGTATAATGCGCAGCATAAGCGTACATGAATACACGTATATATAGGCCTGTATATACATGTATATATAATATAATATACTTTATATATATATATATATATATATATATATATATATATATATATATATATATATATACTGTATATATATACTGTATATATATACTGTATATATATATATATATATATATATAACTCCTTCAGGCCTGGTTTATCGCAATCGGATTAGCTGCGCGTCAAATGAACGATGTTAAGCTATGTCGAGCTCGGTTAGTAGGCCTACACGGTTATTTGACTTTTGACCACCTCGGAAGACCGAGTTTTGACAGCTTTGAAAAAATTTCCTAAATCCCCACAGTACAGGTTCAACGTAACAAGACGTGCTCAGCCGATACTTGACAGTGGTATTGTCGACAGAATAGAACCTAACGGTCGGCCGAATTCCATTAAAAAGATTTTCGAAAGAAGTTTTAAATGACAGATCCTGAAGTGAGTTGAACTCTCGTGGGTTCGATTCTCAGTCGCGCTGAGATGAGAGTAAAATCTCGGACATTCACAGGACTGGTCACACGGAAAATGAGCTAAATTACCTAACTGTTTAGACATGAGACATGCGGTATTAAAAGTGATAAATATCAGCATAATATTATATAGATTTAATGATATCATACTACTAGATCATTTCATTATAATATGAGTATATATATATATATTATATATATTATATATATATATATATATTAATATATATTATATATATATATTATATAATGTGTATATATTTATATATATACATATATATATATATATATATATATATATATATATATATATATATATATGAATATAATTTTCTTAAAATGTGGATAATTGTGTAGCGCACAAGTGAATATACCTATGGTCATTTGCGATAACCCATGGTAACCTCAAACCAGTGAATAGCCGCAAGTAGAGTGTGATAACTCTGAGCATCTGGCGCACTAGAATGTGTATCAGTAGCACAGATGTTCCCTGTTAGGTTATTGAATGTGTTCTATACATTTCATCGCTTGATGGACGGGATATCTAATGATATCAATTACACCCCCTCCCCCCATCCCACAGACCTCATTGACGAGTTAGCGTACAGAACAATTGTGCTCCCAGTGGCTTCAGATCTCCACCACCTGGCACCTTATAGGCTCCAGCAACTGGCACCTGATAGACTCCACCACCTGGCACCTGATAGACTCCAGCAACTGGCACCTGATAGACTCCACCACCTGACACCTGATAGGCTCCACCACCTGGCACCTGATAGGCTCCAACACCTGGCACCTGATAGGATCCAGCACCTGGCACCTGATAGGCTCCACCACCTGACACCTGATGGGCTCCACCACCTGACACCTGATGGGCTCCTCCACCTGGCACCTGATGGGCTCCACCACCTGACACCTGATGGGCTCCACCACCTGGCACCTGATAGGCTCCACCACCTGGCACCTGATAGGCTCCACCACCTGGCACCTGATAGGCTCCACCACCAGGCACCTGATAGGCTCCACCACCTGGCACCTGATAGGCTCCACCACCTGGCACCTGATAGGCTCCACCACCTGGCACCTTATAGGCTCCACCACCTGGCACCTAATAGGCTCCACCACCTGGCACCTGATAGGCTTCAGCAGGAAGAGAGCGCTGGATTGGAATGACTTACTAGACCGCAATTTGACACCTAACTGATCATGACAATGAGGCAACAGCTTCGAGTTGAATGAGGGTGTTGTAAGATTTTATCATATCATTTTTGATAACATGCAAGTATTTCGCGGAGATGATTCTTTTAAATTCCCACTAAAATAACCAAATAACGGTCATTTTGAGCTTAATTTAGAATGTCTGACATTTGTGTAAAGTCTGTGATTACAATGTAGCCAAATTAGGCCCTACAATTTGGGCTATATCTTGTCTGATTTAAAATAATATTTGAACTGCAACATTGCGCTGAGGTTCTTTTTAACTAGCAAAAACTTAGTAGATTATTTGATACGAATTCTGACTTTAGATGATCAGTCATTTGTATTGCAACATAGAGAAGTAGCTGGATAGGAGTAGATTATATATATATATATATATATATATATATATATATATATATATATATACATATATAATATATATATATATATATATATAATATCTTATATATATATGTGTATATATGGCTATATATATATATATATATATATAATATTATATATATGTTATATATATATATAATATATATATATATATAATAATTATATATAATAGATATATATATATATATATATATATAGAGAGAGAGAGAGAGAGAGAGAGAGAGAGAGAGAGAGAAAGAGTTGTCAAGAGATAGATATGCAACATTTTTAAAATAAAATATGTTCTGTAATATATAAAGATCATCTGAAGTCAAGTCATAAATCAAAGGGGTTCATTTGTTATAATATAGTCTTATGTCAACATACTAGTTAACAGAGCGTGAAAGTAAGATACGAGTGTTTGAAGTGTCTGTGGCATGTTTGCATTTATCTGTCATTTTGTTCTCTGCCAAGGATTGCATAACATAAGACATACATTGATTCTCTCTCTCTCTCTCTCTCTCTCTCTCTCTCTCTCTCACTCTTCAGTGTACTGCTAATGACAGGTCCAAAATGCATATTTCTACGTCCTTTTCACCCTCAGTAAGTACAGTCCTGCACTCCATTGACGCCCAAGTTAAACTCATCACTGGCCATTTCTAAATCTTGTGGAGATTTTAGCATGGACTAATATGGCTTCCGATGTGACTTAGTTACTTCTTGTTTAGTCTCCCTTTACGATATGGACAGTTTGTAAGGTTAGTAAGGAACAGTTTGCGGTTGATCTATTCTTTAATAACTTAGTCACAACTCTTGTATTAACATGGGTTTAATTCAATGCGTCTTTACCGTAATTTACTAAAAGTATGCTATACATATTCCTGCGTCTATTAAATAGAAGATGATCAATATATAGAAAAGACTTTTTGTTTAAACTGACAAGATTTTGCAATAGCATGAATTTTGCAATAAACTGAATATAATAAATAATCATTTTCTTCCTGTGTCTAAATCTTCGCAATTCGCATCTTGCATGTGGGCCTCTATGCGGTTATTAGTGAGTTATATAATTGATTTAAATTTCCAGGACCCAGCGCAGATATTTCTTACGCTCTTAACTATCTCGTCTGGTTCTTGAATAAATTGCATGAATTATAAAAAGTATATAATGTTTGCATTGCAAACTATCATAATACAAGTGGCAAACAGTTTTACCTGGTCTGTGCTCGGCCACTAAGTGTGGACGTGAGTCATCATAGCTTGCCGGTGAACCAAGTGGCAAAATAGGTTCATTTCCGTGCTCCAATTATAAAGGACTAATTTATTTGGAGCTCGCTGGAAAACTATTTGGGACACCTGGTAGATCGTGGAAGTAACTACGTCGAATTTTTACATATTTTTGACCGCACTGTACTACAAACCATTCAAATGTCGGGCTTTTAAGTGGGTGGATTGCTGACGTTAATTGCGGAGATGAGATTTTATAAATAGAGAAAGGGTTAACTTTTAATACTTACGTCTCTATAAGATAAAGCATTTAAAGGAAAAAATTATCTGAATTTTCATTAAAATAAAAAGATTTTCTCTGCAACGATATATGAGCCTCTTAATGAAAATTAGTTTTGCTTATTTGAAGGCATAAACATTTATCTGCTTTTCTATTTTCAACACAATTAGACATGAATAACCTACAACCACCCAATCTATTCATCAAATTATAAATAGCTGGTACATAGCTGGTATAGCTAAGGTTAACGTCAATTTTCTCACTCGAAAGCGATGTCAGTGACGAGCGAGCCCAGGATTTGAACCCCGCACATACTGATCCGCGGTCGAGTGTCTTACCGACTTTGCCACTGGCTCCAGCTAAATGAAATCTTAGACAGAAAAATACTTCTGTAAGGGGCAGTTTTGCTGCTCCCGGAAATGGCAGATCAAAAATAATTCCAATAATATAAATTTGTAATATCACATGTGTCTCATATGATATTGTAAAATGAATATGTGTTTACATAATATGATGTGTTTTGATATGATACAGTGATTTGTGATACAGTGCTAATGATTCGTGATACAGTGATTGTGATTCGTGATATAGTGATTCGTGATACAGTGATAGTGATCCGTGATATTGTGATAGTGATGTGTGATACAGTGATAGTGATACTTGATATAGTGATTTAGCATTTATGTATTCAGTAATTTTTTGCTTTTAATTTTCAGACCCGCCGCCCTGTTCCTCTCATTGTTCCGCTCTCACATCGACCACTTAGAGAGCCGAAGATATCATCGTCATCTTCTGTATCAGAGCCCACTGTCACTAGAGAGCCGAAGATATCATCGTCATCATCTGCATCAGAGCCCACCGTCGCATCGACTTCACTACGGGACCTGAGTCCAGGCGTGTCCAGTGATCTTCCAGGAGCTCCGGAGCGCTGTCAGTCCCAAACCTCAGTACTGGTGGCTGTCAACACGTCCGAGCAGCATTACCTCCAGCAGACGATCTTACATAGATCTCTCAGAGACATACACGGGGTTGAGTTAAGACGAGGCGGGACGAAGCACAGGAGATACAGCACAGGTACTTGTAGCCTGTTCACCCGGGGAGGCGATGCTGATGTTGGTATCGTTCCTCAGATGAACCACACTAATATATTGAGAAGCGCGTCACGAGAGCGCTGGCAGAAAGCCTACGCAGGAGAGGCTGAGTTCACTTCTGACTCGCCCCTCGCTGTTACACCGCGTGGAGCCAAGAAACGATCAAAACTTCGGCGTATGAAGCGCAACAACAACAACATCGATGAAGTTGTGACGTGTGACTGGAGGAGATCGGTTTGTCTGCTCATCAAATCAACCAAGACTGATCTAAGTGATGATGGTTTGTGGATAGAACGAAGACCGGCTGTCTGTAGGTCAGCGCTCAAGCAAAGCGCAATTCAGTCAGAGCGTTCTCAGTCGTTGCCGAGATCATTTAAAACAAATATTGAGAGTTCAAAACCCAGCGAGGCCAAAGTGTGTGCTAGAAAACTGTCTGCTACAGTATCACCCTGCGGCGTGGCAGTACCTCATTCTGAAGCAACTCCTAGTAAAGTTTTGTTGGAGAACTCCGCTGAACAAAATCCGGGAGAAGTGGGATCCGATGCTCTCTGTAATAATCGTAGCGCATCTGATAGCCGGTCTAAACTCATAAATCATGATAGGAGGTTTATTGAACCGTGCTTTCCGCAGAGTCAGATCTCAAAAGGTCATACGATATCTGAATGTGTAGGAGGTTCGTAATTGAATCATCATTGTACATGAAAATTTTTGTAAATTGTAGGGAATTTAGAGGCTATGTATATTGTCTAGCTTGCTAACAAAGCCTTTCATTCATAATGTTTCTCGCGAATGCATACTTATTGAACTTCGGGTTATTTATATTATATAATTTTAAATATGAGCAAATACCACTACCATTAACCATTATCATTACCATCAACTACCATTTACTCCTCAACTAATGTACTAACTACTGAGTGTCATAGAGTAATTATTCAATCTTACGACTAACTTCGTGCATGGGTATACGTTATGTAATTCAAATATGTTTTAGTAAATGTTTAACACATTTTTTATATTCTTTTTTTTTTGTAAATACTTCTTTTATAAACGCTGTATTCTATTTTTCAGCAGACGATCATGAAGACGGCTCCAGACATGCACGAGCTGTTGCTGAGCATTCCTCTTCTGCCAGGTCGAATGTTACGAAGCTGCTGAAAGAAAAGTAATATAATACCTATTATATATATGTTATGTATATATGTATTTAATGTATATATGTATGTATGTATGTATGTATGTATGTAAATAAGTATGTATATATATATATATATATATATATATATATATATATATATATATATATATATATATATATATATATATATATATATATATGCATATTTATTTACTTATGAAATCATATTCAGTTCTGACAAACATATGTACATGCACATAGAAAGTTCAACGAAAGAAAATAAAATTTAATAATTAATGATTAAAATTAATTAGAGGGGAAGTGTGTTAGCTGGGACGTCACTGTTACGGACACTTTCTTAGTAAGCAATCTCGGCCTTTCTTGCGCTGCTGCTGGTGCTGCAGCAGAGGTCGCGGCTAATAGGAAAACTCTGAAGTATGCCGAAATCTCTGGCAACTATATCTTCATGCCTATTGCCTTTGAGACCCTGGGGCCCATCAACTCTCTCGCATCAAACTTTATTGACGAAATAGGCAGGAGGACCAGCGCCATTACTGGTGATAAGCGCGAAAAATCTTTTCTGTGGCAGCGACTGTCTATTGCTCTCCAGCGATTCAATGCAGTCTGCTTCAGTGGCACTTTGGCTAAAGCGACTTCCCAGAGTGCAGAGGAATTATTTTAATCGCTTTTTTAAAAACTTTTAATTAAATAAAGTCTCTTTTATCTTATTTTTTAGCCCAGGGCCCTTTACAGCCCAGGGCATTAATTAATTTAAAAATAATTAATCAAAAATTACTAAATTAATATAAAAATTCATAAATGAAAATACTTAGCTGAAAGAAATGTATTTTATATATATATATATATATATATACACTTATACATATATATACATATATATATACCTATATATATATATATATATATATATATATATATATATATATATATATATATATATATATATATATATATATATAAGATGTGATGAGATTGAAAAAATGAAATTTACAGACACAAGAAAAAAGAAAAATGTAGTAAGAGATAAAGGAAATAACTAATCGG
The DNA here is from genome assembly GCA_905160935.1 of Enchytraeus crypticus. Lineage (NCBI taxonomy): Eukaryota > Metazoa > Annelida > Clitellata > Enchytraeida > Enchytraeidae > Enchytraeus > Enchytraeus crypticus. The sequence goes on from CAJHZI010000600.1 coordinate 619,340, forward strand.
AAATCTAATTGCTCACATATTAAGTGCATCAAGGCTAAGAATGATTGATAAATCTATAACTAATCGATAATTGCTGTTTTCAGATCGTCTGATAGATTGCCGGAGAGGTCGAGCCACCTCGCTGATGTTGTGCTGGTCGACTTTGAAGGAAGAGCGTCCTCTCGGTCGAACACTTCTGGGACCACGCCCCCTGTGATGGAGCCGGTAGGGACACGTGGAGAGCTGGACTGGTCGTATGGAGAGGTGATGTCCTTGACCTCTGTGGACCAGGATGGGTTCTACTCGTCCATGCATGCTGACAGCGGGCTAAATAACAACGTCGATCTTTTCTCGCAGGACTTGGAAGCATTGGATACCTTCAGCTTCTCCAGTTTCACTTCCACTGATCTCGGTCTGAACGGGAGTCCACTGTTTCCGCGAGATGTCGAGGTACGTGGAGGTAGTCGGTTGAGTGATCGGAGCAGCGAAGTGCCATTTCACTCCAAAGTAAAACAGTCAAATGGATCAAGTCTTGAGAATAGGACGACGAATAAGATTCTGAGAGGAAAGTCAGGAAGGAAGGCCAGCTTTGACGGAGGTTCAAGTCCGAGCCAGGATGGATCTATATCAGAGGCGGTGATCTTTCAGTTGACGGCAAAGGCGAATAATAACGCGACAGGATTTATGTCTCTCTGCGCCATCACACCATCGAACAGCGATGATGAGCAGGAAGTGTTCCACTCTGTCAGTGATAAGTCAGATCAGTTTACTTCCGGTTCTTCCTCTAGCCCCGTTAAATCTGTTGTAGTGTCCAGTAATAACACACAAGAAGAAAAAAGTAAAGTTAATAGTTTCCATAAATGTATACTAAATGAAAAAGATTCAGCTCTGGAGAAAATATCGTCTGCTTCAATTGAACCTGGGCCGATATTGAAGTCTTCTACAGTTCTTAACAATATTTCTTTCAGCGACAAATCATTACCAAGTGTCTCAGTTTTAAATAGAACTGGAAGCGCTTCGAGCAACAATGACACGAGAAGTGCAGTCGAGAGCAAGCTAGAGACTGCTGTTGATGAATCACGTGGTCAAATTTGTTTGATAAAGTTACCTCCTGATTCTGTTGACTTTTCAAAACTTCTCTTGAATTCTGAAGCGGATTTATCCGGTTCTAGCCAGTTGTCGTTAACCACCAAACTGTCTGCCGTTCAGAGAAATGATCTGGACAAGTCGACCAATGGCATGGCTTCCTTTAGTAGTAACTCAACTGATAGGTGGCGTCAGTCTCTTTCTCCAGATAACGAAAAGCCAAGTGTTCCAAATAAATATCGCCCAATCATAGTGGTTCGTCCAAAGCAACGAGAACCTGAGCCAATCGGAGTTGACGACGATGATATCAAGGAGTCGATGAAGTTAATGTCACCTGCTGATACTTCATGTAGCGAAAAACCTGATGTTTGCAAGATTTCTGTGGGAAATGATTTCGCCGAAACGACGGATAATCAGACCAGTAACATTATGCTGCCTATTTCTGCTCGCCTAGTGATTACGTCACCAGTCACCAAACAGTCTGAGTACAAGAAGAATCCTTTCAGGCGATCAGTTTGTTCACCCGTGTCTCCGGAAGAATTGAGGAAATTTTCGTCGACAGATCAGAACAACTACGAAGGAAAATCAAATCTAGACGACAAAGCTGATGAACTCTCTGATGACGATGATTTATTTGTTAAGCCTGTCACACCCGGTGCTCAGGGCGAGCCAATAAGAAATAAATGTAACGATTTTTGTACTTCCTCCTCCTTGGTAAACCATCTTTTCTTGGAAAATTTAAAGAATAAAAGCGGTCAAGCGCTGAGTAATAGACCGAATCATCTCAGTTTTTCTTCAAATTCTAATCGTTATTCAGAAACGGTACAAAATTATAGTTTACCAAGAGAAAATAAAGGTAATATGTTAAACTTGGAATCCAATACGGATGTATCGAGAAACTCTCATTCTTGTAGTAACAGCTTAACAAAGAACGATTCAAAAAATAACAACGACGCCAAGCTGGCTCGTATGGCTTTTCTTGGACAAAACTCCAATGCGGCCTTCGCTGGATTGGCTGCTGAACGGCTGTCAAAGGATAGCAATGATTTCTCGCCGAAACTAGAAAGGTTTCTAAAGTACAATCAGCATACAGCTGTGTAGTCGACAATTTTCTCTGATTATATATCTATAATAATAATAATAATAATAATAATAATAATAATAATAATAATAATAATCATAATAATCATATTAATAATAAATAATAATAAAGTTTTAACGTCCGTTTCCTGATACAAGGATGATGTCAGGGGCGTCCCCCATCGCATGTAGCTAGAATTATAAATAATTATAATTAAAAATATAACTATTCTTTCTAATGTACAATCAGCATACAGCTGTGTATTCAACAATTTTCTCACGTAACAACGAAATTCATCTTTATTTTTAAAGTTCACATAACACACAGCACGACAGTCAACATATTTCGAATAACATAAAGGTACAAAGTAAAACGCAAAGACAGGCACACTAATACATGCAAAAACCAGGTCATCAATGAGGGAGCATAACACCCTATCGAGTTGACCACCCGGATATCAATCACCCCGCTAACAAGCGTCCCACATGTCTAAATCAAACTTTTAATCAAAATAAAAGAGTGAAAGTGTCAATCATAGAAGATTTTAAATTACAACAAAGCAGAAGTTGGATGAGAAAAACAATTTTTCTTATTGTGACAAATTTTCTAATAAATACTGTTTAAATTCTCTAGAAAAGGTTGGTAGCAATTTGATGTTGCGTAATATTGGTGGAATTTTATTCCAGTCCGTACACGCCTCGTTTACATAAGATTTATAGAATGTCACATTGGATTTTTTAAACAGATAGTTGGAGTCAAGCAGTCTAGTTGAATAATTATAGTTAGAGTGGTTGAGATCAAACATATTAGCCAATACTGTAGACTTAGGTAGATTACTGCTAATACGTTTATGAATCAACTTGGGCATACAGTATTTATGCCATAGATGAACTGGCAAAATATCATAAGAAACATGAAGATCTTTAACATTACAGTAACGATGTCTTCCCTGCAAGGTTCGCAGAGCTCTGTTACAAGCAATATGTAGTGGTTGTAAAACATTCCAAGTGGCATAACCATAAATTTCAATGCAATATCTTACACGATCATATATCATAGAGAGATACAAGCTCCTGTGACAGGACAAAAGAGTAAATCCGAGTAATCCGTTAGCACTTTTAACAGTTTTTTTTCATCTTGATTGTAACTAAGTTAATGTAACAGTGTTGCCCACTGATGATCGTTTTAAATCTTCCGGACAATTGTAAGCATAAACAAATTTTTATTTGAAGTACTTGAAGTATTTCAAGAAGTATTTCAAACTTAAAGTATTTTAAGTTAATTTAGAACTTGATTTACCATAGAAATCTAGTTATCATAATATATTTTGAGTCAGTAAAAATTTGACTACGATTCTAAAGCTTTTGCTTTAAATTAGTTGTTGTTGCCAGAAGCGAGTCATTTAAATTATTAAATACTTCTTTAGTCGTTTTTGGATTGTTTAAAATATATTTTGGCATTCTACCGTTAAGGTTTTTCCCAGAACTTATTGATTATTTGTTCATTGTCGTTTTGCTATTGACAATTATATTGCATTTGATCTGCGTAATTTTGACATGCTTCAGTTATTATTCGTGCGTTTGTATAATATTACCTTTAAAGATTATACGCACATATAGACTGTATCGCTGCATTTAAACATATATCTAGACTGAGCGGTGCCTTTAGTTAAACGCATATCAAGACTGTATTGATGCCTTTAATTAGACACATATCAAAACTCGTTGGTGCTTTTAAACACATGTCAAGACTGTATTGATGCCTTTAAACACATATAAAGACTGATCGGTGCTTTTAAACACATATCTAGGTTGATCGGTGTCTTTAATCTTGTGAAATGTATATTTTACTGTTATTTATTACTACTACACTTCTAACAGCATCTTGTGCTTAACTAATTGTGTCTGTGCTCATTTGTTTCTTGACGATGATTTATAGGTTAGATGAATATACAGTGTCATTAATTATATCTGGGTTGCTTTGCAAAATTTTACACATTTTTATCATTCATTGTTATGAAACATCTCTACTTTAGTGCTGATTCGTGGGTCTATAAAATACTCCTTAACGAATATCATAGTTATATTTTTCCAAAGAATTGTAATTAATAACAATTGTAACAGGCACTTTCATAAATGTTTTAATCAAATATTGAGTTTGTATTATAATTAAGGCATTGACAGCATTTTTATACGAAAAGTGATAGTGATGACGTGTATAGTAGATTATGCATTATTAATATGTTATTTAGTGGATGCCTAGGATTCATACACTCAATCCTCTGGTTTCTATTTTTGCTGTTGTGGTCTGATAATTAATATTAGGCCTATAGATCACAGGATATTTCTTCCCCAGAGAAAGTCAATGGCTTAAAATTATTCTTTTAATTATGTTCTAGTATTACTTATTAACCGTCTATGTCGGTATCTTAAAATGACACTCTTTTCGCTAGTGACCTTTTGTATTGAGGTAATAATGTAGGTTAGTGCCAGATTGGCATATTTACAATTATAACTCGCCTAGCAATAGGAGATTTCTACTTCAGTTTTGAAAAGCTCTCCTGGAACAATATTTATTGCCTTGACTATATTATTGTTATTATTTAAACTGTTGCTAGCAATATCTTCTTCAGTGCACTGCCAAGTGGCAGGTTCAAGGTACATATTCATACTCAAAGTCTGTTTTCTCGCTCCATAAGAGCACTCCTTAGATCAACGAGTTAATCCCTTCACAAAGTCTATGCCTTATCCATACCTTATGTAACCTATAGCTTGGGAAAAATATAGCTTCTGAGGTGGTTTCCCGTTGCCTTCCTCAGTTTGGTGGATTAATTACCATTTAATCCTGGGGGAAAATATTTCATGGTGAGGTGGGTCCACTCTTGCCATCCTCAGGTCCTACCTTTAGTCGCCTCTTACGTAGGCCTACACGCGGCAGATTGTTTGCGGTTGCCCAATTCTGCAGTGGTCCAACCACACCCGAGCACAACACGGGAAATATATATATATATATATATATATATATATATATATATATATATATATATATATATTAACCAACTATGTCCACAGGGGCGGATCCTGAATTTTTTAAGGGTGTCGACATTTTTTTTGAGTTTTTGCTTACGCTACGCCTTCGGGGCAGGTGACGCAAGCAGAAAAAATGCTGAGGGGGGGGGGGGGGTGGAAAATTTTTCACTACTTCGCTCGGCTCACAGAGTGAGTGTATTCCCGTTTCTTACCGACACCCCCCTAGTCATACCCGTACTAAAGTCTGGGGAAAACCTAAAATGCCTAAAATCCTACATTAAATTTTGTTTTGGAAAAATGCAGGTTAATTTTTTCACCTTCGAAGAAACTTAGCGGATCTGAACGAATTGCGAAAGTAACCTAATTTTGGCGGTAGGGGCCCCTCCCAGCCATGGCAGTTTTCACCACTACTCCGGGACAGAGTTCACATTTTTCACTCACCCTTTTCTCCTCTTATAGACTTTTTATAATATGTAGCGGTAACTCTGCTCACATAATAAACAAAGCCTAGTGGGAGTGTGGGGATGGGTATGTGCTTCTATTTCAGGCTGGCAATATTCTATATATTCGCATATATTTCTTATGTATTTCTTCATTTATAAACATAATGGTGTTTTATAATTACAAAAATATTATATTTCAATTTCTTGTTAAATGATGATAAACATATGTCTTAATTTGCAGTTAATATATGTCTAGATAGAATATCTAGAGAGGATATTTTACACTTTAAGGATATATTACATTGCAGTTGCCTTCGTCAAAACAATCAATTTTATGATGCAATGTGGCGCCGCTCCAACGAATGAAAAAATACATAAGTGATTTTTCAAAGTAAACACCTCTTATTAAAGGTCTATATAGTGGTTTATGTGAAAATTAAGAGCTAGTCGAACGGTCAACCTTTTTCGGGCCCCCCTTCCATATATATACAGGCCTCCTAGTATACCAAATATATAGGCCCCTAGTGGGGTCTATATATTTGACATTTGAAAAAATTAGTCACATTTTCAAATTAGTGACATTTGAATAAATTCGAACTATAGTGGAAATGAGTTCCCTCTCGTACCCCCCTATCCCCCCCCCCCCCAACCACTGCCCTTGCAAACATATTTACACATACAAATTTTCATAGAAGCAATGAAAATATAGCTTAGAAATTTTTTCGACGGGCCTAGGGGGGGGGACCGGCCCTGGGTCCCCCCTGGATCCGCCACTGTATGTCCATATTATACATTATAATGCAATGTTATAATGTCATTTGTGTACGTCGTAACCTTGACAAACTATTCAAAAAAATATTTTAGAAAGGTATTTTCAAAATACTTTTGAAAAATATTTTGTCCATCACTGAGTATAGGCCTAGTTACAATTAAGTCTTCATCATGGCTTCCAAAACCAGTATAATTACATTAAGTTGTTGTTGCTACTGTTGCTTTTGAAGGCAGCCCTTTTATATGTATTTTCTGCGCATGCGTGCAATTGATAAATAAACAAATTTGATGATTTTGTCTATTGAATTGTTTACATTTGATGAGTAATCTTTGCCTAAATTCTATACCAGTATTTATTTACTCCTCTAAGTATCGGATGTCCAGGCTATGATAAAGCTAATATCTAACTATTTCTATTTTGAAATTCGATGTATTAAAATTACTAGAATAAAATTACTTGTATTAAAATACCAGTGCAAAAATCGGTTGTATCAATGTTATAAAAAACAGTAGATTTGGACAGCCTATCTCCAATCCCTATCTATTTCCTTAACCCTTAGTTTAAAAGTAGCGAAAATATCGGACCTATAAAATACATACAGCTAAATTAATGTCTTTCTTTTTAAATTATATAATTAGCTTTACTTAATCTACAATTAATTAATTTAATTATTACAATTAATTAGTTAGAATGTCTAAATAGCGTAGGGGTAACGTCATGAAGTTTTAAATGACAAATCCTAAGGTGATTTGAATCCTCGTGGGTTCGAATCCGGGTCGCGCTGATCTGAGAGTAAAATCTCGGACATTCACTGGACTGGTTATACGGAAAATGGTCTAAATTGCCTAACGGATTAAACATGTGGTTTTAGAAGTGATAGATATCAACATAGTTGATTATTCACTATAATGGGTGTTAACTTTTTTTACTTTTACTACAAGTAAACTCTCATTAAATATTTGACAATATTGTGAAATTTTTACAGGACTACATAAAATTCGTGATTTATACATTGAATGAAGGTCTGTATATCGTATGAGTGATGGAGCCTAAAGAAGGCGAACCAGAATTACTATCTTCAGGAGACAGAAGAGCCGTGAAACCACAATCTCTCATCTTTAATTCTGCTAGCAAGGACTACGATGTTACTAGCAATGCCTCTACACCCAGCGATGACTATAAAACTCCTTCTACTGAAAATGCACCGGTTTCGGACTTTTCTTTAAGCCCTCAGCATAGAAACTTTCAAAATGTAACAGAATTATCACAGGGAAGTGATGCAAATGATACCTCAGGCGGAGTTCGAAGATCTGGATGTCAGAGTTATGTGCTCAATGATTGGCCGAACTCATCCGAGGAGCTAGCTCCTGGTATTCCCATGCCGGCAGGTGTAACCAATGCTAAACTCTTAAGGGACTCTTCAGGAAAAGGTGGCGGTGACGGTGGTGTGGCATCCAGTACTTCTTCGGGGAAATCCTTGCAGCAGTCTCAAGGGGCTTTAAATGCTAATCTGAAGAAAACAACATTCGCTGCTTTGCCGAATCAAACCACCTGGGCAAAGGAGTCGGCTGATAGGATGGCTCCTGAGCCGAAGTCACATCAGCAACACGAGCTCAATGGCAGGACGGTTGAGCAGGGAGAGACGTCTTCGGCTGGTTTGTCGTCTGTTAGGCAGCGGATGGAAGAGCGCAGACGACAGATTGAGCTGGAGAAGAAGAGAATGGAAGTTGAAAGGTCGAAGCAGAGACAGCAAGTCGGGAAGGATGCACTGATAGCTGTCATGTCGAGAAGTTCTCCTGGTAGTTCTGCATCTCAGTCGCCAACAAACGACAATCCTGCACACAACATAGCTTCCTCTGTTACCGCATCTAAAGCAGCAAACAGTCGCAATGCAGAAACAAAGGTAGTTGTTGAATCTTCATTAATTTCAGACAATCAATTAAGAAGAATTTAACGTCCATCTCTTTAGGTTTAGGCAACGTATGTCAACAATTTTAAGGGTTGTCTCAAGCAGACTATGCACCAACAGACGCAGATACTGCACCACAATGCCAAAGTATTGCATGATGACAACTGAGTATATAACGACTGAAGAGAAAAATGTAATAAAGAAATGTCTTGCTAGTGTTTAACGCAACAATATTATCCTATGTTTTGAATGATGTCTACAAAAGAGTGATGCTGTGACTTCTCAGCTGTACACTGTACACATTTCTTATTAGTTCTAATATATCAAAACCTTGTAGTTCTATCATGTGTATAGTTGAATCCTGCATTATTCATATGAGGAAATGAATGTTAAAGCATCTTTTTGTCATGATAAATTATTTTTTTGTTAAATACTGATGCAGCAGAAGCCAGCTGACAATGGCTCAGGGTCTAAACCTCTACGACACAGTTCAATAACCAGTACCAGTCCGGACCGTTCCTCTGTCAGACCTGTGGGTCCAGTGGAGCGACAGAAAGACGTTATGTCACGCAGCGACATCGTCACAACGGCCACCGGCCAATCGTCAAGTGGTTTAACGACCTCGATGAGTTCATCGGATGTGGGAGAGTATGGGACGTCGTTGGACAGGCTGAACAGCAGCCTCACTGAGCTCCAGGGAGAGATACTCAGGCTCTCTCTGCAGCAAGATCAGATCAAGAGTCTCGTAACGTCTGATAGAACGAGTAAAACCGGCTCAACGACGTCGTCCTCGTCATCGCCATCGGTTACTCGCTCGTCTGCCGGCAGAGATCAGTTCTATCTGTTTCCACGTAAGTCGTCCACCAGCGAAGAGAGCAGCTCATCTGCAGGAGGTCAGAAGCAGTCCACCAGTTCTGCCATTCTTCCTCCTGCACCTCAAAATATATTCCGTAATGCTCCCTCGATGGTTCAGACGTCTCACGTTATGGGATTACAGAGTTACCCTACTGGAGGTTTTGCAGCTGGAGATATGATGTATCACCAGGAAGTAAACATGCCATTACCTCCGCATCAGATGATTATGCAATATCCTGGGTACACAGCTATCCCGCATGATAAACAGTTTGCCGGATCTTCAGTGACCGGGGGTCTAAGCGGTACTAGATTTTACGGCCCTGCTGCTGGCCCGATAGAAGCCTTTCCAATGGGCTCATATCCCAACCCGCAGTTGTTTCATCCGATGCACTCTGGTGGATACCCAGCTACGTGGCATGCGGGTCAGTTTATGACCCAGCAGATGATGACGAATACTACGCAGGGGCATCAAGAATTGCAGAGAATTCCTTCTGATCTGTTTCTCAATAATACTTCATCAACGCAGGGCAGTGTAAAGCATTCAGAATCTGAACAACACTCTTCACAGCAACATCGAGTTCAGCAGCAACGGTTGCAACAGTCTAGACAGCCTCCCGGACCACAGAAACCCGCACTCCCTGGCAGTACTTCTGTGAAAACAGTGCCTGATAAGTCAAGAGCATCAATTAGCACTAAACCAGCTACAACTGGCTCTATCTCTGCTTCTGACAAGTCTGAAAGTGCTTCTGCACAGGAGCACAAAGATAAGGATGGTCAAAATGTTTTTACGCCAGCTGTCAGACCACCCTCAGGGGAAGCCTTATATATTCCTCTAGAGGAATCCTCTATTCGTGCACCAGGGCTTCCCCCAGGATTAGCTAATAGGATGGCTGCTGCTAACAAGAAAAAAGCAAAGGAGTCAGAAGAGGGTTCAGGGACGACTTCTGAGGTGGAAGGGGCTGGAAGTATAGCTGAAGGTGAACTGGTTGAGCCGGCCCCACCGGCTGTAGGATTTGTTATAGCCGAGGAGTCAAATGATAAGGTTATAATTTAAATTATTATAGCTCTTGACGTAACATATCTTTGATGATGCTGGCAGTTGTTTTCACATGAATTGAAAACCTGATTCAATTGATTACAATAATAATATTTGCTATTATAATATTATGCTATTTTAATTTAATTTTTCATTGCTATTTTATTATAATATTTGCTATTATATTTGAATTAGAATCCCACCTGATATATTCTATAATGCTTAGTGTAAGCAAAAATAGTGTTTTGCAAACTAAATATTGTAGAATATCTTGTTGATTTTCTGATGCTTGTTATTTGCACCTAAATAGGCTGTAAGTAGTAGTATATATGTCATGGACCTGCAATTTGACAGAAGAACTAGAGAGAGGGATATAATAGAGATGGAGATGATTGGTAACTAATCTAAGACTGTAAATTCTTGGGCCAGGCATGGCAGTTTATATAATAACATCTTATTTCCAAATGAAATTTAGACTTTAATTAAAGTCTGTGTCATAACTAAATTTTGTAACTTATAGTGACAAGTTTTCAAGATTTGATATGGATATAGGTGACTCTGTGGAATTATGTTATATATATTGTTGACTCAATGTTTGTTTAGTGATGTTAAATCCTGCGTTATTCGTTATTTAGGCTGAATTAGAAGAGTTAGAGAAGAGAAAGGAGAGAATAAAGGAGATGCATGAGAGAAGAAGATTGGAGTTGGAGGCCAAGAAACAGAAGATAGAAGAAAAACAAAGCATCAAGAGTGAAGCTGAGAGGTTGGTATATGTAGTGTTGAGGAAACATGCACTCCTGCGCATGTACAAACATGCGCGTACAGACATACAATATACACTGTGCAAACACACACACACATGCACAGATTACAAAGTATTAACAAGTTAAAGTCAACTCATACTACTTATATGATCTCAGTTTTGAGTAGTCAATGTTTCTGTCTAATATATGCGTCTATGTATACATATATGTCTATGTTGTATATAGCATATACTATGTTATATCGCATATAATATATACTATGTTGTAACATATATATATATATGCATGTATATACTATGTTATATCTTATGTATACTGAGCTCTATATAGTACTTACTATGTGGTATCTAACATAGCAAGTTTTATCTTATATCTACTATATTGTATCTAATGTATACTATATTGTATCTAATGTATACTATATTGTATCTAATGTATACTTTATTGTATCTAATGTATACTTTATTGTATCTAATGTATACTTTATTGTATCTAATGTATACTTTATTGTATCTAATGTATACTTTATTGTATCTAATGTATACTTTATTGTATCTAACATTATTATACTGTGTCTAGCATATACTATATTGTGTCTAATGCCATACGCTCATATAATTGGAAATACGTGACTATGAGAACAGGTCATGGCATCATTTAAGATGTATTCCTTAAAAATGTATTACAGTACGATAGATTATTAAATGATTCCTTACCTTGATTTGATTGACGTGTGCAGACAAAAGAAAGACCTTGCGGAACAAAAGAAGGCAGAGGAGAAGGCAAGACGTGAAGCCATATTTGCCAATTATCTTCTCAAGCGTAAGGAAGCGGAAGATGGAGCTGACGACAGCCGTAAGCCGGTGACTGCTGCTCCTCAGTCGGCTCAGAGATCAGCCGGCTTTCAGAACAATGCCCGTCTACCCCGCCCTAAGAGTCAACCTCCTCCAGCCGGTGTCAGCGGCAACGGCAATGCTAATGGAGAGGAAAGGTTGAAGAAAATAGGTCTGTCTTCTGAAAGATTCAAAAGTAAGATATTGTATTGCTCTGATTTATTCATTTTGTTCCTATTGGTCAACGAGTGTGTAGTATCAGAAGCATTAACAGCTGAGATATTAATTTAATCTTGGTTTATGCCCATGGTTTTAAGAAGATATGTGAAGTGATTTCATTAAACTAAATGTATATTCTAGATTTTAGTGCTACTGTAGAAATTATATCTGATACTGCAATGTTCGTTTGTAAAAGCTGAATGAATTAGATGTTTTAAACGTGGCGGATAACCATGTCAACGTATAATTGTATTATTGCTTAAGGAAAGGCAACATTTCAGATATAGCGAAATTGAAGCAATTGAGGCCTTTAGTATGAATCATTTTGTGATCCTTTCAAGTATGAAAGACTTAGTAATGCCTTAGTCCTGCAGCTGCTTAGAGAATGAATAAGAGTTGTTGATGCAACAGGTAACGAGCGACTGAATGCTGGAGCAGCAGGCAGTACTGGTGAGCCGTTTGACACAGGCTTTGATAACATTGTTAATCGTCGACCACCTACGCCTGGTATGCGCTGTGCTTAGTTATTACTGCTTATGTTTAATTGTATGCTCTCATTCGACTACTTTTGATGCATTTTTGGTCTTTGATATGATGTTTGCACAAAGTATCTGTATGCTGTGATTTCTTTCTTATATTTTCACTTTGGTTCTAACTTTAACACTTTGGTTTCGATTGGGCCATACAGTGGCTTCTCTATATAGCTAATTGATAATGATAATGGAATTAATGCTAATTAATGAATTAATGCTAATTAATGAATTAATAATAATTAATGAATTAATGATAATTGATAATTGATAATGGATTCTCTGTATAGCTAATGCTCCACGGCTGGAGCCTGGGGCGAAGTCGGTAAGTTACTCGACCGCGGATCGGTAGGTGCGGATTCAAATCCTGGGCTCGCCCGTCACTGACATCGCTTTCGAGTGAGGAAACTGACGTTAACCTTAGCTTTTTAATCTTCTCAGACGCCTTACTTTGTGAGTACTTGTCTTATGGTTTGTAGCCTTGTGAATGGAGCTGAATGGGGCGGTCAATTATATCAATAACGAAAGTTCATTTATAAAGCTGGTAAAGCTAAGGTTAACGCCAGTTTCCTCTCTCGAAAGCGATGTCAGTGACGAGCGAGCCCAGGATTTGAACCCCACACATCCGTATTCCTAACCTTCCGTATTCATGGGATGGCGATACTTTTAAAAGACATAGCATTTGCAACTGACTTGTTCTACAATTCTCATATTCTCAGCCATGGATGGATTATAAAGCTTAATTTTAAACTTTATTTTCATGTTGATGTGTTTTTTGGATTCTCTATTTAGTATGCCGAATATGTTTGATGAATTGATTGATTGACTGATTTGATTACTTTGCACAGATCGCCTGAATGAATTGATTGACTGATTGATTGTTTTACACAGATCGCCTGAATGCATTGATTGATTGATTGATTGATTGTTTTACACAGATCGCCTGAATGAATTGATTGATTGATTGATGTTTGCAGATCGCCTGAATGAATTGATTGATAGGTTACTTTGCACAGATCGCCTGAATGAATTGATTGATTGATTGCTGTGCACAGTTCGCCTGAATGAATTGATTGATTAATTACTTTGCACAGATCGCCTGAATGAATGGATTGATTGATTGCTTGCACAGATCGCCTAAATGAATTGATTGATTTATTACTATGCACAGATCGCCTGGCTCGATTCATGAGTGGTAGTAGTGGAAGTGATCACAGCGATCCTCAGGGCTATCAACAACAACAACAGGCCGATGCTTACACTGGTCTGTATTTATGTTGTAATAACTTACTAGTAAGTTAACATCTCTTTCTGGTACTTGTGTTTTTCTGCTTACATATCATTGTTGGCTGCTAAGTTTATATCATTAGGCCTCCGAGGTAGGCAGTGTAATTGTCTTTGGAACACTGCTGGAAAACTGTTCCATGACATAAATTCTATAGATTCCTTCTAAAAGTGTACAATCTTCTTCAAACTATTTTTATTAAAAAATAGCGACCCAGTCGCTTGGGTCTGCATACCACACCTAATGTGTGGCATTTTTCTTAGAATAACATAACATAACGGCACACTGGGTCAGGAAGCACAGATGCTTGTTTAAGGTCCATTTCCTCTTTTCTCTCAATGGTTATTAGTAATAGTTGCCTTTTGATGGCGCATCAATTGCAGCCGGCGCAGATTTAAGAATAACCTTCCATCACCCTGGGATTTTTCATTCCGAATGACGTGCTCTCTTCATTGGTTTTCTGCTGCAATATTCTCCCTCTCGCAGATGTCTTGTTTTATGTCTTGTTTAAGGAGATGACTTGGTTTCTAAGACGATTTTCACTAAACATTTTGTTTGATTGATTTAAATAATATTTTACTGCTCTAGTGTAGTTATATTTAAAACCTACATAAAGAAGTGGACAAGTCGTAGACTTTTGTAAAAGGATTAACACTAATTAATGGAGGGCTCTTTATGAAACTTGAAAGCAGTATGTGTATAAGAATATATTTTTTGGACCTGCCATTTGGCTGAATACTAGAGAGAGAAAATTAACTTTAATATAAACTGTCTTTTTATACGTGTTGCTAGGACCGAAGCTGTTTGCTAAGCCAAACCTAAAATCTAACCGCACCATTGTAACGAATGCTATAAAGGATTGCTGTCTGGCAGGATCAGTGAATCAGGATACTAAGAATAAAGTACTAGAGGTACATTTAACTAACTATAATGTGCTAAAGCTAAGATGCAATTGTAATAGGAACTTCAGTTTGGATCTTCATTTGAATTGAATTTAAATGACTTCTATTATTATTTTTATCGTGAGTTACATTTTTGTTACTCAGTTACAAACCGATGGACTTAATTGAATGATTGGTTGAGTCCGTCATGTACTCAGTGAGAGATGATAATATTAATTTGATTGACAAATTTTTTTGCAATATTAAATTATTCCATGATCACTTCATGTTCTCTAAAAAGGGTTTAGATGCTCATATTTGATCACCAGTTATCATTTGTGCTCTCTCTATAAGTGAATACAAAATCCATGCAATAATAAATTATTACGATATGTTAAGACTCTTGATTTCTTGACTTGATTTTTGACTTCCTTTGTTGAGTCCCGGACACTTAAGACCAGCCGTTAACTTCATGTATCGAAAGTGGCGACAAAGCAAAAACTGACAAAAGCAACGGCAAATTATACCTTAGAAGCCAAAATGTTTCGCAATCAGTAGTTTAGATAAATTATGGATAAGGCATAGCTTTTTGCGAAAGGATTGATCTGTTGATCTCTTGAGTAGTCTATATGGATCGTGAAAGCAGACTCTGAGTATACATTTGTGCCATGACCTACCATTTGACAGAGCATTACAGATAGATAGATAAGACTCTTGAAATCTTTGAGTAATTCTCCCCTCCTCTCCTTCTAACTTAATGATGCCTCTTCAGATATTATAATAATCGGTATATAACTAATCAAATCGCACTTATTTCCCTGTTGCTGTTGTAAAGTTCACTTTATATTCCATTCGTGTATAATTTAACAGATTAATTCAACTTAATTTAGCTAATTATAATTTAGCTTATTTATTAATTTAACTTAATTGAAGGAGTCAACAAGATTCAGGAATTTAATTGATTGATTGAATTTGATGTGTTTGTAGGAGATCTCGAGATCAGAAGCGAAGCACTTTATCATTCTGTTCAGAGACGCTAACCAGCAGTATCGAGGAATCTACACTTACAATCCAGACAGAGAGGAGATCTTCAAAATACACGGCGTGGGGCCCAAACAACTGACTGAGAAAATCCTGGATCGATTTTTAAAGTGAGTACTTCTAACTGTTATAGATTAAGATCATAAAGTAAAACTTTATTGTATATTTTAATGTTTTATTTATGATTTAACGTCATTGGTAATTTATTTAGTCCATGGTAAGAGTGACTCTAATGATTGGCATGCTGCAATTGAGCTGCTAGTTAATCGTAGTTGTGACGCAGAACTATTGCGCTGTTGACTTGTCAAATAGAATTTGTTGACGACAAAGCCACAGTAAAAAAATGCTAAATGAGATGCTGTCGTTGTTTTGATTGCTTATTATTGAATCTGAAGAGTATGCTGGTAATATTTATTTTATAACGTTTGTTTAATTTTGGTGCTACTAATAAAAGCAAGTTGTTGACGTTGTAAATAAGTTGTTTCATTCCTTTCAACAACAATATCACCGTTTACTGAGTTCTTCATTTCAAGCGACTAAAATAAATCTAAACTGTTTATAAATTATTTTTTTCCTTTTTTTAGATACAATTCTGGATCTAAGACATTCACAGAAGTTACTTCAACAAAGCACTTGACAACAACTATAGATGCCGTTACAATATTGAACTCTCTGTGGGCTAAGAAGCCTGTCCCAGGACAAAACAAGAAGCTCTTCTGAACTAATTTTCTGCCTCGCAAGATCTGGAAGCTGCGTTGGTTTGGTGTAGTAGGACACTTACCTTTAAAGCAGTAGACTCTGGGTATGACAACCTGCTAGACCAAATCTTTCGACACACCGTAATTGCCCCTGACCACCATCTACGATAGATGGTAATTAAAAAATGTTTTTTGGCTTATTATTCATGAAATCAAGATATATAGCTTTGAATTATGCACATTGATATCCCAAAAGCAAGTTACACTGCTTTTAACCTGTACAGTATCATAGTGTCGGCTTTATGTGTCTCAGGCTGCGTCTCTACAAATCTTAAGCTTCAAACTTGTCTGTAGTGGAGTCTTTAGTTGTTAAATTATGACGCCTAACAAGTTGGACTAACAAGTCAACAGTTTTAGATTGATTGCTCATTTAATGGCTCGATTGTTTAGATTATGATTTGCTTTCTACCAGTGAATGATTTCGTTACTCATTCCCTGCTGCATTGTCATCTTTATATAGCTAATTCTATGTGAGCATGTTCTGCTGCCTTTTAGTTAGACACTATTGCTGTGCATATATTTTTGAGTATAATTTGTGGAGTACAGCTAGCATTTAATTGGGCTAACTAATTTAAAGCAGTGAATTTAAATATATTTCTGATATTGGATTGTGGATTTTGAGCAGAAATAATTAACAGGTTCTGATCAATGTTGTAGTTGCTCAAGCTAGTAATGCTATTATTGTTTTTGTTTGTAAAGTTTTGGCCTGCTTGATATTAACTTGTTTTCTGCATATTTATGTATAAATTATACCTTAGTGGTCTATCGGTGACGTAATAGTATTCAAGAGAAAATCGACGAGAGATCATTGTGATAGTTTAGCAATGAACTAATCACTTAACGCATGCAAGTATTTAACATGTGAAAGCTTTTTGCTGCTAAACTGTACGATTTATGTAAATTATTCTGTCTATTCATAACCTATATATTGTCCAAAGAGACTAATATTTGAGCTGTACAATTATCGCAAAGTGTCGATAATATCTCATGATCGGGTTGCCATTGTTCATGGACATGAAATAAATTACTCCACATCTGTTCTGAACTTTGCAAACTTTTGCTGCAGTCACCTGCTACGTACTAAATTAAGTATCGAACGTGCGAGAGTTGTGAGAGACTTTGGCTCATTGAATATCTGAGCATTTCTCTGACTGACTCCGCGGGAATTTAATAAGAATATTAGCGCTGAGCCTGCTGTAGAGATATGGGTCTGAAGATTTGTTGACATGTATTCTACTATAGCATCATAGTTGAAATACGAATTGATCGAATTTAGTTTTTTCGTAATTATGTGTCTCACCTTATTTCTATTATAAGATCACAGTAAAGGTTTTTTAATAATGGGTATATTTAAAAAGTTAGATAGGTTAAGAGACTTCAGTCATATCGTTGTTTTTAAGTCATTTAATATTTGAAATAAATGCTTGCCATTCATTTATAATTAAAAAATGTAAGATCTGCTTGCCTTTGCATAGCGTTTAGTCAGAATTCAATCAAACATTAGACACGACAGGTAACAATTCTAAACTTTTGTAGATTACGTGATGCCAGTTTAACGGCTGCCTTTGCATGTGTTTAGTTGTTAAGTTGTCTAGTCTAGTCAGATATAGAGCATTTCATTGTGTAGTCTATGCAGTCTTTTTGTGTGCTATTTTCTTATTTCATCATGACGTGTGATTCGTGTGAGTTCATGGTATGTCTGTTATAATAGTGTTTATGTAGTGAACAATGTAGATGTCTATTTTGTGCTTCAGTTAACAACCTATGGCTTACAGTTTTATGCGCTTATTTGTCTTATTCTTAGAAGGTAAATATGTTAGTTTCGTTTAGGAAATGCACTTGATTTAAACCAGTTTATTCTATACGAGTTTATACCATAATTATTCCGATCCTAGTTAAACTAGGGTTCAAGGGAAAATGGTGATGACTTCATTTATAAGAGTTTCTACTCATAAGCATTCTTTGTTGAAGAATTATGTATATTATAACTTTTTGTAAGTATACGTAAGTTAACTGTCGATGTAAAACAAATTTTGTTTAATTTATTATTATTATTTTACTTGTAACATTCTACCATTCTTGACTCTTCTTAAATATTATAAATTCTAGTAATATAATAGATATTATACTATTGAATAAGTTGGCATACCTTTTAATGAAATAATTATCTGGTTTCTGTGTTACTACGAGTGAACAAGTGTTTACAGAATTACGTGTGCGCAGTATATCTACTTGTTTAATTGTGTACTTGCATTTATATGTTAAATTGTGGGCCTGTGTTTAACTTGTTTAATATTTGGCTTGTGTTTGCATGACTAATTAATTGTGTGCCTATGTTTATATGTTCTTGATTATGCTGCGCTATACAATGTCCTTGTAATTGAATATTATGGATGCCTGCATTTATAGGTTAATGCTTTTACATGTGTTAAGTGTTTACCATTTAAGCGAATATGCTGATTGATATAAATGTTTTTGCTAAAGCATTTATGAATTCGTGCAATATTAGTAGTTTAGCGAGCAGAAAGCTTTGGTTTGGACCACGCTATTGTATGGATGTGAAACATGGACCTTAAGGAAGGAAGATATTAGGAAACTGGAGGCATTGGAAATGTTTATATGGAGAAGACTGGAGAGGATTAGCTGAACTCTAAAGGTTACAAATGAGGAAGTTCTGGAGAGAGTTGGCACAGATAGACAGTTGATAAATGAAAAAATAAATAGGAAGAAGAGTTGAATGGGACTCATTCTAAGGGGGAAGGTCTATTAAAAGAGGTCATAGAAGGTAGAATGGAAGGAAAAAGACTCAGGGGCAGGCCGAGATTAGGTATGTTAGATGATTTAAAGACCCACTCAAATGCGGAAATGAAGAGGAAGGCGGAAGACAGGGAAGAGTGGAGGCGTTATGTACCATGGACCTGCCAGTTGGCAGTGCACTAAGAGAGAAGAAGAGAGAGCGAGCAGAAGCAGCCTCAGTATGGCCCTGGTCTGCGAGATATCTAGGAGGACCTCTCGACTACCCGCTCTCTACTAGCTCCTCTTCACTTCTCTCTCCAACATTCCCACACTGTTTACTGAAACACGCCGGGTCCTATTTTCTGCCTGAAGGTAAAGAATAAGCAATTATTATAGTAAAATTAGCGTCCGTGATGATTTCTTCTAGCGATACCTGTAAAGCGGTTAGGCTGTTTACTCATCTATTTATCGGTCCTTTCATTGTCCTAGTTGAGCTCGCCCAGTAATCTAAGCCACAAGAGTTCTATTTATCCTTATATTGGTCGTATGAGCCTTTCAGGACTGGTTTTCTGGTTTTCAGGACTGGATTTTAGAATTTTCACCGTTTTTTATCGTCCTTATGCTCACCGGCTTTGATTGTCTCAATAGTGATCTATGTTGTCATGGACGACCAGTAGCACTCTAATTGTTGTTGTCACCATTTATTACTATGGATGTTCGGACGAAGTATTGTTCAATAAAACATCATGGCTTATGATTGCACAAGTTTTGGTAGATATCCCTCTTTATTTATTATATGCCTTAATATGCAGTAAAATCGATAATAAATTGGCAAATGTAATTAATTAGTTAATAAATTTCGTAACTAATTAATTAATTCTATTATATGATTTTCAAATTAATAGTCACATGATTAACAGACAGATTTAGAAGATTCATCAATTGATTGATTGATGTAGTGGTTTGTTGCTAATTTGTATTACCTCTTGCATTCCATATCGTATTTTTATTTATATTAGTGCTTATATTTATGTTGTGCATATCATGCGGGTAGATAGCGCAGATCTAGCGTTGTTGCTTCAACAACCAGGAGCTCGTTGTACGAGTTAAGCCGTGTATTGCTTTCTCGAGAGAATCTCATGCCTGTTAGATGACGCTGTTTACTTTATTCTCATTAAGATATTACACCATGAGCGGCGATGTCATAGAATTCTGCAGTAGCTGATGTATATTTTAGTTCTGCAGCTGCTGCAGCTAACATCGGTAGCTGATGTGTGTTTAGTTCTGCAGCTGCTACAGCTGACATCGGTAGCTGATATGTGTTTAGTTCTACAGCTGCTGCAGCTGACATCAGTAGCTGATATGTGTTTAGTTCTGCAGCCTCTGCGGCTGCTTCAGCTGACATCGGTAGCTGATATGTGTTTATTTCGGCAGCAACTGCTATGGCTGACTGCGGTAGCTGATATATGTTTGGCACCTGTCTTATAATCTTCAATTTAACGTTGATTTTGTTGGTCTAATTCATCATCGGCATTGAGTTCATAGGCTGGCGCTGCATTTACTAATGTTCTAGCCTTGAGGATTTAATTCTGCGCTTGTGGCAGTTAGATATACATTGTATCTCATTGTATTTCATTGTATCTGATTGCGCGCCTCTGTGTATGCCTGATTGTCAATAAATGTTTGCTTTGTGTAATTGTTATTTGTGAAACAGACGTAACAAAAGTAGCTATTTAACATTTTTGTAATAGTTTCTTGGTAACGCTTAATTAGCTAGATGACGAAATGTTGTTTGCTTTCTTCTAACGGGAGTTCCTACAGAGCACACTTGCTTCGCTTGTCCTTAGATGAATGTGTGTGTGTGCGTGTGTATGTATGTTCATGCTTGATGGATCTGATTTAATCATGCTGCTTGTAACATTTCTGCCGCGTTTTAGTGAAATAACTTAGAAAATAAAACTGCGTAATGTCAGTGTTTGGGTTAAGATAGTTCTCTGAGACTATTGCTTTCTCTTTGCCTGCAAATTGTCAATAAGGAAAATCTTTGCAGTAGGTCTCTCCCTTTTTCACATCTCTCCCTCTCTCTCACTGTCTCTCTCTCCCTCATTCTCTCTCTCTCCCTCTCTCTCTCTCTCTCTCTCTCTCTCTCTTTCTCTCCCTCTTATTACTTTATAACTGTAACATTAATCTCTTGTTTCAAAACGTCGGCTGTCTAGTTTACAGTTGACCTCTGTCTTTGTTTGCACTTATATCTATCGTGCGAATTACGTTCACACGTATCGTTGCTGTCATTTATAACTACTTCTCATACACTCTAATAATGATAACAATAATAATAATAATAATCATAATAATGATAACAATGATAATAATAATATTAATAATCATAACATGAGCGAGATGGGAGGGGAATCTGAGCGCACTTCTACCTCCCCGGGTGGTGAAGAATCGCACTTAAATCAACCATCATCGACAGCATATCCGACTGCGGATCAGTGTGTGCGGGGTTCGAGTCCTGGGCTCTCCCGTCACTGACGTCACTTTCTGACGTCGTAGAACGGGCATACATGATATTGAAGAACAAGAGATGCGACACTGAACGCGATAATAATATTAATTAATTAATTAAAATAATAATAATTATTATAATCATAATAATAATAATTAGAATAATAATAGTAATATCTTTATAAAGTTGATATCGTTAATGGTATAGGCAGGCTAATTGCAGACTTACTGCACAGAAACCGGCGATAAGCGTGAGACCTCTTTTGTTTGGCAAGGACTTTCTATTAGTTTGAAAAGATTTAATGCAGTCCGTTTCAGCTATTCTTTTAAGCCGATTGATAACCTCGAGTAGCCGGGCGGCGATTCAGAACGTATTGCTCGAATCTTTTTTACCGAACCTTGGGTTCTTTACACCCGGGGTAAAAAATAATAATAATAATGATAATAATAATAATAATAGTAAAAATAATCTTTTAAATAATAATAGTAATAATAATCGTTTAGTTCAGTGATATCTGACACAACGCACAAATTTGACACCGTTACTAAGTCTAATACAGTCGAATTGTAGAGAGGACTGGTAAATATGTAGCGTATGTTCCGATGCCTCTGTAAGTTATTGATCGGCGCTTACATGAAATTTAGTGTGCCTTGTCCCTGACACTCGTGGTCTGCAAAGAGGTTCCTGCACAATATATATATATATATATATATATATATATATATATATATATATATATATATATATATTCTATATTTTGTATATTATATTTTATATATGTTATATTTTGAATATATATATTCTATATATATATATATATATATATATATATATATATATATATATATATATATATATATATATATATATATATATATATATATATAGAGTGATAGCTGCTTGTCATACATATAGACCATTGGGTAGGGCTAGTAATCAGATACTAAAATCCAGAATGTGTGAGTCTGTACTAATTAAAAATACATGAATCTGAATCAATAGTCTCTCAGCAGCAATAATAGACTAGTCTCTCAACAACAACAACAATAGTCTCTCAACAACAACAACAATAGTCTCTCGACAACAACAACAGCAACAATAGTCTCTCAACAACAACAACAGCAACAATAGTCTCTCAGCAACAACAACAACAGCAACAATAGTCTCTCAACAACCACAACAACAATAGTCTCTCAACAACAACAACAACAACAATAGTCTCTCAACAACAACAACAATAACAGTCTCCCAACAACAACAACAACAATAGTCTCCCAACAACAACAACAATAATCTTTCAACAACAATAACAATTGTCTCTCAACAACAACAACAATTGTCTCTCAACAACAACAATTGTCTCTCAACAACAACAACAATAGTCTCTCAACAAGAGAGAGAACTATGTTTATTGAAGTACACATACAAGTATACATACATGCACAAGGTCATCAAAGAGGGTATACATACCCTACCTAGGTGACAGCCAGCAATCACGCAAGAACAGCCAACATACATGTACAATTGACAATTAGCAAAACATACTAGCGAAAAAGCAGTAGCACATCAAATTGCATTCTCAAAATCACTTATAGCTCAAATTATCTCATTTGTAAGTCGAATTGAAACAATCTTATTTCAAATCTAATAGAGTCTATGATTATATCACATTTTAAGTCGAAATAGCGATATTGACGTTGCCCACTACACTACTCTACTAGCGGCAGGATATAACAGGAATGTGTCATTTCCTCTATAACTGTTGTCTCTACTTGTATGATTGATTGTCATTGAGTATAATAGCTTGCGTACTTTTATATCACTGAATAGAGGCTGAAGTTCTAGCTTCAGACATTTTGAGTATCACAGTCTTGAGTAGGATAATGCAGTTAATTTCATTACGAGCCGTACCTATTTCGTGCCTATTCATATGGGTAAATATTTCGAAGATGCAGGTATCTGTTGTTCTGCGTGCCCCTAATTTTCTTTTTATAGAATTATTTGCAGTTGACGAAATATGCATGCCCTCGATAGAGGTTTTAAATTCCATTAGCAACACATCCTACTAAGATAATATATTAAATGAAATTTACCTATTAAAATGGCTCGTTTTTAACCTCACAATTCTCGGGATTGAGGCATAAGTTAACATTGTTTGGCCACATAATTAAAGGCAGTAGTCTAAAGAAATCATGCTGGGTATGGTGGAAGGGCAAAGAGTTAGAGGAAGACACGGAGTAAGGTGGTTGGATAAGTTGGAACGTACAACGAGGCTGGCGCTCTCAAAGATCAACCAATTGAGAGAATAACAATAGATGAGTGCTGTCAACGTGATGAGATAGGCTAGAAAAGCTGGTAAAGCTACTACTACCGTCAGTTTCCTCACTCGAAAGCGATGTCAGTACTGATCGGCGCTCGTGTATCTTACCGACATCGCCACTGATTGTAACAGGTAACAACGACCAGATTGTAATAGCTAAGGTGACGACCAGATTGTAATAGCTAACAGGTGACGACCTCATTGTAATATAGGCCTACCTATTACAGGTATTATCTATTACAGGTCGACCTGATTGTAATGGCTAACAGGTGACGACCAGATTGTAATAGGTAACAGATAAAGAAAGAACTGATCATAACAGGTAACATTTAACAACCTGGATCATTATTGTTATCATTATTAGAGTGTATGAGAAGTAGTTATAAATGACAGGTAACATTTAACAACCTGGTGGAAATAGCTAACAGTTAACGATCTGATATATACAGTAGCAGGCAACAGGTAAAGCTCGGGTATTACAAAAATAAAATCGCTCCTCCCTCAATTTAAAATTAAATAGTTTATATCGATTGCAGTTGATTTTTAAAACGAATCCTCATGACAGTCATAGGCCTACAAACGTTTAGTTGTCAATCAAAAGCTATACTGGAAGTCATCGGCCTTCCTTTATGGATGGACATTTTTAACTCCATTTTACGTAATATATGTACAGTAGGTCTATGTACATATGACCGTTGCCGTAGTTGTCATAGAAATTAATATTTCTACACAGTAGCTAATTGTACTTTTAACACCTACCAGCTTTGAACAAATTACGCCAAATTTTATCCTTTAGGCCAAAGTCTATGGTCTATGGGCAGAGTGAACACAAATAGATACCGAAATAATTCTCAATCCAATTAATGCAAATATTTAAATTTTAGCGAATAGTTTTCATATGTTGAGTGATGAATAATAATTTTAAAGAGTTGTAATAATAGTGAATAATACATGTAGTAGATATTTAATAATTTGACTTTAACAACATACAAATTAGATTAAAGTATTCCAATTAATGCGCATGGTTTGTCTATTCTCTAATCAAAACTCATCAGTATAGCTTTAATGTGTTAATTAAGTGAAGACTGAGCAATGTTTCAAAATTTTATTTGGCTTAATTATAGTTTATTTCTAAAATGTAACTTAAGAGTTTAATGAGTTTGGATATTCTTTATAGGCTAGATGCTAATAAAACTAGCAATTTTGTCGTTTGTACCCCAGATATTCCTTATGAGTTTTGATGTTTATCATATATGAATCCTTGTAGGAAATATATTACATGTAGAGCTAGCTAATTTTCTGCCGAGGTCCTTGACAACTGCTTCAGAAACTAGAATCCTTGATAACCTATTAATAGTTACACTATCAGTTTTGATTAGACACGTTAGATAGTTTACTAGAATCCTGGATAACCTATCAATAGTTACACTATCAGTTATGATTAGACACGTTAGATAGTTTAAGTATTGGTACCATTATGCGAAGAAACTTGTCAATCGCGCTTAATTTTTAATCATAGTATAATTACAGCTTTCAGGATTAATTATAAAGATGGATAATTATCTATCTATATACATATGCATACTCGACCCGTGTTACGCCTCTTGGAAAACCAAAGCACATATACATGTAGAACATATCAAAAACCCAAACGCGTAACAAACGAAGAAAAGAAAAATACCAAGAAAACAATTCATTGCATTTCAACACGTGAGTATGCCTATTGCACACACCTGTCGTAATTATTTAAACTACACAGGTTATATTTGACAAATGAGAAATGAGCTCAACAGCATTTATGGGCATGAAATTTACTTTCGCGGTTGTTCAAAGTTAAGGTTTACTATCTCTCTGCAAATATGTTTTAAATGTAGAGCATTTGTATTAAAATGATATGCCAGCTGGTCTAAGTCGTCCATAGACAGATTTATACAAATTAACCTTAGCACAACATTTTCAGACTAATTGGAAGTTGATAAGAAAGACATGCTAGAGTTCTAGACAAACAAATCCCTAAATATTTATGGATATACTATTGACTATGTTTATGAAAATTGGGTTAAATAGCCGATCAGTGCGTCGAAATTGTGAACTTTCAAAGTTTCTATCAGTTTTACTACTGGCTTGTACTCAGGCCCAGAATGCCTCGACAACAGTAGACGACTGCTCCTGCTATGTGGACCCCAGCAACAAGGACTTCCCCTTTCCTTACTGCATCTACGCTAAGTCCGAGAACACGGTTCATCAAGTTCAAACTCTGACTGAAAGGCTAACGCTACTGGAACATAAATTCACGGAACTGGAAAATAAACTGAACTGTACGTATTAGTGCACTGCTAAGGATATTATACATTCATCGTAGTTGTTTTGTCAATTAATCAGTAATAATTAATAATAGTAATAGTTTTAATTAGTAATAATGAATATTTATGAAAGACACGTTTTTTCATAGTGTGAGTCTGAGAGTTTATCTTATGAAGTGACACAATTGTGCTGTATAAATCAGTAATATATTATCACAGTCATGCCGCCTCTATTCCATTAGAATTTAGCCTATGTTTTGTTTACTGTCTATGACGCCACTGAAGATTCTCTCGCTATGAAGAGTCACATGACCTGACTGGACAGATGAAATTTAGATAACCTAATGAATATCCTTAACTGGTTCAGCTAGACCTTTGAAAATGCGAAATATGAACGACAACTTGGAAACAATAAATTCGTTGTTGCGTTACTACATCATCATCATCATCGTCGTCATCATCATCATCATCATCATTATCATCATCATATCGTCGTCGTCGTCTCTGTCCTATTTGTTTTCATCGTTTCTCCCTAACTACTTGCTGTTGTTTTTATGTTCAGATCTAGATTTTATATACCATTTTCGTAATGTGATTTAGATACATCGATAATATATCACTAATATCAAATAATATATCAATAATATAATAATATATCAATAATATAATAATATATCAATAATATATCAATAATACATCAATAATATTAGATCTTTTTGCGGTATATAATTCTAAATTTGATGTCATTATTTTGTCTGAAATTTGGAGTACTAATATGGATTTCTTCAATAATATTTTTCCTGATTATAACATCGTATATGCAATCCCAAATTGTCAGCGTGCGGGTGGAGCAGCAGTTTTAGTGCTGAAATCCTACTCGTTTACGTTAATAGACTCTTCTTCAATTTCTAATTCTTTCAATGATTTCGCTGAATATGTTATTGTTGATGTTTCTGTCGTTACTTCCAAAATTCGTTTCTACTGTTTTTATAGGCATCCCAGCCTACCTTCTCGTGAATTTGTCAATTTATTTTGTGATTTTCTCCAACAACACAGGCCTCTAAATAAGAGTTTCATTATTGGTGATATGAATTTGAATTTGATTAATTATGACACAGATAGTATTATTGCTAAGTATGTAACTACCTTGTGAGCATGTATCTTACCCCGTTCAGTATTATTCCGACCAGGTGCACAGACAGCACGTCAAGCCTAATTGATCATGTGTTCAGTACATTGGGCAGTAAAGACAATAGTTATTACAATATTAAGTCGTTAACACTAACCACTGATATTACAGACCACTTTGCTAATTTAATAATAATAATAAATAAAACAAAGCAGCAAGTGAAGAACTGTGATCGATCTTCAATAAGAATTTATAGCCGAAAAAATATGGAAAGTTTTCTCACTGATCTGAAAAATCTAGAATGGTCTAATATTTATGATAGTGATGATGATTTAATAGATAGTTTGTCACGTATCACTGAGAACAACTTTCCTCTTGTTAAATGCTCGCGTAAACGATCAAAAGATAAACCTTGGATCACTAATGAACTAAGCAGATGTATCAAATTCAAAAACAATCTTTTTCTAACATATTAGACTTCTAATAGCGATAAAGATAAACTTGACTATAAAGTGTACCGTAAAATACTTGATAAAAAGTTCCACATACACAGAGTTAATTTCTTTAAACACTTACTTGATAACAAAATTAATTCAGAAAAAAGCATATGGAAAAGGTTAAATAATATTTGCTCCTATAATAACAGCTCAAAGAATTCATCCATTAAAAGTCTCTACACAGATAATGGCGGTACTAATGATAAAAAAGAAATAGCTGAAATTTTTAATGCTTATTTTAGTAAAATTGGCGAAGACCTGCCGCTAAAATAATTCATACCAATCCAAGCTACACAACATTCTTAACCATAATCCTGTTTCTTTATTTCTTACTCCAATCTCCAAAAGCGAAACTATCAACGTAATTAATTCATTGAATAATACAACTTCAATTGGTCCTGACAATGTAAGCTCTAAAATTGTGAAACTTTCCTCTGAAATCACATCTTCGCCGTTAAGTCACATTATAAATCTTTAATTTAACACAGGTCATTTCCCAGTCAATTTTAAAATCGCAAAAGTTATCCCAATACACAAAAATAGAAGTCCTGATAAAAAGGAAAATTACAGACCAATTTCCCTCTTGAGCAATTTGAGTAAGGTTTTCGAAAAAATTATGTACAAGAAACTAGCTAGTTTTCTAGATAAAAATGTAATTTTGCATGAAAATCAATTTGGATTTAGACCCGGTCATTCAACAATCGATGCACTCTATAGTTGTGTCAATATGATACGTATGGAAAAGGCAAATAAGAACTTGGTTATGGGGTTATTCTTTGATTTTACAAAAGTATTCGATACAGTCGATCACATTATTTTACTCGATAAACTGGCATTATGGGATACGCGGTATTACTCATACTTGGTTTATATCATATCTTTCAGACCGTTCCCAATATGTTGTCGTTGATAATGTTAAATCTACTGTTTTACCGATGTAAATTGGTGTACCCCAAGGACCAATCTTGGGTCCTATCTTATTTTTACTATATATTAATGATATTCAAAATGCCTCTATTGAAGGATGTCTCAAATTATTTGCAGATGATTCAAATACTTTTGTTAATGCCAATAATCTAACAGACCTCTACAAAAAGGCTAACATTGAATGTATGCGAATTAGCGAATGGAGTATGGCTAATAAACTAACTATTAACTGCTCTAAATCTGTCCACATGCTCTTCTACCCATCCCAATGTAGTGAGGATTATATAGTAGCTTGCTGTTACTGTTAATGGAATTGCTCTGTCAAGAGTTAAACTGGTTAAGTTTCTTGGTGTAAATATGGATGATAATCTAACTTTCTGCGAACATATCAAATGTGTAACCTCTAAAATCAGTAGCATCTGTAGTATGTTATACAGACGTAGAGAGCTATTGCCTGCAACATGTCGTAAAAATTTATATTTTTCTTTGGTGTTCAGTAGAATTTCATACGGCCTTATAATTTATGAAAATAATTCGGAAAAAGCACTTCATCCTCTGCATGTAGCGAATAATAGAGCCCTTAGGATTCACCAGGTTCAAGACAGACGATATAAAACCAAGCTCCTTTATGAGAACTACAGTACCTTACCGATACATCTGTTGTATAAGTCTATGACTGCCAATAATGATTTATAAGTGCTTATATCACGAAGGATTCATGTCTAAACTTATAAAAGATATGTTTATATCTAATCTTTTAAATAGCGACTATCATACTAAGCTTTCGGTATCCAATTATCTTTCTTTACCTGCGAATCGTTCTAACTTCTCATCTAATGTATTTGAAGGATGCTCAATATGGAATGCTATACCTATTGCAATTCGCAGCTTAAACTCTTTTAATTCTTTTAAGGTGTCGTACAGACTTTTTCTTATGGAATCTTGGTAATTATTGAATTACTATTTAAAATCTGATATATATTAGATAATCGTATCATATATTGTTTTGGGTAATCTATTTACAATCCTAGTGACATAAACGTAACATATTACTGTTGTCATGATTTAGATAAAACTTTAGTGTTTCTTCGATTTCCTTCTTTCTTTGTTTACTGCGGTGGTCAGCTCGATATGGTACTTCAGTACCCTCTCTGATGGCCGTGGTGGGCAAATTTTAGTTTTTGTTTGATGCTACATATGTTAATTCTCACTTTTGTCTGCTGATTTATCTGTTTTCACACTTATTTGTCGGTGTTTCATGAATTTCTAAATAAACATATGTACTATTATAATATGTTAAGCCAAAGTCTATTGAAAATAATTATTCATTCTTATTCTCTCTAGTGTTCTGGCAAGTGACAGATCCAAGGTTCATATTCCTACTGACATGCTGCTTTTATAGGCTTCACAAAGAACACTCCATCGATCAACTATTTGATCCCGTCACAAAGGGTAATGAATAATCAGTATATTAAAAAGATTACATTAAGGTGTGGCTAAACCTAGAGCTGGAAAATAATATGGCTTCTGAGGTTGCATCCCGTTGCTCTCTCAGTTCTTGCTCCGTCACCTCTTACGACACGTACGGTTTGCGGTTGGTCAATTCTTCTCCATCCAGGACACAACATGAGATTTATACGATATTGATAATTATTCCGCAGCCGGAATGTTGAAGGGAGACACCGGAGCCACTGGATCAGCCGGGATAGTTGGAGCTGTGGGACCTCCAGGACCTCAGGGTTCCATCGGATTCACTGGTCTACCTGGAGTTACCGGTGGTACCGGAAACACGGGATTCCCTGGCCCAACGGGCAGCACAGGACCACATGGGCCCACAGGCAGCACGGGCGCGACCGGGTTGAGAGGGTTCCAAGGACTTCAGGGCATACCGGGGCAGACCGGTGCTTCAGGTCCCCTAGGTGCCACAGGTGAGCCTGGGCACACAGGGGCCACTGGGCTTCAAGGTTTTACGGGATCTAGTGGAGCGCAAGGGAGCACAGGGTCACCTGGAGCTACAGGAGCACAAGGAGCAACTGGAACACAAGGAGCGCCTGGAGATACGGGAGGATCAGGAGCGAGAGGTGAACAGGGCCAGGTGGGCGCGACAGGTCCAGCTGGAGCAACAGGTGCTGCAGGCTCCACCGGGGCTATAGGTGCCACTGGATATACTGGTCCTATTGGTGGCACAGGGGCAACAGGAGCCCAAGGGGCCACTGGCTTAGCAGGTCCTCAAGGTGAAACAGGGCATACTGGTCCTGAAGGCCTGCAAGGACGAACTGGGGCCAGTGGATTGCAAGGTGCAAATGGACCAACCGGTGCAACAGGTGCCACGGGAAATAATGGCCCAACAGGGTCAACGGGACCCGTGGGCCTTAAAGGGCAAACTGGATCCCCTGGCGCAGTAGGGGCGACTGGGTTAATTGGAGCAACTGGACAACAAGGACCCGGTGGTCCTCAAGGATGGACCGGAAGTGCTGGTCCTGTGGGTGAAACAGGAGCTACGGGTTTAAGAGGTGAAAGAGGGGTCGATGGAGCGACTGGCTTACCTGGAGCATCTGGAGCCACGGGACAAGTGGGTCCTATAGGAAACACTGGTGCCCCTGGAGCTACCGGAGCTGTTGGTGGCACAGGATCAACAGGTGCTTCCGGAGCTGCCGGATGGACTGGTGCCACAGGACCTAGAGGTGATACTGGAGCATCAGGGATAATTGGATCAACAGGGTCTATAGGTGCCACTGGAGCTCCAGGAATTCAAGGACCAATTGGAGATACCGGTCCAGTGGGGTCACCTGGTGCTACCGGGTTTACGGGAGAGACTGGCCTGGCAGGAGCCTCGGGTTCTGTTGGTCCAATGGGTCCTACAGGGGCAACAGGACCTCACGGCCCTACTGGAGCAACCGGCTCAACAGGTCTTAGTGGTTCTAACGGCACTGCGGGTGAGATTAGCAAAATTGAATCGTTTTCATAACATAACATAACATAGCATACATGACATAGCATAGCATAGCATACCATAACATAATATAACAAAGCATAACACAACATAACATAACATAATATAATATAGTTATGGAAAGTACCTAGGGGTCAGTTTCATAAGTATTTATATCTTGTTTTGCTGACTCTTAACGGTTGCTTAATTCTGATTCCAGTTGATTGGTTTTCTTATCTGGTTAAATGTTAACCAATGTAGCAGGTTTCCTGTGAACTAATTAAATTAATAACTTATGATTGTCAGTCCCAGTGTAGGTCTGCTTGTATGTGTGCATATATGTGTGTGATGCGGATTATATAAGGCTAAGGCTAATGTTAACGTCAGTTTCCTCACTCTAAAGCGATGTCCAGGATTTGAATCCCGCACAAACAGATCCGCGGTCGAGTATCTTACCGACATCGCCACTGGCTCCAGCCAGTGGAGATGACGGCAAGGTACGCTTAATCAACTTGGGCTGAAGTTAGTGGGAGTTACCGAGTTACGGAATTACCGGGTTACCCAGTTGGCTTGTGGGTTTCGGAAGTGGAAGTTGAAGTTGAAGTAGGGGTTGCAGTACGAACTACTTATCATCCTCTCCCGACCAGTGACTATGATTGTTGTTGCTGTCCCTTTCGGCCTTTAGGTCCTCTGTTTCTACGTTCATTACTATTACTTTATTTGTCTCTGACGGTCTTCTTTCTATATATGTCTTCCATCTTTCTTGTGTACGGTAACTGTAAGATTACTAAAGTTTCGTATCCAACTGTAAGAATATCTTCTCTATTCATGTAGAGGCCTTTTAAGAAGAAATACGAACGGTGATAACTAAGAACATATTATTTGAATATTTTGTACGATCGTAGGACTGAACTGTAATAATAAGATATATAGTCGATTTACACGCCTGTTCCTTCTGTAGTAATTCAATACCTGAAGTAGTCGTCCGCTTGGGTGGAACCCGTAGTATAAAACTACCCTTCGCGCCCGTCTCTCTCTCGGTTTATTTCTCTCTTTCTCTCTCCTTCTTCCTTCCCATTTTAGTATATAGCAGTATTGTTAGTTTGTTACTCAGTCAGAAAACAATAAATGTTGTTTAAGACTCATTAAATAAATAAAATATCGATAAAGACCTTTAACTTAACTAAAAACTTTTTACTTAAAACAATAAGTAAGCAACCAACAAGATAATTATAGAATTAGACATTTCGAATATCACATATCTGTACAATGTACACCAATAATATATCTAACTATAACAAGTATTAATTCATAGATCAATATTATACAATATATTATGTAAGTTTCACATACATATTATACAGATTTATGGAGTGGTTTATAGATCTGCCTAGACTACTTCGTCTTGGAGCCCATTCAAAACACCACCAACTCTCAGAATAAAAATTGTTTATATATTTAGATTTAATATATTTATGACCTCCAGTTCTTCAGCTACTTGTTAAATTAAACCAAATGTTACAGCCAACTTTAGTACTTTACTAATATGAATACCTCTCGAATCTTAAATACTTCCATAAGATCTTCCCCAACTGTTTTTTAATATGCATATACCCTAGAGATATTATTTTAATATATTTTAGATGATTTTCGTAACCGAAATCCTACACACCCAAATCAGTCTTTTCGCTCAAGACTGCACCTTCTACAATTTGTCTATACCGTTTTTGAGCTGAAGACACCAAACTTAAACCCAATATCGAAGATTTGGTCTATGCTATTTAAGAAAATAATATAAAGCACTATTGCAGCAAAATCATGAACATCGTCAGATGTCAAATTATAGGCTTCTTTATTACTTATCTATAATTATGTATTATTATTATTATTATTATTAATATCCCATTATCAATATCCAAATCTTAATGCAAATTCACAATACTATTCAAATGAATATACCTATATCTATTCCTATTCGTATTCAAATTCATAGTCAGTCCCATATATATTCAAATTTGAATTCAAATGCACATTGAGATATGCATTCGTACACGCATTCTTATTCGTAATTACATGTTCCTGTTCCAGGTGAGATCGGAGCCACGGGGGCATCAGGTGGTATAGGACCAGCCGGCCCCCAGGGCGCCACCGGGCAGACAGGGCCAGCAGGTGGAGTGGGGGCCACGGGGTTTACTGGAGCCACGGGTGCTCAGGGGCAGGTAGGAGCTACTGGTAGTCCGGGGCAAACTGGTTGGACCGGTGCTAGAGGGAACACGGGTGATACCGGAAGCACCGGTGCTCCGGGTTCAACTGGAGCTAGCGGCTTCACCGGACAGCCTGGAGCTACTGGAGAAACGGGTTCTAGTGGTGGAGTTGGTGCTCCAGGGGCAACTGGAACACCTGGAGCAACAGGAGAAATAGGGTCAACAGGTTTGACCGGGTCATCAGGTGGGGTTGGTTCTACGGGACAACCAGGAAACACTGGAGCACCAGGAGCTACAGGAGCACCGGGGAGCACGGGTTCTACTGGTGCAATCGGATTTACTGGAGCAACGGGTTCTGCAGGAGCAACAGGATCAGATGGTAATTCCGGTCCACCGGGACCTTCAGGTAATCCTGGTGCCACTGGTGAAAGAGGTGAAGTAGGATTTACAGGTCAAACTGGTAACACAGGAGCAAGCGGAGCAATTGGACAGCCAGGATCTACAGGTGAAACAGGATCTCCGGGTAGTACGGGACCAGCTGGTGCTACAGGATTCACTGGTGCTACAGGATTTACCGGTTCCTCGGGAATCCAAGGATTACCTGGAGCCACTGGAATGGCGGGATCAACTGGTGCTACCGGACTCGAAGGAGTGGTTGGACCGGTGGGTCCGGCTGGTGTAATAGGTATTCCAGGAGCCACGGGTAGCCCTGGTGCTACAGGACCAGCTGGGTCTCAAGGTCCACAAGGTCCAACGGGATCGACAGGTGCCACAGGTCCCACCGGATCAACTGGCTCTATTGGAGCAACCGGATATACAGGAAGTACCGGATCAAAAGGTGATACCGGACAACAAGGTCCAATTGGAATAACTGGACAACCTGGAGCCACTGGGTTTACGGGGGAAATAGGACCAACAGGAGCCCCTGGTAAGACTGGAGCACAGGGCATGCCGGGTTTAAACGGTTCCGTTGGAGCGACAGGACCAACTGGACAATCAGGGGATCCGGGTGCAACAGGAGCCACTGGAGCTACGGGACCCTCATCCAACTATACCATGAATGGTATGAAAGGATCAAACTGCACAAATTTGGCAACAGCAGTACCCAGCTTAACATCAACGTCTGAAGTAAATGTTACTACGTCATCTGTAAGGCCTGTAAGTTCTTCCTCTAGTAATTCAACGGAATCTCAGCTATCCACTGCCAGCAGGAGTAGGGTTACTGAATCCAGCATGACTCATAGTGCTGC
Source organism: Enchytraeus crypticus (assembly GCA_905160935.1). Taxonomy (NCBI): domain Eukaryota; kingdom Metazoa; phylum Annelida; class Clitellata; order Enchytraeida; family Enchytraeidae; genus Enchytraeus; species Enchytraeus crypticus. The sequence continues at coordinate 654,648 of CAJHZI010000600.1, forward strand.
AGCGACTCTAGAATTTAATGACGAACGTACATCAGACACTGGCAGCAGAACTTTCGTCTCCCATTCTGAATCCTACTCATCTGCGACCTCAAGCGGCTCGAATGCTACAGCAGCAATTACTCAACTTGGCACAACGACTGAGAAACTAGATACGACAAGTGTTTCGCAAGAACCTGCTTCAGGCGGTAGAAACAATTCATTAGAAACGACAAGTGTTTCGAAGGAACTTGTTTCAGGCGATGGAAACAATTCATTAGAAACGACAAGTGTTTCACAAGAACCTGTTTCAAGCGGTGAAAACAATTCATTAAAAGGTTCAATTTCGACAGAAATATTCAGCCACATTTCCACAACTGTTTCGTTTACAACTGTGTTTCAGAATAGGTCTGTATTCGAAATGGAAGTCAGCAAGGAAACAACTGGAACATATACTGGTCGAGAGAGTGACGGTAGTGTGACTAATGAATCGTCGGAGATTAATAGAAACACAGAACAATCAGGTTCCCAGCAAAGTCATTCAAGTTCTCAATCTTTCTCCGAGCCCGATTTGAAATCCTCCCAATCTGCTTCATACAACGCTTCCACAGAATCTGCTCGAACAACTGATCACTCCTCTACGGAGAGTTTCTCTTCAAGAGAAACAATTATCCCACTGACGACATCATCTACGCACAACGTATCTCTAGATACAACTGAAAGAGATCAGCGATCGACTGAATCCTTGCCGTTATCTGCTAACCAAGTCGCAACAACACCTAGAAGCGAATCCGATTCTAAGAGCGATAACGGAACTGAAACAGGGACACCTTCGTTCAGGGGGATAACAACCGAAATGGAAAGAAATGGAAATTTCGGAAGCTCGCCTGTAGCAGATGGTAGCAATAGTAAAGAAGTGACTGCTTTTACGTTTGAAAGTTCGTCTTTAGAAGTTAGAGATAGTTGGACTACAAGTTCAGGAGTAGAAACCTCATCTTCGGGAAATATCTCTGCAAAACAAAGTTATGTTAGTGATTCACACACTAATTCACATAAATCAGAATTCACCTCAACTCGCGCAGAAAACGATTCCATCACATCTGCTAATTTCAGTTTTTCTGAACCGATATCAATGAAAGCAGCTACAACAGTTCCGGAGCAAGGCACTGAGACATTTAAAGGAAACGAGACCAGCGATTTTACACCCGCTACGTCTATATCAATTGAAGAAAATCTTTCCTCTACGAGATTAGTGCTAGATGTAACTAATGCGAGCTTTATATCTTCAACTTCGGGACCTTTAGGTGAAGCCGCTACGTCAACATTGCGCAGCACAAGAGAGTCAGGATCGAATGGCCCGGAGGGTGGACCAGTGAAGTTCTCTGGTGGAATAGAGACTACTGACGTAACTAGAACAACCGACTCGGAGCCTAGTGAAGGCACGCAGGGGCAGGCCTTGACTACTGCTGTAACTTTGGCTCAGAGCACTGGGGGCACATCGGGGCAGGGAGGAGCTACAGGCCCTACAGGAGCTCAGGGCACTGGAGGTACATCGGGGCAGGGAGGAGCTACAGGCCCTACAGGAGCTCAGGGCACTGGAGGCACACCGGGGCAGGCAGGAGCTACAGGCCCTACTGGAGCTCAGGGCACTGGAGGTACACCGGGGCAGGGAGGAGCTACAGGCCCTACTGGAGCTCAGGGCACTGGAGGTACACCGGGGCAGGGAGGAGCTACAGGCCCTACTGGAGCTCAGGGCACTGGAGGTACACCGGGGCAGGGAGGAGCTACAGGCCCTACTGGAGCTCAGGGCACTGGAGGTACACCGGGTCAGGCAGGATCTCCAGGGACCAGTGAGACAGCAAGATCAAATTTTACCGGAACTGATTCGGTTAGATTATCAACTATAGAATCCGTGATTGAGACGAGAGCGGCTAGGAGTCGACGAAGAGCAGTCAGGTCGAGAAAACGACGTTAAAATAAATTCATTTAAAATACTGTTCATCAAGATACCTAATTTAGAAATGTAGGCTTAATAGTTATACCTACTTATGATATATAACAGTTATTTATTGTTTCTTAGCTTTAACTCTGGTTCGTAGATTTCGATATTTTGTTGAATATTCAGTTGATTTCTTAATTAGCTAATTACGGAATCTAGAAAAAATGTGACTAGAAAGCAAAATATTTAAAGACTACTATTAAATTGACCACACGCGATAAAATATATCTAAGCGATCTAGAATAATAATGTTCAGATTTATCATAGTCTCTTGCATGATTTTTATTACGGTATTTATTTCGTCGGTAGATCATTTACACGTTCATGCAAAATCTTAATGTGTAGAACTGCAGTCTGCAGACAACCATAGGCCTATAGCATTCGAAAAAATCTTTAGGAGTACTGAACTATTCAAAGCCGAACTTATCAGAGAATAAAATCTACAATATTCACGATTAGTTCCAATTACTCCTCCTAACGGCAGGTCCTGGAATATAAATCATTCAACCAATTATGCAAGAAGTCCTTTATAATTTGCTGTTAGGCCTACTTTATGTATAACTGAACTAACATAACGGCACACTGGGCCAGGAAGCACAGATGCTTGTTTAAGACCCATTTCCACCTTCCTCGCCATGGTTATTAGTAATCATTGCCTTTTGATGGCGCATCAATTGCAGCCGGCGCGGATTTAAGAATAACCTTCCATCACTCTGGGATTTTTTCTTTCAAATCTGTCAACACTCGGTCTTCCAAAGTAGTCGCCGACAAAGTACTAACAGAGGCCGATGCGGCTTAACTTCGATTATTGACGCGCAACTAAACCAAGTGCGCTAATCCCGCCGTCCAAACTAACCAACTGAACAAATTGATAGTTTAAATTTGAGGTTACATTTGGAGATATCGACATATTCATTGATGATATATACTTTCGCAATAACATGTGTTATTTGCTACATCCACTGCCATTATATACTATATTTTATGTGTTTTAGAAAAATGTCAGTTAGTTTTTTTATTGCATCAAATGTAGTGAGTTTGAACCCAATAGAATGAACCCAATAAATCATGTAATGAATACATTGATATGAATAATAATAATTGCTTCTGGTTTTGTATACGACCAGGTCATGCAAAATTACTTGCAGAAATTACATGTATGCCTTATTACTGCACTTCTTACGGCACTTATTACTGCACCTATCACTGCACTTTATACTGCACTTATTAGTGCACTTATTCGCACTAAGGGGCAGCTGGGAAAACTAGAAATTCGTACGCAGGGGGAAGGCAGCAAACGAGCCCAACATTGTTTAAACAAATAAAGATGTCTAACGTCCAGATTTAACCCACTTCATCAATTCATTCTATAAAGAATGAATAAATTGAATCAATGAAAGAATCAATTTAATCTATAAATAATTAATTGGAAATTATTCTGTATTTTAGTATTATAGAATTCTGTAACTTATTCTTTAATTCTATAAACTATTGTAAAATTCTAGAATTATTTTATACTTCTGGGATTATTCAATAACTCTGTAATTAGTTGAAAGTATAGGCAATCCATGTTGCTGCTCAAGTAAAAGACCTGTTTGCAGTGGCGGATCCAGGAATTTTGTAAGGGGGAGACCGAAATTTTTTTTTTGTACATTTTTTTGCTTACGCCCCGCCTTCTTCGGGACATGTGACGCAACCAGACAAATTTCTGTGGGGGGGGGGGCTCAAAATTTATTCACTACTGAATTCGGCTCATAGAACGAGTGTATCCCCATAACTTACCCTCCCCCCCCCCGCTTATACCCGTACTAAAGTCAGGGGAATACCTAAAATTCTACATTTGTTTTGGAGAAAGTAGGTTAATTTTGTCACCTCTGTAGAAACTCTGAAGATCTCGACGAATTGCAAAAGTGACTTAATTTTGGTGGTGGTGGGGGGGGGGCTTGACCCCTCCCATCCAAGGCTGCTTGCACCACTGCTACGGGACAGAGTTCACAATTTTTACTTAGGCCTACACCATTTTTTTCCTCCAATGCATATGTTCAAGTGAAAATTGAGAGCTAGTGAAACGGTCAACATTTTTGGACCTCCTTCCATTATACAGGGCTCCTAGTACATGTATATCCTAGAAAAAAATCGAGCTATTGGAAGTGAGTTCCCTGTCGTACCACCCCCCACCGGCCCCCCTAACCACTGCCATTACTAGCATATTTACACATCAAAATTGCCTTAGAAACAATGAAACTATACCCCTGTCATACCCTCCACCCCGGGCCCCCCCCCTAACCACTGCCATCATTAACATATTTATACATAGAAATTGCCTTAGAAACAATGAAAATAAAGCTTACAATTTTTTATCGGCGGACCTAAAGGGGGGCCCGGGCCCCCTGGCTCCCCCTGGATCCTCCACTGCCTGTTTGATAGAGCTGATAGCATAATATTATATCCATTAGGTTTCTCCAGACATTGTTGCGTTCACTGATCTCATGTACTGATTGGATTTACATTGAAAGATAAATGGTGTTCAACAGATTCTAAATAAATAAAATTTAAGGCTGGTTGTTTAGTTTGTATTTTTATTTTTAACATTAGGTTTTAGCTTCTGACAATAGAAAAGCAAGTTTTAGAGACATTTTTTATCCATTTCGTGCAGACTTAGTGCTAGAATTGATTTTGAATTGAATGTGTTACGAAAATATATGTCATCGTCATCTTCTTCTCTTTAATCCCAGTTTAACGAGGGTTGGGATACGAATAGGCCTTCTCCAGTACTCTTATCTGTCCCATACCATATCATGACCTCAACCAATCCCCTACTTTTCCATTGGTATTGGAAATTTTGCAGTAATTTCTAGAGCCTATGCGCTTACCGACTGAATGCCCTTTCTGACGTTGGTTTGTATCTTAGTGCTTTAGTCGCCTTTTGCGATAAGTGCAGTCACCGGTTGGTCTATTCTTCAGGCTAACGGGATACAACACGGGGAAATGAAAATATATATGTTATTTACTTAAATTTAGAATAGCAGCGCTCGAATATTAAAGTGCAAATTACAGTTGTACTCGTCAGAAACCACTGTCTAGTTCTGAATCCGTCTCAAGCGCTTTCAGGAAGGATCTCTCCAGAGAACCTTCCTGATTAATAATTTAATGTTGAGTTGATGCCATCTGAATCGTTTCTGTTCGACTCACGGTAGTTACTGGAAACTGACGTGTTACTGTAACATTACCTTTAGCTTTCTATTATATATATATAGGCCAATATATATATTGTACATGTATATAGGTCTACATGTATAATACTAGGTCTACATGTATAGCCTATACATATATATATATATATATATATATATATATTATATATATATATCTATATTTATATACATGTGCATATATATATATATATATATATATATATATATATATATATATATATATATGTATATATATATATATATATAATGTGTGTATATATAGCAATTCTGTGGCCAGTTAATTTCGTCAATGTATCCTATTTGCACTTCTGTGAGGAATGTTAAGTAAATCTGCACATAAAGGTCAATCTACTCTATGCGCTGTTTATCACCACTAAAAGAATAATTATTGTTTTGAGGTCACTGTTAAGCCTTTCCATTGTATCATAGATGCGATAACTATACTGACTAGATATATCTATGTCTCTCTATTGATGGAATAAATTGCTGTAATAAGAGAAACTGATAAAACATAATTAAAAATTATTCCACTGGAACGTATGTCTTATTATTTTGTCGGTTAATTTTAAGCAGAACAATGTTATGTTTAAATATTTACTAATACATGTCTCTCTCTCTCTCTTAGTGCACTGCCTACTGGCAGGTACATGGTATATTGCCCCTCCACTCTTCTCTGTCTTCTGCTTTCCTTTTCATTTCCACATAATACATGTAAACAAGCTGTAAAGACGATGTTAGCGTCAGTTTCATTTTACGTAGGAGATAGCAGTGATGTAGACGGAGAGCTGCTCCTGATCCCAGGAGATCACGTGACATAACTCAAGGTCGAGGCCGCCAGGCTCGCTGTCCTATAGCATTGTACAACCGATATATAATTTAAATGCTGTTTCAATCTTCTAATGCAGTCACTACTACGAAAGAATAGGCCTAATTCAAAATGTCTCTGACCTAGCCTACTAAATGTTGGATGGCTTTAAATGATTGCTAGCAATATATCCGAATTATTACTCTCTGATTTAATAAGTTCGTATGTAGGGCCTAATTGAATCAGATTCACGAGTGAACCGAATTACTACTGGCCGGCAGTACCGGCACACGCACTCAATTGACAGTGCTACGAATAAATGAATAAACTAAGTTCCTGTATTAATATTGGTTGGACTGATTTATGCAAAGAATGATAATGTTTTCCGTCACGTTAATGTCTATATTGCAGATTCTAAATTAGTATCCTCCCATACTAGGAAGTTGGAACTCTGCAAGGCCTAGATGTGTACATCAAGCAACGTAACAACCAATCAGGTTTCACCACAAAGGAAAATAAGCATAAGTCCGGAAATCGGACTCACGAGAGGTCAATCAATACGTGTAGATATAGTCCGATTTTAGGTCGGACGAACCGATCAGGGAGACTTATTTGACTGAGCCTTTGTAGTAGTACCTGGTTGATTGTTACTGGGTGCTCGATGAATTAACATTAGTGAGTCGGAACTTTAGAATCATTTATTGTAAACTTTCTGACCTTAACTGTTCCTCTACAAACTGATCTATTTGGGCAACAGTAGTCATTGCTCCATAGGATTGAAAATTGAAATACATCCATTTTGAAAATTGAAATACATCGATTGAGATACAATTAAGATTCATCAATAGCTAGCTATTGAGATGCCGGAAAATCGGCAACATTAGTATCAGTCTCTAGCTACCTGGGCTTCTGCTGAGCGACACGTCTAATTAAGACATGTCTTACCTTCACAGCCGTCCTGCTCCTAAAGGAGCCTGACTGTCATCGATCAATACGATTTACCAAAATTTACCACCACTGCTACCGTCTTTCGTTATTCCAATCCTTCTTCTACTTAGTAGAGGGAGCAAGGGAAGAATGCCAAGGGTTACTTCAATTCCCAATCATACATGATCACAACATCCAGCTTGTTTTTAAAACTATTCAACGACACCGCATTCACATCCTCATCAATCAAAGAGTTCCACCTATCAATCACCCTATGAGAAAAAAGAAAACTTTCCTAAGTCTGTCCTTACACTAAGCCTAAACAACCTATATCTATGACCTCTTAAGATGAAACCATCACAAATGCTAAGGCTTACCCAAACCTACGTGCAATGACGGCGCCTTTAGTTTGGGAAAGAATGTCGTATGGCGTGCTCTCTAACCATGAGCCTAATAAATTCTTCAGTTCAGGCTGAGTCTTCTCCAATGACGGAGCAGTCTACGTGGTTGATGCTTTGACCGTTTTAATCAGAGGCCTGAAAAATCACCGGCCAGGCGTAAAGCGAATGACAGAGTTAAACGAATTGAGTTATGCGAGTGCCAGAGACTCGAAGGTCTAGGTCGGATTAGCAAATTCGATGAATTCAAGAATGTAGCTATTCATTAAGGTAAACCTAAATTATTGACCTAAATTATTGACCGGCATTGTTCTTTAACATGTGCACGTGCCATATATGCAGCTAGGTTCGAAGCGCATCAAAATCTTAAACACTCAACATTATAATATCCACACGAAGACTTTACATACGCCGTAGCTTTCAACTGCACAATAAACATCACAGTGATTGTCTTGTATGTAGGCTATACAAGGCCTATACTTGCAGCCAATATTGATGTTATTTCCTTTTGAGGCTAATTAGACAGAGGGAATATCTTCAAATTATTCTCCTGGAGGTTTATAGAAGAGACAACGTCTCGATGAGTTAGCACAATAGAATATATGATTCAATTAATAGGCAGGCCTATAGGCCTAGCATCTTTTGCAGTGATGCAAGTAACGAGATTGGCCTGTCGCTGATATGATGGACTTTCGTACACAGAACGGATGTTCCATGTTCAGTTAGAATTGACCTTTTTTCTAAATGCGTGTATTTTTGCACACGGGTACATTATAATATGTAGGCCTATATTATACATAGCCTGTGATTTTTTTAAACTGATACCCCAAATTATTTTTATAATGAAGTTCTAACGAGTTATCCTATGTTCTTATATGAAATTTACAAAACTAAACCAGCAGTCAATTCTTCCACACATACAAAAAATTTCATTTGAGTGTCTTTAAAAACGGGAAGCTATATCTTATCTTTGCGAATATATGAGTGGGATGAAATAAAAAGTTTCAGAAATACGGATATGCAATGTTATGCTATAGGAACTGATTGGTCCGTTAGGCTATGTTTAGCTTAAATTCAGCGCAAATTATTCTCCATTAAAACAATGGAGCAGCTAGCTACGCGTCACATCGGGCCTTTAGTTTCTGCGCAGGGCTAATGATAGGCCTATCTTGGAGTGCAAGCTATTTTTTCAAAACGATGCAAAATTTCAATGTAAAATATATTTTTAATGATAAAGTTATTGACATTTAAAAATTAATGCATGGTGCATCCAGAGAATCCAAGCGCTAACATTGTAGTTAGTAGGCCTATAGGCCTATAGCTGATTAGCCTAGAACAATATCAGTTACATGCATGACAATTAGGCTACATGTATTACTTAAGCGACTAGATGTGCACACAACACACATGCACGCAAACGTATAATGCCAGCAATGCAATTATGAAAACATGCAATGCCAATTATAAAACTATTTAATTACAAATTACCACAGGGCCTACGGCCCTACGTAATAGGTATGCACATTGTACAGTAAATTGGCTTACACACATGTATGTTTATATAATGCCTATAGCCTATACTAATACTTATGTATAATGCATATGAAAAGTTTATAATCAGTGATAAAATTATAATCTAATTGCAACACATAGTCTACGTCTCCTACTTGCAAACAGATAAATGAGATTAAAAAAATTGCTCATATGCACATAGACTAAGTTATATATAATGATGATTAAACAGACCAACATATTCCTACATGTATATTTGCCCAAATTTGAACTCACTCCTATCCTGATGCCAAAGCACACCTACAGCAATCCTTCCAGTAGATATCTTCATGGATGTCTGCCAATTTCGTAGCGCTCAATCCTTCCAATACTGAGTTTGTGCTATTTGGGACACCTCAACAACTATCAAAACTGAATGAGGCCTCTCTCTCTCTCTCACTCCAGACTTGGCCATCACGCCACTTTCTTCTGTCAAGAGCCTCGGTGTTATCCTCGACCAGTATCTTACATTCCACGATCACATCACCAAAACTTCGCAGGCTTGCTTCTTCCACATCAGAGATCTGCGTCGAATACGACCATAACTTACCCTTGAGATCGCTTCTACTATCTGTGCGGCTCTCGTGCAATCCAAACTTGACTACTGTAACTCATTGTTTCTGAATCTCCCAAGCTGTGAGATCGACAGATTGCAGTTCATCCAGAATTCAGTTGCACGTGCAGTCTTCCGTGGCTCTAAGCACCCCCATGTGAATCCTCTCTTGAAGTTTCTGCACTGGCTCAAAGTCAGATAACGCATTGTTTGCAAGACAGCTTCTCTGACATACAAGTCTATCACCACCCCTAGCAAACGTTACATGTTCCACTTAATACAAGTGAGACAGCCTTCCTCTATGCAGTTATCTACTAGGTCCTCTAAGTTAATTACTTTAAAGCGACCTAGCTAGCATCCCTTCTCGCAGCAAGCTCTTCAAGCGCTCCTTCCAGCACACTGCTCCTCAGATCTGGAATTCTCTTCCTGCCACTCTGCGCACCCCCTCTAGCTCCTCTTCTCCTGATCATCCTTTCCTTTCATATGAACAGTTTCATAGACGGTTGAAGGCTTTTCTCTTTGATCTCTTCTATTCAACCATTACACAGGAACTGAGACAAACACGTAAACCTCCATTCCACTAGTACCCTTCCTCAGACCGACCTTTCGGATTTTGGCTTGCACCGTTTTTGGACTCCACTCTCTGCTCATCGGATTTGATTTGGTACCACAGTTCTCAATGCTGTCATAGACGACAGTAGCACTTTAATTTTGTTGTTGTTGTTGTTATTGTTGATCTGAACGTTGAACTTTTTATAGTATATTAGAAATTTTATTAGGCTAATCAAATATGACTGCCTGTATGTATATGAAAAATTATATGTGTAGTCAAAGTCAAAATATATGGTTAGTTAAGTTAGGTCAAATTATGGTAATTTGGGATGCATATTTGATATAGAGATCACATTTAGCCTAGGTCACTGTCTTTTGTACCAGAAGTAGATTTTTAGATTTTTCAGAAGTAGTATAGACTCGAGTCTTCCCTTATTTAAGTAGTACGAGACGATGAAATCATAATAATAAGACGACCATAGAATAAGATTAGAAAGTCTCAATAGCGTAGGGGTAACGTCATGAAGTTTTAAATGACAGATCCTCTCGCGGGTTCGAATCCTAGCCGCGCCAAACTGAGAGTAAAATCTCGGACAATCACTGGACTGGTTTTACGGAAAATGGACTAAATTGCCTAACGGTTTAAACATGTGGTATTAAAAAGTGACAGATATCGACATAGTTGATTATTTCACTATAGGCTAATGCGTGTTTACCTTTTTATCAATGCTATGAACTTTGTCATTTAAATTTTCCCATTTTCGTCAACTTCCATCAGTGATAACCTACACCTTTCAAAAATTCTAAATGAAATAAACAAAACCCAATGAATGTAAAGTAAAGCAAGATGGCCGAGATGGGTGACGGTGAAATTCAAGAGAATTTGGGTAAAAGTTGGCTGGATTTGGCTATCTACAAGAAAGAAATGGGACGGCCAGGTCGAAATTAAAATATATTATTTAAAAACTATATAAGCTGTCGCATTCATGCCTCTGTGATACGTAAAATTATTGTTTGAAAAGTTTTATTGACTTGTTCCTTTCGATACTCGCTTTATTTACATGACCAGTTTAGGCAATATTCTATTTGAATTAACTGTAATTATTTCGTCGTAACTTGTCAAACAGCTAGTAATACTTAATTTAATGTATATATTTTAACCCTGAATGGTCAGGCATTTTTGCATTTTGGTATGTCAATTTTTTAAGCAAAAGCTGAGAGTATGTACATTTTGCGCAAATTTGCTACAATTGTCTTAAAATAGGCCTATCAAGCGATACTATTGGCACTGATATATATGCATAATGCAGATCGAACTAAGTTAGTTAAGCTTCCTACGCTCATCTTTTACATATGTTGGAGCTTATGATCAACCTACATTTTTATTTTAAAGAGCATGCTAAAATGTGACTGCTAATGAACTTGATATACAACATAACATAACATAACGGCACACTGGGTCAGGAAGCACAGATGCTTGTTTTAAGACCCATTTCCTCATTCCTCTCCATGGTTATTAGTAATCGTTGCCTATTGATGGCGCATCAATTGCAGCCGGTGCAGATTTAGTAATAACCTTCCATCACCCTGGGATTTTTTCCTTCCTAAGCTTTTACCAATACTCGGTCTGCCAAGGTGGTTACCCACAAAGTACTAACCGAGGTCGATGCAGGTTAACTTCGATAATTGACGCGCAACTAAACCAAGTGCGCTAATCCCGCCGTAAAATGCATTGTTGCATATTGCAACATACATGTTGCAATATGCTGGCACCTGTGATCAAAACTTTACTACTTACCCCACTGTATTAATATCCCTGGATCTTGTTTCCGAATTTGATGCAGGTTGTGATTAGAGACTTCCACTTAATTAAGCAAAAGCAGGGCAAAGGTTGTTTCTGTTCTTTTCAGTTAGAAATCATCTTCGGCAACTTTCCTTGAATCCCAGTTAATTAGAGTCGTGATATCGTATACGATTAAGCCTTAAATTTTTCCATTCATTTAGAAACTTTTGTAGTAATTTCTGGAGCCTAGGTGCTCACTAACCCCTTTCTGACATTGGTTTGGATCTTTGTTTTTTTGTCGTTTTTACGACGATGTGCAGTCCACGATTGATTATTCTTCAGTAACCTGGACACAACACGGGTAAGAGTTAGAAAGGTGGAAATCTTGAGTCTCTTTTCTAGCACTCTTTACAGTTATAAGGTGCCCAATTTCTTAAATTGAATGGTACTTTGAATAGTCACGACATATTAGTGGTTTTTCTTTATACACCCAATTTGCATAGCAGAAGCAATATATAGACCAATAGTACTATTCTTTATATGTGCATAAATTTTCTTTGTTTTATTCTTATTTGCATACTTGCAGTTTAAGTTTCACTATCTTCCATCTTCAAAAGGTTGAATGTGCATTCAAAGGTATTATAATACCTAGAGTTATAATGTAAATGTTTGTTGCCAAATGTAAACACAGAAGAGCTTCCTGTTGTAATAATAATAATAACAACAATTGGAGTGCTACAGTCATCAATGACAACATTGAGCACTATTGAGACAAAATCAAGCCGGCGAGCAAAAAAAGAAGGTCCAAAAACTGTGCAAATTCCAAAATCAAGAAATTCAGTCCAAAGTACACTATTTAATAGCATTTGTACACTATTTAATAGCATTTTTTCAAATGTTAACTTTCTTTACCTCATGTACTAGATGACTATTTTCATTTCTATAATGAGTTAGGCTACTTGCTGTGTACTTCATTAGTTGTATATTGTATCAGAAAGAAATAAACTTATCTTATTGTGAATGTTTTTCTTACGATATGTCTTTTCTGTTTTACAGATGAGGAATTGTACAAGATGGAGAACTGTGAATCAATTGAACCCAACGGAAAGCGTTTAAATAAAGAAGGTTAATCTAGAACTAAAATATTTTCTTAATTTCATTTATCACCAATCAGCATATATGAACTTTTCACGAGTGTAATGTATTTATTCTGCATGAATGAAGACTTATAAAAAATATTTTATATAACAAGCTAGGTCTGTCTGTCTGAATTAACGCTAACAATAATACTGTCAATGCTCGCTCGCTGGCAAAATTCCTTAATAGTCGCACCAACTACAGCTCTGTCATAGGACCATAATAAATTTTAGACGAGTATATAGGTCCTATTTAAATGTTACTGCTGCATAATATTTTTAATTCCTAAATATTACTGCTACAGCTCTGTCATTTGTAGATTATATATTTATGGCTAGGATAGCCTATATTTAAATTTATTCGCTACGTCATATTTATGTATAAATCTTAAATATTAGCGCTAATTACTGCACTATCAGTTGTCCACTATATTTTGTTTGGCTAGTAGGCTGTAAGTTTTGAACATCGAATCGTATATTTATATTTTCTAATTATAGCTACTTTTTCATATATAAGAAATTTCTCTATATTGATTTCTTGAGAGTCACAAGATACGTTGCTAGAATGTCCATCTTAGGATTGGTTCGGATTCAAATCCAGGTTCAGTTAAAGTTGGCCATATTTCTTAGATGTGTGTTTTTCTGCACATAGTTACACCTAGTTATTATATTTTGCTAGAATCAGAATTTTGCTTTTGTTTTAGCTTTTCTAAAGCCGAGTACTTCAAAGCATTCCTTATCATTGTCAATCAAAGTATAAAATATTAGACTTGTAAAATTATTATTTAAGTTGACTGCTATTTTAATTTAAAACTACATTTTCTGTTTTATTATCGCAAGAATTACGGGTTAGCAGTGATTCTAACCGATGGCCTCTGGATTTTCAGACAAACCTAATACCAATGAGACTGATATACTTGATAATAGGGTCATCATTCTAACGAGAACTTTTCTATACAGTGGCTCTGAATTGCAGTCATCTCGATTCTTAATGTTTTATCATTTGTCCAGTTTTGCACTTCCACTTCTGTATAATTAAACTGGACTACTCAAATCCTCAATATTTAATCTTACTAGTCTTTATATTGAATTTTTGGTGTAATTACTTTGAACAATATTATATAACATAACATAACATATACAGAGTCAGGAAGCAATTATATGCTTGTTTAAGACTCATCAGAATGCTCTTAAAATCTAAATGAACCTAAAATGAATCTAAATGAACTAAAATGCTCTTAACTAAAACCAATTAATATTAATCAAATCATACAGACTTCATGTCAACATGTCAAATTTATACATAGCCTATGTATAACACTGAACATGCAATTAGCTTCTAATTTACATGTTCTTATGTTTCATCATTTAAATTTTTTATATTTTTAAAAGCATTCACTGATTCTGCTTCCACAACTTCGCTTGGCAAACTATTCCAAGCATTTATAACTCTCTGACTAAAGAAAAATTTCCTTAAATCTAGTCTACTTCTAAATTTATTAAGTTTATAAATATGTCCCCTTGTGTTTCTGTTGTTTGATAAATTAAACCAAATACTATGGTTAACTTTGCTGAAGCCTTTGAGTATCTTAAAAACTTCTATTAAATCTCCTCTAGTTCTTCTCTCACTTAAAGAGGTTAATCCTACAAATTTCAATCTATTCTCATAACTAAGTTTTTGACAGTCAAATACCAGCATTGTTGCTCTGGCTTGTACCCTTTCTAATTTGTCGACATCTTTCTTAAGATATGGGCACCAAGCCTGAACGCAGTATTCAAGTTTGAGCTGTACAAGAGCCTTATATAGCCTTACCACAATATCTTTATTTTTACATGCAATTGTTCTTTTAATCATTCTTAATACACAATTAGCACTATTTACAACTTTATTACAATTTTCACTAAATTTAAAAGAGCTGTCCACAAAGACTCCTAAATCCCTCTCACTGTTTGTGGATTTTAGTTTATTAATGTTCAATGTATACTCAATTTCTAAATTATTATTCCCTATATGCATAACTCTACATTTCTCAGCATTGAACTCCATTAGCCAATCCCTAGACCAGTTCTGTAATATTTTTATATCATACTTTAAAATCTCAGCATCTTTAATGTTGTGTACTACCTTTGCCTCTTTAGAATCATCTGCAAATTTACTAAATTTAGATACAATATCTATGTCAATGTCATTGATGTATACTAAAAATAACAGAGGTCCTAAAACAGAGCCCTGTGGCACACCACTCTTCACTGCTGCCCATTTCGAGAACTCGTCCTCGACACACACCCTTTGTTTTCTATTGCTTAACCAATTACCTATCCACTTTAAAAGTTTGCCCGTTATTCCATGTGCTTCCAGCTTACTAAATAATCTTTTATGTGGAACTTTATCAAACGCTTTAGCAAAGTCTAGATATAAGATATCAATGCTATTTTTATTATCTACGTCCTTTGTAATATATTCTAAAAGATCTAGCAGTTTAGTTAAACAAGAACGCCCACTAATAAAACCATGCTGACTATTTCTAATTAAGTTATATTCTTCCAAGAAACTAATTATTTTATCCTTAATAATGCTTTCAAATGTCTTACCGATTATACTTGTTAAGCTTATAGGCCTATAATGTGCTGCTTTATCCCTATTTCCCTTTTTATGTATTGGTACAACATTTGCATTCTTAAAATCTTGATTACCTGTCTGCCTGAAACTGTTACAAACCTCTCTTGCCAGTATTCAAAGCATGCTTTAAAATATTGTATTTGATTAGGTTTATAGTTCGCAGTGCTACCACTTCTATGACATTTTGCCTGGATTGGCCTAAGCTATGTCTTATCTTACTATTGTCAATTAACTGAAAACTTCATATCTACACATGTTCGTACATTTTGTGTTTGTGTTTTATGATGCAATGAGCAGAAGTGAGCATGTACGGGTTGTGTCCATCCAGGGATCAGTTCTATCTAGTTATCTGTGAGCGCTGCCAACTACTTATAAAACCACACGCCTTACTTCATCATATTGGTAACAATGTTTCTCTCTCTCTCTCTCCCTCCCTCCCTCTCTCTCTCTCTCTCTCTCACTCACTATAACTGTGTATCTCTTCTTGTCTCTCTTTCCCTAATACACTTCACATTTTGTTAGAGGTAAATGTAAGGCACAGTGTAATTTAAGATGCAGTGTTATTGCTTGTGTTCTTCCTTAAATCAGTATCTGAATGCTACTGATTACATCATATGTCATAAATACTTCCATAATACGTTATGAAATTTTATAGGACAGATCTGGAGGTGAATTAGTTTTGAAATTAGTATATTATAATTAATTAAACTAGTATATTTTGTCTCTTGCTTTTCCGTCAGCATTTGAGTTGTGTGGCTCCTTTATTTAAGTGTACAAGCTTTAGTATATAAAATTAAAAAATGTGTTCAAAAGCGAACTATTCTCAGATTTTATGAATCTAATGCAGTAGATTTAAGTGACTATCTTTCTCCACCCGATACTTGCTCGCTCATTTATTAATTAAATGTCTTTGTTTCATAAGCTTTCATTAATTCAGGTCAGATTGTAATTTAAGCTCATATACTCTCGTAAAAAATTTATTCAATATAGTTTCGTCTTGTTCTAGTGTAATGCGGCTTTAGATTTTCAGCACAGTTGAATTTATTCCATTATTGTTTCAGAATTACGGCACTCGCCAACTTCCACGTTGGCGAACTCCCGAGTTAATTACAGCGTTCTTTCAAACCCCCTTAACACTTCAACGACATTAGCCAATGGTAAATCAGGATCTCTCAAGTCACGACATACAGATGGCAAAAATGGCAGCGCCAGAACTAGAGCGTCATTCTCTTCCAAACGTAAGACTGTTGTTAACAAGACGCTGCAGAGGCTTAAGGATTCTTCATTGCCTGAAGCTTTATTACCTGCTCGTGCGTCTTCGAGTCAGTTAGCTTCGATGTATACGTATGACGCTCTGTCAAGACTCTCTCCTGACTGTGATGATGATAGGAGTAATTCGGTTCAGTCACAGCGAATTGCTGCTGGAATAGCTTCTAGCAGAAATTTTAATAAGTGCAGCTCGGCGCCAGTACTTAGTTCAGCGTTTAACATGCTCAATACTCATTCTAACGCTTCTTCAACAGTATTTGAATCCCTCGTCCATCGTAAAAGTGTTACTAATACGACTGTTAGTCAATTCAATTCCATAGTATCTTGTTTTGCTTCTCCAGTGTCCAATGCTAAAAGCTTTTCATATAGTCTAGCTGGTCATCGTAATACATTAAGTAACTCGAGTCGACAAATAAAATCAGAGCCACTCTCGGTGTCTTTGACTCAGTTTAGACTAGCGTCGAGGTTGACAGAAATAAAGGACGAACCACCGGACGAATATTCGAGGAGTAAGAATAATGATGTTAAATATAGCGTAGACCTTTCTATGCCATCGTTAGAATTATCTACTGAGTTGGATATATTAATGGAAGGGGATGACGAAGGACACTCCTCCCCTGAAATGTTTCCTCCACCCCTGCCCGCATTCACCAATCTCGACTCCTACAGTTGCACCCCTACTCTTTCGATGGATTCCGACCTTCTTGAACCTTTAGAATCGGAGATCTTTTGTACATCTACGCGTTACGTGACACTGCCTCTTTCCGATAGTGTTAGCCAAATTTTAACCAAACCTTCGTTCATATCAAAACAATCGTCATCTTCTAATCTAAAATCTTTATCTAATCAGATATCAATATCATCTGTGATGAAAGCTTTGACCTCTTCTATCAACAGTAACACCTCAACCATTCAATCTCTTTCTACAATGCCATCGTCCTCGACGAAGGGCTGTCCAGTGACAAAGGAGATTCTAAAGTTTAATACCTCTTCAGAAGCAGAAAGAAGTTTAGTGTCTGTAAAGAATATCTCTAATCTGTCGAGGAGAACATCTTGTGATAGTAAATCCAGGGTAGTGAAGTCTGAAGCACTGCCAACGAACAGTGTCTCTCTTGTAACTACCGCAAGATTGAGTTCTTCACTTATCAGTTCACCTCAGTCATCACCGGCCAGTCGTAAATCATTGTCGGGTATCTTTAGCTTAGAACCAACAGCGACTTCTAAGTCGATTGCGCAACTCATTGTGTCTGTCTCATCATCATCATCTAGCCGGTCTGCTGGGTTACTTGAAACCGGTCGAATTTCCACTGCTTCATCATCTGTCGCTAACAAAGCTCTTATATCTTCAAGTCTTTCAAGTAAATCTCATATCACATCTGCTTTCTGTGCTCCATCACTCAAGACGTCTATAGTCAAAGCTCCTAGCAATAAAATTATCTCCACAAAATCTTTGGTAGGATCTAAATCGGCAACAATTCTTTCTAAAACATCAGGAATTCAGACCGTGCCATCGTTCAAACAGACTACTGTTCAGTCGGTTGATCTCTCATTGCTGGATGGTATGTCTACCATTGTTGACGAAGTCACTCTTGCATCATTGCCACGCTCTTCTGTATCTCTACCAGTTCCTGAGACCGTGACAGAAGTTGTCAACGTGTTGACAGTTCCGCAGTTGACCCCAAGGGCTGTGTCGTTGCCTGTGCCAGAGACAGTGACGGAGGTTGTCAACGTGCTCACAGTGCCACAGCTGACTCCGAGGACTATCTTGGGCTCTGCCGCGAAAAGAAAAAGAAAAGCGAGCAACCACGAGAAGCTTCTGCCGTGTAAAGGTCTGTGTTGATTGAAAGTAAGATAATCTGGAACCTGTTAGATTTACTAGGCTGGACTTCATGCCTGTTCAATAATTAATTAGAGTACTGGTAATAAAATACTCATATAATTAATTCATTCAGTGGTTAATTTGTTTTATGATGTAAGACTCTTGCATAAGTATCTCATTGTTATAGGGTACAAACATTCACTCATATTAATTCATAGTAATTATTGTTACGATTGGGTATACTACTTAATTGGTTATGTGTAGAGCATATGTCTGTGAAATAAAAGATTCTATTTAATATAAAATTGTTGAGTTCATGAAAGGGCATTCGGTGGGTGACCGCCTAGGCTCCAGAAATTGCAACAAAAATTTAAACGAATGGAAAAGTCTCAAATAGCAAATATGGACTTGATTGAAGGATGATATGATGTAGTACAGAGAGGATTTGAGACAGTGTATCCCGACCCTAGTCTAGTTAAACTGGGATTCAAGAGAAGATGATGACGATGATTGTTGAGTTCATGAAATTAACAAATTCTTTGTTAATTTTAATTGAATAATATTTGTACTCATCATAGAATCAGTGTATGTGACTAAATTTATTAATTGTAAGGCTTTTACTGGAAAACACTATTGATAGCTTCTCTAAGAAAAAAGCCGTGTTTAATGTCAACTTCGCAAAAGTGCAACAATGGAATATCAGGGATCACACGTCAAATCTTCAATCCAGCGACTTGATACTAAACAAGACTACTAAATATACAAAATGACTCTGTTTTCCAGAAACTAACTACATCAAATCAAGAAAGAAAGATTGTATGACTACTTCTATATAAATGACTGTGTGAAAAAGTTCAGTTATTTGGCATTCTATGCTATTGTTAGAATTTATTGTTGCATGGATGTGTAATAAAGTCATTTTGCTGTCTATATACTGATATATCATATAATATAGTATATAATATAGATATGACATATCCTGATTTTAAAATTTGATTTACTGCTCAATAATTCATTTTATCTGTAAATAGTTACATTATTGATTTATTGTTTCATTGAATGACTCTGCGCTATATATTAGATCGTGAGTACGACCCCAACAAGCACTGCGGCGTATGGATAGAGGACATACAGAAGAGATGTACCCGCTCATTTACCTGCAAGGTGAGATACGTGTTATTCCTTGTATGAAGATTAAAATAATGCTAATGTTCTGAATTTCAATTTCAATTTTGATGTGGAACTTTTAAAATGTATTAAGCATCTAGTTAATTAGTAAATTAATGTAAGTGCAGCTGATTTTAAGTGCAGCAAATTCCCGACTCTAATTAAACTCGCATTAAATTGAAGTTGATTATGTAAATGCAACATATATTATTAAATATATTTATATATTTATATATAATTATAATTATATATATATATATATATATATATATATATATATATATATATATATATATAAAGTATCAAAGATTCTTCTTGAAGTTCATACTAGTCTCATGCTTTTGCTTGCTTGATAGACTCACGCGCTGTCACTGCGCCGTGCTGTGCCTGATCGGTGCAAGCCCTTCGACGAGCTGCTCCAGGAGCAGAAAGAGCTGAAAGATGCTCAGCGCCTGGCTGACCTACTGGAGGCAGACCCTGACTGTGATATCTCTCTGCTGCCTCTCTCTAAGGGTAGCAAGCTTCAGCGTGTTCTCTCTGACGGCACCGTGCTTCTCTCTCCTACCAAACGCTTCAAAAACCACCCGATAAGTCTTTCTAACTCAGCCGCTCAGAGGCAACTCTCCGGCTCCGGCCTCTCGTCAAAAGCCGCTAACTTTGTAAAGATCAACGGGCGTCTGATTTGTAGCGATTCAAGTGGATCGTTTACAGCGGGTCATTCGGGGAATTGTGGTGCCAGTTCTGCCGTTTCTAGCGGAATTTCAGGTATTCGTTTGCTCGAGTCTGGCAGAATGTCTGCTGGCTTCTCACTTGATTCCAACAGAACGACATCTGGTCCATCAGCTGATCTCTGTGAAGTGTCAGGCAGCGTAGTGAATTCCAGCGACAGGCTTGTCAACGAATTAGTAATGATTAAGAAAGAGAAAATTGAAGATATTTTAGATGGACTGGATGATTTTACTACTGATCTAGTGACACCCGGTTTACTAAGAAATATGTCGATAGATCAGGCTGCTAGTGAAGTCTTTCTGGATGACGATGAAAAGCCTCGACGTCAGTCTGCTGATACAGCAACGTTTAGATCACCTGGCTTCTCGAGGTTTGACTGACTTTCTTCAATGCTTCCTTCAGTTAATACTGTTGTTAGTAGAGCATAGAAGAAAAATATTTCGTTTCAATGTTAGTGGTTTATCTGGACTATTGTTTTTAGTCCCCCTTTCACAAATTTCAACGGAATAAAATCAAGGGAAATATTATTAATGCTGTTAATATATTCAAAGAATTTTCATATACAATTTTGATGTAACATTTTTGTCTTCTATTATTGCATATACAAACCTGTAATAATAATTCAATGATGTAGAAAATGAACTAAATTTTAATAAAAATTATTGGAAATATTATACAGTGGTTTTTTACTTAATACTGGTTTTTTGCAGACCGCCATTCTTTACCTTCAAAGATACGCCGCTATCGGAGACATTTCCATTTTCCAGCGGAGGAGAGGAGGAGGAGGAGGGTGGGAGGTGTGAGGGGGGTAGGTGGGAGGACGGAGGCGTGTGTGCTGGGATGATGAAGTCTGATGATGATGATGGTGATGATAAGATCTTTAGTCATCGCATTTCCACTCCTGGGTCTTCCTATTTACGCTACCATCCCAGACCCCTAGCTGTAAGTACTAAAAGTCTTTATGTTTGCCTGAGCAGCAAATTCTATGCATAAATTTGTGCATGTTTTCTTCACTTGCCATGTTTTGAAATATGGCAAGCTTCGTGTTTTCTGACATACCATGTACCATGTTTTCTGTGTTTTTGAAAATAAACCTAGTTCTGTCTTTCTCTGTATGTGTCAAGGTGTGTTTTTGTTTTTTCTATGTATTTTTGGGTGTGTATTTTCTGACAAGTGTTTACTAAACAACATAAATTTGAACCAGTGTATTTGAATGTAGATTGTACGAATAGTGTCACAGGCTGTATGAGCCTGTTTGCATATGTGTATGTCTTTTGCACTCCTCTATGCTTGTAAGTATCACAGTGCTGCACACATTGCACTCATCTAGCTATACACAGTGCTTATTTATATTGATGTGTGTGTATTGTGTCGTGTCACATGAGCATCCTAGGGCTGGTTCCAGCCAAAGATTTCTATGTGAAGTTCCTCCACAAGACTCAATTCTTTGCCTTACCCTCGATATTCATTCTTTTCCTTCCTTCTGTTTTCCCATAAATACAAATTCCTGCAGCCTTCAGGTCTTCGAGGCAGTCCTTCCATCTTTTTTAAATTTTTCCATTGTTCATTTGTCATCTGCCTTGTAGTTAAATATCTTTTGGGAATTTTTTTCTTGCATGCGGAGTACATGTTCAGCCCGTTTCATTCTTCTTTTCTTGATGATTTCACTTACCATTTGTTGTTGTCCTTATCCTAATTTCCTCATTTGTTGCATTCTGTTTGGAACCTATTCTTAGTATTCTCCTTTTTCAATTTTTTTTCATTTTTATTCTTTATTCTTCATTCCATTTTCGGTGGTATTTACTTTCTTTCCATTACCTTTATTAATTTCTATGATTGACAACTGTTAATTAGCGCTGGTATCATGTATTGCGAATTCTTAATTTAATCTTCAGTGTGAATTTAATCTTAAGTTTGAGCAAGATACCTATAGTTGTATAGCCACTTATACACGTATTGGTATATGTGTTGTTAGATGATCATGTGTATGTAATATTGTGTGCATGTATATGTTTTCAGATGACAATGTGTAATATTGTGTGCATGTATATGTTTTCAGATGATAATGTGTAATGTTGTGTGCATATATGTGTTTTCAGACGATGATGTGTGATATTGTGTGCGTAGATCAATGGTTACGGAGCATCCTGTCACAAAGGCGGCACGTATGTGTTCAGCAGACGAGAGGACAGGTGCAGACTGGCATTTCATGCTTTAGTGGATCAGCAGGGCCTCAGACCTCCTCCTAACAAGTCTCTGCTCTCTATATACTTGATAGAATTCTTCCAGATTTATAATTCAGCCCAGTGCTGGAAAAGTACTTTAATTTATCAAATTAATATGTAAAAGTATTTATTTTTGGGAATCCAAAAGTAAAAGTATTTTTTTTCAAAACCAAAAAGTAAAAATAATTATTTTTAGGAATTAAAAAGTAAAAGTATTTGTTTTCTTTTGTCAAAAACTAAAGGTATTTTTTCAAATTATGAAGTGCAGTTGTTTCTAAAATATAACAACACAGAAACAACATAGAAACAACACAACAAATATTAACATCAGAATATGTTAATAAAGAAATCACATTTGTGGAAGTAAATCTCAAATCATATAGCAGTATTGTATATATACTATATATACTATATAACATTACATATTTTGTAATACAGCATATCAATTAAATATTCCTTTGTTAGTAAATTAATGGATTACCATGCGCCAAGTTGGCAAATTTAAGGAAATCCAGTGATATAATAAAACAGTGAAGAAAATAGCAGCAGGCAAGCTTCAGTAGATGATGTTTAACGTATGTCTAATTTTAATCCAAATCCAATAATAATATTAAGACAAAGCAAATTATATTTAGCTTAGACCCGATTGCAATTTATTAATACTTTTTTACTGTTGAGTCTACGTTCTATACTCCTATTTTATGTACTATAAAAGTCATATGAATATTAGGAAAACGGAGGTATATTAATGTTGGTGACGTCCCAGCACAGCTTCCCCGACCCCGTTCGTCCACTTTTCAGGTCTTATTTCGGCTATAGTAGCCACCCCTAAGTATATATACATATGTATACATATATATATATATATATATATATATATATATATATATATATATATATATATGTATTATGTTGGTTATACATGTATATAATTTTTCATGGCAGTTGATGTATTGGAGTGGAAAATCTATGAGCGAGTGATGTGATGAATGTAAGCTAAGTGAACTGCAAATGTTTCTTAACTTATTAAATAATTGAAGATGTTATAATTATAAAATAATCAAATTGTACTCACACGGAGTTTCTACATGTTCACACACGTTGAACTGCAAAAGTGTTTCAACCTGTAACTGTAAACAATTCAGTACCTCTATCTGATGTAGAGATTTGTATTGAATATTTGCCATATTTTGTTTTAGAAAATTGCGTTTACATACGAAGCCAAGTTCTTCTGACGATGTAAAGCCCGCTGTGCACGCGGACATCAGCAGTCCTACGCACGGCGTCGAGTCGGTGACACCGAAGATGTCGTCTAGTTGTTCATCAGGAAGCACTTCTGCCCTGTACTCATCTGTTCCTCCACTCAGTATTGCGTTATCAGCGGGATTGATTCCTGCACCGCTGACGTCATCCACTAAGACGACTAAGGTAATACCCGCCAGGTCCAAGTCTACAGCGGAGTCGTCTACTCTACTGCCATCTGTAGCCACTACTGGTCAACTATGTCTTTCTGGTGGAATGTCAAAATCAAAAACCATACTTCATATTCCAATATCGTCTCACGTTTCTAATTCATTGACAACGACTTTAAGTAGATCAACTTCTCAATTGATAAACTCCAGCAGCACGCCGACAATAACGTTAGAGTACGGTAACCCTGCAGCTAAGACCACCGTGAAGGTTTTGCGTAGGGTTCCTTCTCAAGGAAGCAGCAGCGCGGTGGCTGGCAGAGTTGTTAGTTCGCTGTCGGGTGTTAATCCAATAATTGAAGTAGCGTCTAGTATAGCGTCTGTTGCTCCTGTGCCGACACTGTCTAGAAAGCCCAGTCAGAGGTCCCCGCCTGAAGCCACAGAGGCTCTTAGTAAAAGTGTCGATAGACAATTCTACTGGGACTGTACTGATATCATTGGTGTTAATAAGGGCGGTAAAACCATCGTTGCAAATGTACCACAGGAAGCCGAGAGTGTTAGAAGAGTGGTCTCTAGTATTCCGGTAGACAGCAGTAAGCATATCGTGGCGACTATTCCGCTGCCGTTAGCATCACAGGTAGACACTGTGGTGCCCACCTCGCTTAACGGCAAGCTCATCGGCATACCTCTAGCAGATCTGCAGGCCATCGTGATATCTCGCAAACAAGATGGCCGCCATAGTTCCTCACTACCGCTGAAGACGCAGCAGATTATACTGGAGAATGGAAAAAGTACGAGTAGTATTCTGCTTAGTAATCCTGCAGGTAGAGTGTCTGTGTCAAAACCAGCTGTACATTCTAAGTCTACCTCTGTGACCAGAGTTACGTCTTGTGACAATGTGCTTTCTTCTACACCTGGGCTTTCTGTGAGTAGTTTTATCGAATCAAAAAATAGAAGATAGAAATGAGTCATATTGTTAGAATCAGTAACTTGTGTTTGATGTATACAGATCTAAATATGCCTATTGGAGGTAGTATTGACTGTTTCAATATTAGGTAGCCGCAAAATAGGATTAGTGTCTCTATGCTGTCTTTAATGAAATTATATTTAATAAAAATGCCTAAAATAAAAATAAGAAGGTAATCATGAGTACTACAGTTTTGAGTGCGACATAGTGACTTGGCTTTACAGCAAATTGATAAAACTGATGAATTGATATTTGAAACTCTATAGGTAGATATTTGTTAGTAGAGATTTGTTGGATCTCTTGTGTTCAACCATAACTTATGAATGTTTCACTATTCAGTTGATATTAGTTGATGCTGGGTGTTTAGATATCAAAATATTGTAGCAGTGTTTCATTATCAAAAGCTTAGAAGAAATTAGAAATAAGCTCATTGTATAATGCGTTCAGCATAATTTTATGTGTGCATTAAGAAAATAAGATATGCCTCATATATCTTACTCGTATTTATTAAAGTTTATCTTTAGAAGTAGCATGATTATGATTGTAAAATAACAACGCCACAGTTAACGTCAGTCCAGTCGTACATATTCTGATCTGGACATATTCTGATTGATAACTGATATCATTATCCCCAGTTTTCCTCAAGCCCGTTCAGCTCAACTGATAAAATATTGTATCATCAAACTTATGGCCTTTATCATGTATCAAATACTTCGCAAAGTTTAATCATAATACTAATAATAATCCTAATGCTAAATAATTTACTGAACTGTCTATAAACAACTAACATATGACTTAAATTTTGTGTGTTTTTATGTGGAGAAGTTGTCAAACGTGCTTTCAAGCACTCTGCTGCCTAACGGTGGAGCAGTTAACGCAGTGGTACAACGTGGTGGGGGTGGTGCACGGTATTCAGGGGAGGGTGATAAGATGCTGGGTCGTCCTGGGCCCGGTCAGTCTGCTACAGATCTCTCCAGTGTGTCTTCAGCTGTTCTAGAGAATAAAGCTTTGAGGTGAGCATGTGGTATTGTTCTCTAGTGTGTCTTCAACTGTTCTAGAATAAAGCTTTGAGCTGAGCATGTAGTAATGTTCTCTAGTGTGTCTTCAACTGTTCTAGAGAATAAAGCTTTGAGCTGAGCATGTGGTATTGCTCTCTAGTTTGTCTTCAACTGTTCTAGAGACTAAAGCTTTGAGCTGAGCATGTAGTAATGTTCTCTAGTGTGTCTTCAACTGTTCTAGAGAATAAAGCTTTGAGCTGAGCATGTAGTAATGTTCTCTAGTGTGTCTTCAACTGTTCTAGAGAATAAAGCTTTGAGCTCAGCATGTGGTATTGCTCTCTAGTTTGTCTTCAACTGTTCTAGAGACTAAAGCTTTGAGCTGAGCATGTAGTAATGTTCTCTAGTTTGTCTTCAACTGTTCTAGAGACTAAAGCTTTGAGCTGAGCATGTAGTAATGTTCTCTAGTGTGTCTTCAACTGTTCTAGAGAATAAAGCTTTGAGCTGAGCATGTAGTATTGTTCTCTAGTGTGTCTTCAACTGTTCTAGAGAATAAAGCTTTGAGGTGAGCATGTGGTATTGTTCTCTAGTGTGTCTTCAACTGTTCTAGAGAATAAAGCTTTGAGCTGAGCATGGGGTATTGTTCTCTAGTGTGTTTTCAACTGTTCTAGAGAATAAAGCTTTGAGCTGAGCATGTAGTATTGTTCTCTAGTGTGTCTTCAACTGTTCTAGAGAATAAAGCTTTGAGGTGAGCATGTAGTATTGTTCTCTAGTGTGTCTTCAACTGTTCTAGAGAATAAAGCTTTGAGCTGAGCATGTAGTAATGTTCTCTAGTGTGTCTTCAACTGTTCTATAGAATAAAGCTTTGAGCTGAGCATGTGGTATTGTTCTCTAGTGTGTCTTCAACTATTCCAGAGAATAAAGCTTTGAGCTGAGCATGTAGTATTGTTCTCTAGTGTGTCTTCAACTGTTCTAGAGAATAAAGCTTTGAGCTGAGCATGTAGTAATGTTCTCTAGTGTGTCTTCAACTGTTCTAGAGAATAGAGCTTTGAGCTGAGCATGTAGTAATGTTCTCTAGTGTGTCTTCAACTATTCCAGAGAATAAAGCTTTGAGCTGAGCATGTAGTAATGTTATCTAGTGTGTCTTCAACTGTTCTAGAGAATAAAGCTTTGAGCTGAGCATGTAGTATTGTTATCTAGTGTGTCTTCAACTGTTCTAGAGAATAAAGCTTTGAGGTGAGCATGTGGTAATCTGTTCTAACTCTCCTAATTGGAGACACAGCCACACTCCATTTTGTAGTAGATTTACCTAAACCTACTATTTGCAAAGCAAAAGATAAAAATAAGAATAACATGTGTATTAAAAATGGTCCTTTTTAGAGTAATCATCTTAAGGTAATCAACAATATTGACATAATATCAAACTGTCTATGGTTTGATATTAGCCCAATCTCGATTTAGTTCACTGGAGTTTTGTTACCTTAAAACTAAGACTTGTGCGGGGTTCAAATCCTGGGCTCGCCCATCACTGACATCGCTTTCGAGTGAGGAACTGACGTTAACATTAGCTTTACCAGATTTTTTAAAGGTTTAAGTAGACTATCTTTTGCTTTATAATTTATATAACTATACTTCCGATATTTATGTTCTCTTATGGGCAGAAATTAATGTGTATGGATGCCATAGGTTCTACAGTATTTTGTAGCATAGAGACAAGGAGGAAATGTATTTCTTATTCTTAGTAGCTGCTACTGACTGTATCACCTCACAGAGTCTATAGGCTCTTTTGTGGTAACCTTCTTCATGATTATTTGTTTGGTTTCTAGTTAAGTATGCTGTATTTGTTGTTTATTATGACATGAAACTAATAAAAGGGTTGCAAAAAAGGTGAAGTGGCTTATAATGAGAGGAAAGTCATAAAACTCATTAACTTTCTTAAGTACATGGAAGTTAATGAGTTTTATGCATTAAAAGAATTTGATACTCTATATGTTTTATAGTGTATAATCTTAATCTTAGCTATAAATGTCAATGGTTTGCTAATGATTAATTTGCTGATTTTATTATACATTTGTGTTTTAGTCTTGTTCACCAGTTTGTTGATTGGTTGATATATTGTTTGATTAATCGATGGATGGATAGATCATAGATTGATTAATGGCTTGATTTATTGATGGATTATTTTAATTAACTGATTGATTTTTGATTGATTTCAGGTAGCAGTGAGAATTGTGTGTGATAGTACTAGCATCCAGCTGTTGTGTTTATCTCTGCTGAGATTGTCAATAGTGAGAGAACGAAATTTGTTAATTCAATTGTAGCAGCAGAATGTTAATCTAATGAATTTTTAGTTTATTATCCAAGCATGCTTGTGGAATATTGTATAAATTGATGTTTAGTTAATAATGGGAATGTTATTTATTAAAAATTGAATGAATACTTTAACAAAGTACAAAATTTTCTCATAATGTACCAGACATGTATGGTCTGTATTGAGTTCTGCTCTCTGATTGCATTCACTGCCTGATGTACACTGTACATTGCAAATAGTTTTTGCAGCGCAAAAGTTATCGTATATATGGCAATTTTCCTATTTATTATTTCAATTTAATTGTACAATTTTTAATTGAACTTGCTAAAGTTGTATGCTAGAATTCATCTGTGCTACAAATGCTGCTCTTCAGTTAAGTTACTGTTGTAAATGCACTGTGCAGGCTGAAACTTCTGTTACGTAGGCTGTTTTTGTGATAATATTTAATATATTTGCAAAAGTAAATGTTCACTTAACTACTAGTTGGACTGATATGACTTGTGTCGTATTTGCAGCTTTCATTTTTCATCGTCATATGTGTACACACCCTGTATTGCTGGTCTATAATTCATTTATTCGACATTTCTGTCACTATCCACTGTACTTTAGTAACTGGGTGAACTGGACTGACTGATTGTTAGTTATGCATTATTCTCTGCATGTTTGTCAGACAATATCTTCAGACAAATCCTAATTCGTCGTAACTGTCATAGAAGCTACTCATTAGTATTTCCTATTCTCAAGATCTCTCTCATTCTCTTTTACCCTGCACGTTTGCCATTTCTCTTTCTCTCTCTTTCGTCTGCCCTTCTTATATATCTATTTTGTCAAAGTTTTCAGTATAAATGTGGTGTCTACTTTACATTTCTACTAAAAGGTGCTAAGGCAGTTATGATGCCAACATCACATATTGAACTTAATAATTATAGTCATTAATGTTTGTATGATTGATTGATTTATTGATTGTCTGATGTGTATTTTTCATGGCTATCTACAAGGTTCTTTATGAAAAGAGCTATGTAAGTTAATATCTTGGGGAGTATATAAATAAGAAAATTTTAAATTTCTTATAATCTGAATGTTACCAAAGATGCTGTATAAGCATCTTGCATTGAACTGACATTTATTGGTTTAAATTACTATAGTGTGATGTGGACATTCGATATAAGATTAATAATGGTTCATGTTCAGATGTTTCAACAGGAATATAGTTGTCTTTACTACAATATGTTACAGATGGCATAGTGGATAGAATATTCCCCAGAATAAAATCTATTTAGTGCAAGGTCATAGGTTTAACACTTACTGCGGGAGCATCTAGCTTTAACATTGCCGATATGTATCTGTCAACAGTTAGTACACTGTTCCTATCTAATAGTTATCTAATAGCATTACTGTCGTTGTACATTGATCCTATCTAATAGCATTACTGTCGTTGTACATTGATCCTATCTAATAGCATTACTGTCGTTGTACATTGATCCTATCTAATAGCATTACTGTCGTTGTACATTGATCCTATCTAATAGCATTACTGTCGTTGTACATTGATCCTATCTAATAGCATTACTGTCGTTGTACATTGATCCTATCTAATAGCATTACTGTCGTTGTACATTGATCTTATCTAATAGTTATACTGTTAGTACACTGATCTTATCTAATAGTTCAGTACTGTGGTTGTACAGTTAGTACACTGATCTTGTCTAATAGTTCAGTACTGTGGTTGTACTGTTTGTACACTGATCTTGTCTAATAGTTCAGTACTGTGGTTGTACTGTTTGTACACTGATCTTGTCTAATAGTTCAGTACTGTGGTTGTACAGTTAGTACACTGATCTTATCTAATAGTTCAGTACTGTGGTTGTACTGTTAGTACGCTGATCTTATCTAATAGTTCAGTACTGTGGTTGTACAGTTAGTACGCTGAATTAATAAAGTAATTATGAAGTAATTTAATAGTTATTCAACAGCATTACTGTTGTTATACTATGCTGAACCTTTTATGACCCTTCTTTTTCTGTTCTGATACTTTGCTCACTGCCGTACTCAGTGGACCAATCATATTGATCAACGTTTAATTAACTACCATTTTAGCTAATAAGAAAATTGAGTAACTTATTTCAAGCAGCGACCATCGTTTCTCTCCCTGGATATTCACGTGAATGTGTACAATATAAATATAATGTAACAGTGTGTAATTATGTGTGCGTGGTGAGACTGTGTATCGTAAGACTTGCATTACTTTGTATAGCTGACTGTGTAACGTCGTGGTGATGATTTTCTCAGTGTTGTCATGGACAACAGTAGCACTCTATTATAGAGTATCTCTGGACAACCTGAATGGATTCAGAGAAAGTCGACCAGCGACGATATTTTCTAATTGACAAATAATCTCTTCTCATGGTTCATTTATGGAGCCAGTGGCTGGAGTCAGTAGCGATGTCGGTAATTTATTCGCCCGCGGATCAGTATGTGCGGGGTTCAGATCCT
Source organism: Enchytraeus crypticus (assembly GCA_905160935.1). NCBI lineage: Eukaryota > Metazoa > Annelida > Clitellata > Enchytraeida > Enchytraeidae > Enchytraeus > Enchytraeus crypticus. Next base: position 685,547 of record CAJHZI010000600.1, read on the forward strand.
GGGCTCGCCCGTCACTGACATCTCTTTCGAGTAAAGAAACTGACGTTAACATTAGCTTTACCAGCTTTAGATAGTACTGTATCAGTGGTAGGACAAGTCGAGGGTTGGCTGTCGGAAGAATTTCTTGAAATGTGTACATAGCAGGATATCGTGGTTTTACCTGTGGTGTCCTAGAGTTGCTATATAAACAATATACTGGAAGATCTTATAAATGTTGCAGCTACGATTCCTGCTAATGATTGGAGTATATCAGTGTGGCCTGTTGTGTCACTACAACTACTGTATAAGATCGAATTTATGCTAATAATATGAAAAATTAAACTGACTATTATGATATTATTTTTTTTAAATGGTATAATTGTATGCACAGTTCACAAGACAGTGTGAAATAAATCTGGTCATAATCACATTTGATGTGGCATGGACGAAACATTCGCTATATGTATGTGTGAATAGGTATGGACGTCTATAAATATTGGCTTCTTTAACCTTGCTATGCTGATTTCAAAATTCTCCTCATGCACGTTTTTAATGTTGTAGCTGAGGGAGTTTTGTCTGCTGATGATATCTAGAGGCTCACTTTAGAGTTCTGACACTGGACAAGTGTATCTACAGTACATGTACAATTAATCTACTGGGTGAATTGATCTGTAGTAATGTGTGCTGTTGGGGACGTCCCTGGCATCATCCCTGGATGGGGAAACGGACGTTAAACCTTTATTATTATTATTATTATCTAAAACTGACACACCAACATTGATTGACGTATTTCGTTCATTCCTGTAATTATCACGTACCTCTCCAATTTACTATTTATTTCACTGCTAAATATGTTAAGCATGAAAAAGGCATTGAGTAATTTTGAAAATCAGTTTCCCTTATATAGACTCTCTTTGGTTACACTGATATAGAATTTTTTAACGTAATTCGGAACAAGAACCAGTCTTTCTGCTGGGGTCTTTTTAAATATGTTCTTGCTTAATTTAATGCGTTGAATATCTTTCTGTTGGACAGCGAAATAAATATTTCCATCATTTTTCTTTATTATGTTTTAAAATTAATAAGCTAAAAACATTAAATTTAAAAAATCTTCAAAAATAGAAGAACACCGAACATATTCCAGTCGGATACTTCTAGGGCCAGTCTAAACGGTGGTCGTCTTTTTAGTTGTATGATTCAGTATGCTTAATATGTTGCTGATCTTTATTTAAGATGAAAGCTAAGATAATGCAACGCCGACTCCTTCAAATCTACATACAATTGCCACATTAGTCGCCAAAAAAAATCATACATGAAAAAAGAAGTATCTGTTTTGATCTTTTTAACGAAATCCTAACGAGTTTTGGAATCACATAAAAAGTGTATCAAAAATATCACATTGTAAGCTACGAGTTTTAGTTGATTCTTGGCTTCAGCTCTGAGTTCTTAAAGTTTACATAAATCCTGTTCACTTATAAATAAATGCAACCTTATTTATGCTGTAAATTCAGTTGTCAATGATATCTTAGAATTTTGTAATAGCAAATTATTGTCTTAAAAGAATTAATGTATTTGAAATGCATTGCATTGAAAAGTTGGTTTTAACGTCATATTCGTCATATTGCTAGGGTTTTCTGTCTTGAAGAACTGTAGCACTCTTAATCATCTCACTGTCGTTGCATTATTGATAGTTTGGTTACTTGGTTTAAAGTTTTCCTAATAATGCCAAGTTGATAGCGTGCTTACGTGATAAGCAAGAGAATATCGGTTCTAATCCCTGCCATACCGATGCTAACAATAGTCTTTTGTGGTAATTTTACAATTAGCTATAATCTGAATGTTGCAGATGCTCTGTGTCTTAATAAATACTGCATTTGTTAATAATGTCACCACAGCGCTGTTGTATTACGCATGGTTAGAAAGCAAATGCGAGAGCATTGAATGCTGTTATCCTGCGATAGCGATGTTACTGTGCGACATTTCGTAGATGTGTTGTTTGGTTATGTGAAGTCATCGTATGTGGGTGGCACAGTTGTTGTGATATACTGCTGATTTTATAAGTGTAGCTGGTCGTCACTGAAGTCAGCTACAAGTGATGTAACGGAAGTAAAGTCCGTATCCTTTGTTTCTGCTGCTCCTGTCAGCCACGCTGACTATTCTCCCTGCTTGTTGTCTGTCATACCGCCTCCTCTCCCTGCTTCTTGTCTGCCACGCCCACACTTCTCCCTGCTTCCTGTCTGCCACACCCATTATCTCGCTGCTTCCTGTCTGGCACGTCCACTCCTCTCCCTGCTTCCTGTCTGTCGCACCCCCTATCTCCCTGCCTCCTGTCAGCCACACCCACTCTACCCCTGCTTCCTGTCTATCACACCCACTCCTCACCTGCTTCCTATCTATTACGCCCACTCCTCCTCGCCTCTTTTCAGCCACGCCTACTTTCGCTCTGTCTTGGAGACAACAGCGAGGCAGTTGTGATGTCGTTATGCCTCAGTTCTTTATTAAGAAAAAGTCCCCTACTCCAGAATAAATCATTCCCAATCATCATGTTAGAGGTCTCAAGTTGCTGCAGCTGGGCTGGACGTCTCTTAGCATTAGATGACGAGATGAACCTCACGTCGCTGCGGATAAACTAGGCTTCAGCACAATTCATTGTACAAAGTTCTCAACTCATAAAATTAATCAATCCGGGCTACAATCGATTTATATTTTATTATTGAAACTACAGGTTCAATAATAACGTACTTATTCGTGTGTATGTGTAATTGTGTATGCGTCTGTGTTAAAATCTACTGATGAGTAGGCCTTAGACGTGCATTTATGAATGTTTGCTTATTTATATGTACATATGTCGTAGATATTGAGAATTTGTATGCAGGCAGCAGTACGTACTTCTTAGAGGTAACTAAAGCATATACCGTTAAGGACCATGAGGTTGGTCTTTTTGTTTGAGCAGACCAACGTATATAATTAGAATTGATACTGAGTTTGTGTGCGCAAATTATACTGTATATTTGAACGCCTATTAACTAATGAACATTTCATTGTGAAGTCATGATGATGTGTTACCATCAGATACAAGACTTGTCAGGTTAAATGATGCATTCATTATGTGTTGTGTAAGAAACTGCTTTAAAGAAATATGCTAATTACATTAGTCCATGTGACGCTTAGGCATCTGGCTGAATGCTCTTTTATATATACACTGGGTTACAACGATTTTCTTTAAATTATATGTATGTCTGTATATTATGTATGAGAAACGAATTTCTATTATTTTTGTTATTGGTTTTATATGCTGTATTTTTGCCTTGTTAATTGCAATAAATTTGCATAAAATCTCTTTTTCTTTTCTTGCTTCAGTTATTTTGATATGTCTGAAAGATATTTGATAAACCTAAGAATTTCTAACTATGGTACGGAGAGATCAGCTGATGTATTTCAACGAGATTAGCATTAAGCTACAAGCAGACTATGGCGAGCTATTGTCTACATATCATTAATTTGCAGCCTAATGGATTTCATTAGCATACCTAAGTCGTAAGTTAAGTTTAATTGCAGCTAATGTTCTTGTGTCGCTTGTGGTGCGGAAACAGACGATAAAATCAGCTTTATAGCTTTTTCTCTTTGCGCCAGTCTATCTAACATCGAAATAATCGTGGTTAAACTGACGAAGTAGCGTTCTAAAATATTTAATAAGCTTTTGTGCTAATTCTTTATTTACAATAACTGTAGACACTTCATCAGCTAAGCGAGGCACTTCTTCAATTAAGTGAGGCACTTCATCAGCTAAGTGAGGCACTTCAGCAGCTAGTAAAACTGCAACAAAACAACTTTCGAGGAGTCCACTGCGTAAGATTAGATGTCTTGGTTGTTTCTGCACATAAAACAAAGCTTTGTTAGTAGTTTATGCATACAGAAGAAGGATGGGTTGTGCATACAGAAGTAGGATAGTTTGTGCATACAGAAGTAGGATAGTTTGTGCATACAGAAGTAGGATAGTTTGTGCATGCAGAAGTAGGATAGTTTGTGCATACAGAAGTAGGATAGTTTGTGTATATAGAAGGATAGTTTGTGCATACAGAAGAAGGATAGTTTGTGCATACAGAAGAAGGATAGTTTGTGCATACAGAAGAAGGATAGTTTGTGCATACTGAAGAAAGATAGTTCATACATACAGAAAAAGGATAGTTAGTTTATGTATGCAGAACATGTGCTATGACATAGATTGCCAGGCCTATCTATACTATTCTATTAAGCAGAAGCCTTAAGACCATTTCTTCAACTACACAATAAATTAACAAGTACGATCTAGAGCTATCTAGACTAATTACTGATTGAAGGCATCACGCTTCCCTCAACTTTATTGCATAGGTTTGAATTATTCTGATTGCTTATAAAAGCGAAAGCCACTGTATTTCTTCAGACGATCCTTCACGTTAAGTGGACATAATATTACCAAATACTAGCATATTCGTCTCTTAACGGCTGGCAATCCAAAAGTTAATTTATCGGAATCAATGATTCCCATTCAGCTTAGTGTCCCAATTAATGTGTTAGAGAAGAGATAAGCGCAAGTGTAGGGCGTGACTTTTATTCACATTTCATGATCCCTAAAATAGGCCTATAGAAATATAAAATATTAAAAACTGGACGGCCGCGTATATGAAGCACAAACATCGATATCACGATACAATAACAACAGAATATCTAAGTAATAACCTAATAAAAACAACATCCAGCTCACAGCACAGGCATTAAAACTACATAAATACTATTACAACAATGACATTCTGTTAGTAACAAATATAAGCCTACTGGAAGTATGTATATATATATATATATATATATATATATATATATATATATTTTTATATATATAGTAACTGACATCGCTTTTGAATGGGGAAACTGACGTAAACATTAGCTTTTTACAGTTTTTGTTATTATACGTAACATGCAAAAAGATATCTTGGTATAATAATTAAAATGTAATAGACGATTTACGGTATCCTTTACACATGTTAAATTAAGTTCTATGCCGTGGATTTCAATGCTTTATATTCTAAGTTACGCAAGATGCCAGATTATAGGTTAATATCAACCTACTCAATCTATCGCTGTACTATTGCATGCTCTGGAAGCGCTAAAGCTGAATAAATCAGAACTTAATAGTCTAGAATGTACATTCAATAACCCTTATTTAAAGCATTTCTGGTGTCTAAAATTAATCTAGAGCTGCAGTTTTGTATGGGTATTTATAACATTCATAGCATTCATATTTTACAAAAATATATTTATATTAAAAAAATGCAGATTTTTGCCAAAATTTAACACATTAAATAATGTTAATTTCCCAATGCATGTATAAGCCTATATATATATATATATATATATATATATATATATATATATATATATATATATATATATATATATATGTATGTATATATATATATGTATGTATATATATATGTATATATATATATACTATATATATATACATATATAATGTATAACATAAACTATAGCATTTCTTTAACAAAAATAAACAAAACTATAATAAGTCTTCAACTTGACAACAAAGTTACAGAACTACAGAGAGTCTTCCACTTCAGGAACAAAGTTAAACAAAGTTAAACGTAGTATGAAACGTAGTAAAGCTTTCCTTGAGACGAGCTACATGTGAACAGATGATCAGGGCTATCAACCAAGTTACAAATGATGGACAAAATTTCAAAATCTTTAAGGAATTTTAGAAAAAATACCATTCTATCGTTAAACTGATGCAAATTGATTGTTTATTGAAGCTAACTTTGAAACAACAGCACGTTGAGCGCTCTTAAACATCGCTTAGGTTTATAAATCGATCATAACTTGTTAAAAACCTCACATCTTGTTTTACTTCTCATGATTAGAAAGATTAAGCTACACATCAGTGCAATATGATCATCCATGTCTCAGTCCAGGTCTCATTAAATCCATGTCTCAGTCCAGACTTAATCTCTAGTTAGCTGTTAGTGAGCAAGACAGATGAGGATTGCAAAGAGAGTTTGGAGGGATGAGCTGGATGTTAAGCTAGTGAGAGGTAGACCACAACTAACCTGGCATTAAGAAGGATATGAAAAATAGGGGATTGACCGAGGATAAGGTGTGGGACAGAGAGGACTGGAGAAGGTTTATTCGTATCCCGCCCCTAGTTGAACTGGGACTTTAGGAAAGATGACGATGATGATGATGATGATTCTCTTATCAGCTGTGCGAGGAATAAAACCAAAGGGAATTCAAATGACCTCAGTCAATTGAAATTATCACAACATTACTCTGTTCTTTTAGCGATGAAATATTTAGAGTTATTTTTATGACTATGCACAAATCGCTTAACTTTAACCGCAGGAGTGATATAGCTAGATCATTTCTTGAACATTTGTCAACCTGTATTTCAACATAGCAGTAGCCAATTATTTTAATGGAGACTTGGAACCAGCCAACAACACTCTGCTAAATTCGTGACACTTCTGCAGTTATGAAGCTTAATCATTCTCTGCATTAACTCCACTCCACGATCACACTGTTTGCATACTTTACCAGCAACACATACTGGGTCAAGTTCTACGGCCTATACTCTACACTACAGACGCATTGACAACTTATCAATGAGGATGGAGGATGGAAAATAAAATACGACGAAGAAATCTACTTAGGTACTTCAGCTAGGTACTTCAGTGCACCTCAGCCACTGTCGCCTGCTGAGGACTGGCTCACACAAGCAATAACATAGCCTATATCATACTGCACTACTAAAGTCTTTAACGTGAATGTTTAGCTAGGTTTCGCAATTTTACTTCAAAATACGTGAATTAAATGAATGTTCGACGGATAATTTTATACGACAATAGAAAAGCACTCGAACTAAACATTGAAACGACACGCATAAAAATCTCTAAACGCATTATATGACAGATTCATTTGATATCCTATATCATACTGCACATCATATATCATTCAGCAAGACAAATAAAACAAGGGCTCTAACAAAAATATAAACAGAAATGTCACACTATAGGACTGCACACAACGCAAGAAACAACCTTATCCCAACTACAAGTCCTCTACAATCTACACAGATACACAGGCTTAACTAATCGACGAACACATTCACATATAAGTCTAGTAAAATCGAAGACTTCAGGCTGAAAGAAAGAACAGTAGATTCACAGGTATCAAACAAGTCTGTAACGCATGTACTAAAATAAACATAGACTCTCGTTTCAAACACATACCGGTCACGCGAACAAGCCTTTGGCGATTACAAAAAAATAAAGCAATCTTTGCTGCCATCCTTAAAACAACAAATGTGAACTTTTATGTTTGGAATAATCAAGCCATCTATGATTCCATATAGCACTCAAAAACAACAAAACATGGCTTAAGTAAATAGTATCTAAACAGCAAATTTCGCAATAAACAGTAACAAATTCGGGAATGCTAATATTAAAATTTAAAATATTAAATTTACATTATAAATGCAATATCATGAATGGATGAAAGAATGTTGAATTTTCAATATTGCCTACTACTCAATGGCAAAACACAAATTTATGCACTAAATAAAGATAGAAATAATGAGTGGTAGTATAGAGTGCTCTGTTAAGTGGCAGGTACAATATACGTATTCCTACTCAAAGCCAGCTTTCAAACTCAGTAAAAGCAGTCCGTTGATAAACAAGTTGAACCTACCACAAAACCTATACCAAACCTTACGCAGCACTTAGTTTTTAGAAAATATGGCTACTGTGGTAATTTCTCATTGCCTTCCTCTCACGACATGTGCATTTTACAGATGGTCGATTTTGCAGTGAACTGGACATAAAAAGGCCAATAGACATTAAATTATATAATAAATTAATAAATTATATAATAAATTATCGTCTCCTTTGTCATTTCTTAAACTTAGACTCTTACTCAACAACAATCAGTACTGACAACAACAACCAGTATAAACAACAACAACAACCAGTATTGACAACAACAACCAGTATAAACAACAACAACAACCAGTATTGACAACAACAACCAGTATAAACAACAACAACAACCAGTATTGACAACAACATCCAGCATTGACAACAACAACAACCAGTATTGACAATTACAACCAGTATTGACAATTACAACCAGTATTGACAACAACAACCAGCATTGACAACAACAACAACCAGTATTGACAATTACAACCAGTATTGACAATTACAACCAGTATTGACAACAACAACCAGTATTGATAACAACAACAACCAGTATTGATAACAACAACCAGTATTGACAACAACAACCAGTATAAACAACAACAACAATCAGTATTGACAACAACAACCAGTATTGACAACAACAACCAGTATTGACAACAACAACCAGTATTGACAACAACAACCAGTATTGACAACAACAACCAGTATTGACATCAACAACCAGTATTGACAACAACAACCAGTATTGACAACAACAACCAGTATTGATAACAACAACAACCAGTATTGACAATTACAACCAGTATTGATAACAACAACAACCAGTATTGACAACAACAACCAGTATTGACAACAACAACCAGTATTGACAACAACAACCAGTATTGACAATTACAACCCTGCCTGTCTCTCACTGCTCCAACAAGTAAACTCATTCACAACGTCAAAGAGACTAGAAAAGGTAGTATGCAAGATTATCATCATAACAAGTGGTACAACAGTAAAACACCTGACAGAACCACCCCAATAGCTGTCTCGTGATCTTCCTGACATTTCATGCCCTGGTCAATCTGGTATGGAGCAAGCACAGCCCTCCACAGAACTATCTATCCACAAGTATCCTCCTTACCATAGCAGTTCATAAATATTCTGAATAATGCAATAAAATCTGTCTTGCAATATATTCAAGAAAATACATGTACAGTTATACCAAAGGCTACTAACATTTCTTTTAATATATGCGATATATATATGACTTATGTAAAACATGATCATGTATCATTGTTATTCAAGAAAGTACAAATATTTAGACAGAAAAATAGAGAAAAATTCAGTCAAATATTTATAAAAGGAGCGGCACAGAAGCAAATTGCGATCAGTTTCAATGTTCCACATGTAAAATTGTGTTGTAATTTCATAAATGACATCTCGTTATGCAATAAAAGTCAAATTATGCTATGAACACATGTAACATGCCAAGTATTATAGTAAATATATATATATATATACAGTATGTATAAGAAGACTCTATGAGTATATAAGTAACTACAGCCCGCTTACACTTCCCGTGAAGGAAGATAAATTATTTGAAATTCAGTCATTATTTGTTTCAGATATCTCAAAAGAAGTCTAAACGATTCAACAATTCAAGCATAAAATAAAAATTCATCACAATATACGAGCTGTTGTTCAAACCGTACTATCAGGAATAGTCATGAACAGGGAATATGTCTATCTATGCAAGAACACGCAGGACTAACAAATGCGCAAGAATACACTGACATAGAATCATTGACAAACAATGAGTATTGATTTGCAATGCATTACGAGATCTTTCAGAGATTCAGAAGTGACGTGACTGATGAGCATAGTAAAGTAGTACAACCAGTACAAACAATCAGACTTGAAAAGCATCCATGGAATTACAACCGCCTGAATCACAGCTCTGCATCTCCACGTCCACGGCGCTGCTCTCCTCGAAGCTCGCCGACACGGCGTTTGATCTGAGACGTCGAAGGTTCGAGACGCTCTTGCTCAGCCACGCCATCGACGACGACGAGCCGCCGGTAGACGACTCGCTCGGCTTTCTCTCTGGTCGACTCTCGATGGTCTGCCGCACGACGGCTCTCAGGATCCCCGGCAGCTCGCTCACGGCGGGCCCGCGCTGCAACGCCGCGCGAAAAGCGCGCATCACTCGGCTCGACTCCTCCGGCGTGACGCGCGCGCACAGACTCTCCAGCTCCAGACGCTCTATCTCCGGCAGCGAGTAAGACTTAACCTGCGACATGACGAGCCAGCTGTAGTCGACGCCGCCGGCGTTACTGCGCCGTCGCTGCTGCTCCGACTCGCGCTCTCTCTCCTCGACGAAGCGCATCTGAGACGTGAGCTCACTCATGAGAGCTTCAGCTACCCGCGGCCCGTCCATGCGGTCCCTGCACAGAGAGGAGTTAGACGAGCCCTGAGGCCAGTACGGTACTAGGTCCTTCAGCCAGCCACCCAGCGAGGACATTATCCAACGTACAACATAGTCAATATCAGTACCTGATCTCTCTGCAACAAACAAAGATGCTCATCAAATCGTAAACTTGCTTGAAGTGTTTATGGTAGCAATATCTAGTGATATTTATATTGTAAGCATATTAAACAGAATATGGTAAGTGGTCAAGAACTAGTAAAAGGTGATATTTATTAGTGATTTAAATGATTCGAGTGAGCTAAGGCGAGTTAAGGGAATTCTACACTTCTAATTTCTGCAACAGCACCACACAACTCTTTTCTCTTTTGCGCATCACCTAAGTTACAAGTCCTGGCACATAGATAGGACGCATTATACTCTCGTCTAGTGATGCACCCTGCAGATGCTATAGTTACAATTAAAATTAAACTAATTAAAATAAAATTGCTCAGAGTCAACGACCACTGATTAATAATTATAATAATAACCCGGGTAATAATAATAAAAAAAATTGTAATAATAATAGCAATAATAATAATAATCATCATCACCATCACCACTATTATCAGCATGATCATCGTCATCATCATCATCATCACACGCCTTACGAATCCCGATGGAGTCGAGTTCATTAATCGTTAGTCACTATACTTCATTACGCACTGCAAGCAAACTAAGGATAAGCAAGAGACGTCTTTTCTTTGGCATAAGCTTCAATGGCTTTGAGAAGTTACACTATAGAAACGTTTACAGACTTAAGAATATACACTAATAACTATCTGGAACAGGTTGTTTAAACGAGCCACTCAGAGAGTCAGAGTGACCAAGCTACGGATGAAGGACAGGGTCTATGATTGTAGGACACATTACCATTACGACTCAAATGTAAAGCTCAGTTACAACATAATGTAAAAACACGCATTATAGTGAAATGATCAACTATGTTGATATCTGTCACTTTTAATACCACATGTTAAATCCGTTAGGCAATTTTGTACATTTTCCGTGTAGCCAGTCCAGTGAATGTCCGAGACTTTACTCTCAGATCAGCGCGGCTGGGATTCGAACCCACGAGAGTTCAATTCACATTTAAAACTTCATGACGTTACCCCTACACTATTAAGACATTCTATAATATGTAATATGAAAAACCTAACACTAGTAGTATAGTGAAATGACCAAGCAGTATAGTGAAATGATCAACTATGTTGTCTATCGCTTTCAACACCACATGTTTAAACCGTGACGGCAATTTAGTTCATTTTCCATGTTGCCAATCCTGTGAATGTCCGAGATTATACTCTCAGATCAGAGCGACCGGGACTCGAACCAATAAGAGCTCGATTCACCTCAGGATCTGTCACTTAGAACTTCATAAAGTTACCTGACGCTTATTACTATTTTTATTATTATTATTTGATTACAATTACTATTAACATATTTAAGTAGGCTAATCAACAAATTAGAACATAGATGGCAGATCGGCAGGGATGATTACATTCTTTATTTCTGAGTAATTTTAATTATAGAAACACCACCAGTGGCGTCAATACTCAGTACAATGATAAATTTATTAATGCAACCTGGAATTTCCAAACTTAATTATCTGTCCTCACTTGACAGGCCGGAAGTTTACTATTTTTAAATTGTCAGCCACTTTATGACAGAGAATTTCTAATATTGTAATAGTAATTTTTATACAACAGAAAATCTATATACGATTCTTGTAGTAAATTTTTTCAGGTGAACTTAGAAATGAAATATACAATGCATATAACATTATGCTGATTCGTAAATTTTTCATTTCAAGCAAGTATACCAAACCAAAATTTGCACTTTCAGTCATTCTTAATTATTAGCCTTAAAAATGAGATATTTAATTTTTTAGACTATTTATGAAAGCTAAAACTAAAGAATAAAGATCTTAATTTCATTTATTCTATTTTACAGTCAATTTCATATACCTATCAATCGTAATTAATGATCATTTCAAAATTTACTAAGTAATTCACATATTGCTTCAAAAATGAAAACAGCAACGTCATAGCCTCTCCTCAGCTAATGCTGTGAATTAAACCAGCCACTCAACAGTACTGCATGTTCTCATAAAGGCCTCTTAGTATAGCAAGGCGTAGTCCAAAAATTATACTCTCGATCTATCAATTAAGTTGCAATAACAATTTAACGTCCAGTTCCTCACCATAAGGCAATGTTAAGGACGCCTCTTGCAGACTCTGCACAAACAGGCGCAAAAGCACCACACGATGACGACTTAATACACAGAGTCCACAAGAGAAAGCGAGATCAAAACAGTGCAAGTTCAAGATACTAGGCAAGCGGGTCAAAATTTAGACCTATGGCGGAAAGAGATGGGTTTTTAGCTTGCCAAGGAAAGTACCAATACAATTACAAGATACAAGATCTTGTGACAGAGAGTTCCATATTGTCGGAGCAGAAAACATGAAAGAGCATCTGCCCATGGCAGATTTAATGTTTGGTACAGTGAGAAGGCTTTTACTAGTGGAATGAACATTACAAGAGGGTTGATAGATTGATAAAAGATCAGATAGATAGGATGGTTTACCATAATTTAAACCTATGAAAGTTAAGGAAGCTATCTTGAATTTTATTCGTTCCGAGATTGGAAGCCAGTGCAATTTCTTAAGAAGAGAAGAAGTGTGTGAATTAAATATTTTTACGTTACAGACGACTCGAGAAAGAGAATATTGTACGTGTTTGCGACGAATTAGAGAGGTTTTCGTGAGATCATTCAGCAGGGAGTTGCAATAATCAAGTTTAGAATGGACAAGCGCAATAGCTAATACAGTGGCAGAATTGGTTACAAGTGACTTAGAAATTTGACGTAATTGACGGATATGGAAAAAGAAGAATGACCGACTGCTGAAATATATGTTTAAAGTTTAAATTTGAATCAAAAATTTCACCAAGGCTACGTGCAGAATCTGTGGGTATTAAGGGGATATTTTTTAATGTTATGGTTGAGCTAGTTATTTTATTACGGTGCTGTGGGGTCCAATTGGCAGAGCATATTTTCATAAGAGGTGACTAACTTACATCAGACAGTCAAAGATTTGTTGCCTTGTAATTTAAATCAGAATATATAAGCTTCTGTGAGCCTTTATTTACGTTCAAGCTGATTAACTTCAAGCTGTTTACAATAAATCAATAAGATTGGGTGTAATTATATGTTTATAATAGCATTGATGCATAAGATACTAGCTGAAGCCAGTGGTGATGAGGCTGGAGCCAGTGGCGATGTCGGTAAGTTATTCGATCACAAATCAGTGTGTGTGGGGTTCAAATCCTGGGCTCGCACGACATCGTTTTAGAGTGAGGAAACTGACGTTAACATAGCTTTTTATGATATGTGAAACAAATAAATAAATTTCTAAGTTGGTTTGATAAAATTCTGAGTTTAGGCTGATCAAGTGCGACCACTCCAAAGTCCTGAATGTCAGTCCAATGATTTGAAAGAAAGGACAGAAACAAATATAAACTCAGTCAATAACTTAGCTTTAAGAGTCCTCGAGGTTATCACGGTCTGTTTCAAAAAGGAAAATTTAAATGAGTTCACTAAAAAGAAAGCAAGTGTCTAGGAATCAAATCCCACGTCAGTCATGGCACAACCCACTCCATGTGAGCATAGGTTCAACGTACCCAATTAAGCACGTGCTCAGATGAAATATATCGCTTCACAGACATGAATTGTCAGCAGGAAAAACCAACCAGTCCACTGAATTTCAGAGCTAATTTAAAGAATCTCGGCCAAACTCATTTCAACAATCTCGTATGTATCTCGTAATGCAATCAACAGTCAAGTAATGTCTAAAACGATGGCTGAAAGAGAGTGACATATGCTAAGAAGATTTACGACAATATTAGCAAACAAATATTAAATAATACTTTGCTCCTCTTCAGCCATTTCTAGGATTTATGCTACTTAATTAATCCATCCCATTGCTTACTGTATCTCTGGCTTTGATGGTATGATCATCAGTTCCAAACATCGACAAAAGGTTAAATATCAAATACAATAATTTACCAGAATTTACCAGAACTGCTACCATCTTTCGTTATGCCAATCCTTCTTTAAACTTAGGTAGCAGGTACAAGGGAAGAAAGTCAAGAGCTTACTATATAGAAATAATCGTCGATGAATATACGTTTCACATCTAATAACACGTTTATGATAAAACAATACATGTTTATGATAAAGCAATCCATTCATTTGTAGACACAGTGAACGACACAGTTTACACTCTTATTGTCTCGACCGGATAACCAAACTACTAGAACTCATTACACAGTTACAACAGACGATTGGTAATTTAAACTGCAATGACAAAGGCATACCAGAAGCTCTGCACATTGGCTACTTAGACATTTAACCCTTATCGAACGACCTTCGATATTTAAATTGTTTGTCAAAATCAATAAAACAATAGCCATAATTAAACATAAAAATTCGTGGATGACAAGTAATTACACGATTTTTATTACTTAATTGTAGTAATATGTATTTCTATATATATTAAATATTATTTAATTTCACGCTTTGGTGTTTACTATTAAAAATCGTCTTTGAAACAAAAATTACTGTATTTTATTCTTCGTTTGTTTACTTACATTTGCGTTGTTAACGGGAAGTGAAAAGCAAAAGCAAACTAGGATTTCAGTGATTCTGTAAATTAAAAATTATTGCTGCTGCCGTTAATGACAACATTGAGCAGAATTTAAAACCTGATATAGCGAGGAGCGACTCGAACTCAACCTCTGTGTCTAATGGCACAAGTAGTTTTCAATGGAGCACCACATGGATAAAGCACTATTGATTAAGTGTTTAAAAGTACTGAACTGATAAGAAAAGGCCATCAGTTCGAATCTAAACCTGACCGTCTTTAAAAGTATCTCCTGTGGTACTAAACCTAGGTTTTTGACTAAGAACGAATAGCTTTACATTGTTGAAAAGGTCATTGTACATGTTTAACGCTGATGTAGACTATAAATAGACTTTAAGATTATTTTGATTTTGCAAGATTGCATTGGACTTCTAGTTGGATTTTTGGAAATCGCAGTGGTTTGTTTGGAAATTGCATCGCTTTTGGGTCCATTTTTGCTCTTCGGATAGAATATGGCTCAATACTACTCGTTGCTGTCATTGATAACAGTAGCACTCTCATTGTTTCTGTTGTTGTTGCTTTGATTTAACATTTCGCTTAATTTTTGCAAAGTTGATGAGTTGGATTGTAACTTTTTGTTGATAAACATTGATGTTTAATGTGAAACATCGTTGATGTGCAAAAATGGAGTCGATACGCACTGGTGGATTGTTAGGAGCTACTGCCGGATCGGGACTGATTGTTGCCATCACTGTAGCCGTGTTGTTTCGTATCAACAATGTGCAGTCTACGCCTTATATGGACGAAATATTTCATATTCCCCAAGTGCAGAAATACTGTGATGGAAATTTTACTAGTGTATGCTTTGCTGCTTTTCTTGCGACTAAGTTAGGCATTTTGAACGCTATTTAACATTTATAGACTCTGTTAAGTACTGTAAATTAGAAATTGTAATAGCATTTGTAAAGTTATCTATTTTCAGTATTTATATTAACTTAAATAAACTTAATTATACTGGTTCAGGAAGTCGCAACGACTTGTAAAACCAGTCTAGTCATAATTTCATGCCTCAGTACATAGTAAAGGAAAAAATACAAACCTTGATAATTTGATAGGCTTCAAAAAAAGAACATAAGAAAAACTAAACACTCGTCAACCTACCACACACACACACACACAAGTATCTCACATATAAGCCTACACACATGTACACAACTATGCGCGCAAATACACCTACATCCTTACACCCACACATGCACATATACAACATATACATGCATGCATACCCACACACACATGTGCACATACACATATTCAAGGATCTAATTATAATAAATGAGCATGCTGTGGTTTTTCAAATTCACCTCATATTTGATAAGATAATTTATGTTTTGCAGTGGGATCCAATGATTACAACTCTGCCTGGCCTATATCTAGCAACGATAGGTCTGTTGAAGCCACTGGAATATATTTCTATTACTGCTGGCTCAATTTGTACAACGCAATGGCTTCGTATGGTCAACGTGCTATTCTTTCTGGGGAATGTCTATGTGATATACCAGTTATGCAGAGTGATTCATTCTAAGCACGGTGTAAGTGTTTGAATTTATTTATGCCATACAATTTATTTAAAACAGCTAAAGAAACTACTTATTAGTGCTTCATTTGAGTTTTAACAAATTTATTTACATGCCTCATATGTCAGATCAATGTATTTACATTAAACTGAACTATTCTTAAAGAATCCAAACTTCTTTTTACTAAAAATACTAAAATAAGTCAAAATAATATTATATCTTCAATATATATAAATAATATAAATAACTTTGATTCAAAATATCAGGGCATAATTCTCTGACAATTTCATTGCATCATATGGACCAATATAGTTTTGAAATATGATATCTACTTCTTTACTGCACCAAAGCAATGCAGCCTTTAGTGTAAAGTGGAAAATTACATTTTTTGTTATCATCGTATTTTTATGATGCTAAAAAATGTATTTTTTCACTTTATCGATACTTTTTCTCAATGATTCACGACTTTAATCCTGACATTTTTTTACAAATATTTTCAATTTTATACAATGCAATCTGATACTGTATTTTATATATGAATTTCATGTGAATTGTATGCCTTAAATCTTCAAGTTATCTGACATTGTATTCTATATGTGAAGTTAGTAGGAATTGTATTCTTTAAATTTTAAGTTATCAGATATTGTATCCTATATTTGAATTACAGAGCACTCGTCCAGTGAATCACCTAGTCAAATCTCTTGTGCTGTCAGTCTTCCCTGTCCTCTACTTCTTCACATTTCTCTACTACACTGATGCCGGTTCTACGTTTTTTGTTCTCTATGCCTACTTGCTGTCGCTGGGACAACGACACTATCCATCAGCCCTTGTGGTCGCTATAGCGATACTGTTCCGACAGACAAACGTTGTCTGGCTTGTCTTCATGGCTGGATCAACGGCTCTGGATCACATAGCAGTTACATTATGTAGCTCTGGAAAGATTAGTTCTTCTCATTCCACCATGTCCAGTTCAGTTCTCATCAGATCTCTGATGGATAAACTTACCCATGACCTTAAGTCATTTCTATATATGGTAGCCTCAACAATTAGTGTGGTCATGCCGTACATACTAACAATGACTGGGTTCCTGGTGTTTGTGTATTTAAATGGGAGCATAGTAGTAGGAGCTAAGACAGACCATGAGGCTGCCTTCAACGTGCCGCAGCTCTTCTACTACCTGTCGTTTGTTGCCGCGTTCTCATTCAGTCATTTCATTTCCAGTCAAGTTATTACCGATACTGTAGCTATGATTAGGAAACACGTCATACTGACAGCGATAGCGCTGCTACTGGGTCTTTTGTCTGTGTATAAGTTAACATATGTACACAGATATATCCTATCCGATAATAGGCATTATACTTTCTATATCTGGAATCGTTTTCTAGGAAGGTATTCAATAATTCGTTACTGTTTGGTGCCTGCTGGGTTAACTGTTGCACTTGCTATGTCCAGTATTCTAGTGCGCCACAGGACGGGTTTATGGGTGTTACTTTATTTCATTTGCATCGGTATGAACCTGATACCTTCCCAGCTGTTTGAACTGAGATATTTTATAATTCCATATCTGCTGTACAGAATTCACTGCAGAGACTCATCGTATGCTCGACTATTCACTGAATTCATCCTGTATGGTATCATTAATGTCACAACTGTCTACATGTTTCTCTATAGAACATTTAAATGGGATAATAGCGACGATGTACAAAGGTTTATGTGGTAAGAATTAAAAGAATTTTAACAAGTATTTAACTACCATTTTTACTTTTATCTTGAGAAGAATTGTGGTTTACAAATTTCTTAGCAAGTTTAAGTTGTGATTAATTACTATGGTGACGCTCTACAAGTTTATGAGTTGTAATTTGATATGACACTGATTAAAAGTAATGCAAGTCAAAGCTAATGTTAATGTCAGTTTTCTCACTCGAAAGCGATATCACCAACAGGCTAGCCCAGGATTTGAACTCAGCACATACCAACCCGCGGTCGAATATCATACCGACGTCGCCACTGGCTCTAGCCAGTGATAATCAAGTGATATAGGAGCAAATTAATTAAAATGTGTTAGTAGAAGTTTACTTCCTTGACTTAAAATAAAAAAATTTAAATTGAATATTTATTAGCTTTGTCATTGTTTTATAGACTGAAGGATTAACACAGGCTGTAATATATTTATCCATGCTAAAGGCCAGGACCCCAACAATAAACTCCGAAGCATGATACAGCTTATGAACCACAACACCAAACATCTTCCCTTGAATCCTAGTTTTACAAGGATCGGGATTATAAAATTTTGTAGCAATTTCTGGAGCCAAAGCGCTCGCCAACTAAATGCCTTTTCCGGTGCTGGTTTGGATCTTAGTGCTTTGTTGCCTTGTAGACACGTGCAGTCCCCGGTAGGTTTATTCATTGGCAATCCGGACTCAACACGGGTATCCACAATACTAAACAATATGTTTATTAACAGCGATTAATGAAAACTGACACTTGATTGTTAAATCCACCAATTGGTCAACCACTTTATCTTCGTGGATAAGACAAATATACAGTTCATTAGTCAACACTTTATCCATAACTTGCATTAGCTACTCAACTTCAAAACTAATACATGAAACTGTCTCTATCTCTGATCGGCATGCAAATAGCATATATTGTAACTACGTAGTTCCGATATAGTTCTTACCATTAACGCTACGTGAACAATGATACGTAACAGAAACGACGATCATTTAAATATTACACAGGTTTCATTGACTTCCTGAACAGCCTATTACAGGAAATCTGCTGTAGCCACTATTACTATACTATAAAGCAACCTTCAATCAGTTTAACTTTAATGGACGTGCACTGACTTCTTTCAGTTCAGCTATATATATATGTATGCATGCCAAAAACAGGTTATGCATAAAATAAATCTAACTACTATTTCATCTCCTATACTCCGCACTGCCAGTTCCTTGGTACATACTATTTACTTCACAAAAATTACTCAACAAATTTCCTAGGTTAAACCAAAGTGGCGCAGCCTCTGGCAAGGAAAAATTATTGTTAATCGCCATTGTACTAATATAACTATTTTGCTTGAAAGGGCATTAACACATGTCTTAATTTTTTATTTATGTGCGTTTGTGTACACCACATCACCATTTAGTCAACTGTCGTTTATATTATATAGAGTTGTTTACAATTCTAATAAACAAATTGTAAAGCAGTCCTTGCTTAGACACTCTTTCACGCTTTACTTCTTCCTTCCTCCTCTCTCTTTCAGTTGTAGCTGGACTACACTATTTGCAGTAAAATTGTAAAACGCCAGCGTGTTTGAGTCCTTCATAAACATACCCTGCAATAGACAATTATTTACATTAGTCTATGCTTCAATTAAGAATAGAGACATAAAAATACTATACAATTTTATCAACAAATATTGAACTAACAATAGAAATTTTATAGAGATAACAACTTTCTATAATATAATGTAACTCTCCGAGTCAGTATCCACTCTAATGCACTATGAGTCATGGCAGTCTCAGTAACTTCATCTTCTTAGTTGGACAACAAACAGTAACATGGAAAGAACATTTTAGACTTAAATTACATAAAGCTGGTAAAGCTAATGTTAACGTCAGTTTCCTCACTCGAAAGCGATGTCAGTGACGGGCGAGCCCAGGATTTGAACCCTGCACATACTGATCCCCGGTCAAGTATCTTGCCGACATCGCTAATGGCTCCAGCCACATATGTATCATTCAAGCAGCAATGACACTCAACTCAGTTTCTAGAATGGAGACTAAAAGGTTAACAGAATACATACATCAAGCTGAAGCTTCTGCTTTCCCGCAGGCATGCCTGTGTGGTCGAAGACCTTGGCCTTAATGACAGCTACGGATCCAGCCACATATGTATCATTCAAGCAGCAATGACACTCAACTCAGTTTCTAGAATGGAGACTAAAAGGTTAACAGAATACATACATCAAGCTGAAGCTTCTGCTTTCCCGCAGGCATGCCTGTGTGGTCGAAGACCTTGGCCTTAATGACAGCTACGCTGTCGGTGAGAGGCAGAGTGACTGGGAACAACTGACCCACCAGGTTCCATTCTGACTTTTCTCCGACGTTCGGTACCTGTACGCGAAACGTCACCGGACCCTACAACATTACATACACAATTTAGTATGATAGTCTGCTAGAGACGTGCCTGACAGTTGCTTCGAGTTAGGAACCAAAAGTTAAATAATGTTTGAATCAAAGACATAAGTTGTTTAAATCATATCACTGATTCAGTTAAGAGGTCTCCCATGTTAAATAGATAAGACGAGGAATAAGGGACCTAATCTAAACTGTTTTAATTATCAGAAGAAAGGGAAGAAGGATAAATCCTCAATTTGATCTAAAGGAATACATTTAAAAGCCAATAAAAGCTGTAAAGCCGATGTTAACGTCAGTTTCAACCCTCCAAAGTGATATCAGTGATGGGTAAACCCACACTTGATCCACGGTCGGATATCTTACTGACATCGCCACTGGCTCCAGACATTAAAAGCTTTAATAATTCATCATCATCATCATCCCTCGAATCCCAGTTTAACCAGAGTCCGGATACAAATAGACTGTCTCAAATCCTCTCTGTCCTACACCACACCACCAGCCAATCTCCTATTTGAGACTTTTCCATTTGTTTAAATTTTTGTAGCAATTTTTAGAGCCTAGGAGCTCACCAACCGAATGCCCTTTCTGACGCTGGTATGGATCTTAGTGCTTTAGTCGCCTTCTAGGACACGTGCAGTAACCAGTAGGTCAGTTCTTCAAACAACCCGGACACAACATGGAGATGAATAGAGAAGATCAAACTTACAGACAAAATTACGAATGAAGAATTGCTAAATAGTGTGGACACAAATAGACAATTTATAAATAAGGAATAGAAAGAACAGCATTGATCAAATTCTTCAAGGGGATTGTTTGCTACAAGAAGTAATTGAAGGAAGAATGGAAGCAAAGATGGTTAGAGGATGACCGAGACCTGGGATGCCGTATCACTTACTGATCACTTACTCATATGTTGGTATAAAGAGAAAAGCAGGGGATAGAAATATGTACAGACGATAGAAATATGTGGACTCTATTGGCACGTCCCAACAGAGATATCAATGAAACAGAGATGATGTGGTACCTGATGCTGTTGAAGGAAGACTTGCTCAGGAATGAGCTGCTCCTCTGTCTTGCTCTTCTTGCTCGGTGGCTCTTCCTCCCTATCAACAGCTTGAGGAGGTCGCAGCATGCCGGTCACTGGAGGCATCTGAGGCCTCATGGGCATTGGAGGCGCCGCCCCCGGCATCATCATGTAGGGCTGGCCCATACCCATCATCGGCGGCATAGGAGGACGTATACCTACACACATCAGCGCCATTACAACACCATCAGCTTTAGATAACATGTCTATATCATCTACAGATATTTGAGCAAGCACCACTGTCAGTTTTCTGATGGGGGATCTTACTGTCAGTTTTCTGATGGAGGATCTTACTGTCAGTTTTCTGATGGAGGATCTTACTGTCAGGTTTCTGATGCAAGGATCTTACTGTCAGGTTTCTGATGTAAGGATCTTACTGTCAGGTTTCCGATGTAAGGATCTAACTGTCAGTTTTCTTAGGTAAGGATCTAACTGTCAGTTTTCTGATGTAAGAATCTAACTGGAGTCAGCAGATGTGTGCGCTGTCTATAGCAGAATGATTTATAAAGTATAACTGGCTTCTCTTTACAAGCACATCACTTAAATACTAATCCTGTCAGACTTTGTATTTTGAAAGGCAACTATATTGTTCTAATCAGCAAGAAATCACTTTCTGATTAATACAAACTAGGATTTTTGAGAAGAATTAACAACAAAAAATTAATTAAAGAGAGAGAAATAACTGACAGTGTACTGTCCATAGATTGTTAAGCGCACCACCTACCAAGTATGGGTTGTTGAGAGGACTGGCCAGGCATCATCATTGGTGGCCCTGTTGAGGGCATGCTGCCCATCATGGGAGGTCCACCTGAAGGCATGCTGCCCATCATGGGGGGTCTAGGTGGCGGCGGTGGGTTGACTGGGCGACTGATTGGGGTTTGCGGGATCATAGGGGGCCTGGGGGGCTGACTGGGGGGTGCAGGGACTGAGGCAGGGGGCCTTGAGGGTATGCTCGAGGGTACAGGGGGAGGGGCTGATACAGGAGGTGGGGGTGGGGGAGGAAATATGGGAGTTTTCTTAGGCATCGCAGGACCAATCTTCTCTTTGTCATCATCAGCCCTGTCATACATACATAATACATACATATACATGTCATACATATACAGTACACATAGTGTGCACATACACAATTATACATACAGGTACAGTGCACAGATACAATTACACATACAAGTACAGTGCACATACACAATTATACATACAGGTACAGTGCACAGATACAATTACACATACAAGTACAGTGCACATACACAATTATACATACAGGTACAGTGCACATACACAATTACACGTGCAGTGCACATACACAATTACACATATAGGTACAGCGCACATAAACAATTACACATACAGGTACAGCTAACATACACAATTACACATCTAGGTACAGCGCACATACACAATTACACATACACGTACAGCGCACATAAACAATTACACATACAGGTACAGCTAACATACACAATTACACATACAGGTACAGCTAACATACACAATTACACATACAGGTACAGCTAACATACACAATTATACATACAGGTACAGTGCACATACACAATTACACATACAGGTACAGCTAACATACACAATTACATATACAGGTACAGTGCACATACACAATTACACTTATAGTGCATACATACAGTACATATGCATAATATACAATTATGCATATGGCACCACATTTACATACAGTATAGTACACATACACAATTGCACATCTACACTGTAATATAAATACAATAACACATAGAATTATTCTAGATACACAACTACGCGATAATACACACACAATTTAGATGTACTTACATGAGATCCTATACTTTTACACATATACTATAGTAGATATACTTACACAAGATTCTGTATATTATATATTACGGCAGATCAACTTACACAAGAACTTGTATTTCAATTATTACAGTAAATCAGTGATAACGTCATGAAATTTTAAATGACAGATTCCAAGGTGAGTTGAACTCTCATGGGTTCGAATCCAAGCTGCGAGTATCTGGCAGTAAAATCTCAGACATTCACTGGACTGATAATTATTATACGGAAAATTGACTAAACTGCCCAATGGTTTAAACTTGTAATGATACGAGTGATAGAAATCTACATAGCTGATCATTTTACTATAATGCGTGTTTCACAAAAACATTCACTTTATGTATTACAGCAGTTCTACTTACACAAGACCCTGCACTTTATGTATTGCAGGAGATCTACTTACACAAGACCCAGCACTTTATGTATTACAATAGATCTACTTACACTAGACCCTGCACTTTATGTATTACAGGAGATCTACTTACACAAGACCCTGCACTTTATGTATTACACTTGATCTACTTACACAAGACCCTGCACTTTATGTATTACAATAGTTCTACCTACACTTACACAAGACCCTGCACTTTATGTATTACAGCAGTTCTACTTACACAAGACCCTGCACTTTATGTATTACAGGAGATCTACTTACACAAGACCCACCACTTTATGTATTACAATAGATCTACTTAAACTAGACCCTGCACTTTATGTATTACAGGAGATCTACTTACACAAGACCCTGCACTTTATGTATTACAGTAGATCTACTTACACAAGACCCTGCACTTTATGTATGACAGCAATCTGATCTTCAATTGTTATATTCTCTCTGGCCTTCTGGCTGACCTTCTCCATAGATCCACTGTGTCCATCCCAGATGACCTTCGGTGCTTTGTCCTTCTTCTCCTCTTCACCGATCTATGACACAGAAATTCAATAAATTAATCAATATATTTATACCTCCACTGGTCCAGGTAAGTACATAATATTTCAACATTATTTTAAATGCCTAAATTAGAGCACAACTATATACTAGCCAATTAACCATTTCAAAAATTAGTAACAATTTATTCCGTATTTAAATACTGACAATTGCAATTTGTTGCTATTTGTGAAATAGTCAGCAAATGGATGAGTCATTAATTATATAATTATGCACTAAATTACTATTCATTATTAGTATTATTCACAATTAGTATTTTTTATTTATTATTAATTTTTTTAATTATTCTTTTTATTATTATTTTAATATGATTATTTCTATTATTACCTAAGAAAAGTCATTCATGTTCATTAGATTGGTACAGCTAAGCAATTTTTTATTGAAAACATTATGCAGAGGTGACACAAACCTTTTTACCGATCTGCGTCTCCTCCGTGCCAGAGCCAAAGATATCGGTACGTCTTTCAGCAAGCAGCCTGAGAGAGCTTCCTATCGACGATCCAGGCGCATACACTTCTTCTTGTTCTCTCTTCTCTGCTATCATCCTGTCTCGCTGCTCAATCCACTTAGGATCAAGTAATCCTGTTCAATCAATCAACTAAGATTAATTATCAGTAATCATATCTGATCACCAAAAGAAGTCAAAGCTGTACTATTCTAATACCAATGTAATATACTTTACTACCAATTTATTGAGTTGATTGATGTGGATTTTTTAAGTTTTGTTTATTAGTTACTTTCTACACAGGTAACCGAAACCAAATATTCCTAGAGACAAAATCTGAGCACCACCTTCGCTCTGCGAGCAAATTTTTCCCAAGAAACCAGCCCCATTTCTCAGACAAAGGGTCCCAAGGATTTATAGCTTTAATCAGCTCGCTCGACTGTTAATTGATCACACCATCTCAGGAACAGACACTTTAAACTTCATGACGCCAAAATAAATGTACAAAATTTTACTCTCTAATCAGCTCGACTGGGAATTGATTACATGACCGCAGGTACAGCCACTTAAAACTTTGTAATGTTGCTTGTTGCTTTACATACTCAGCCATTTATTACAGAGCAGTAACCGGGATTGATTTATTTATTTACTTCCACGTGTCATTCTCTTGAATGAAAAACTTTACAAGGCTAAATTTTGCAGCCAAGGTTAATTTTGGAAACTACAAAACATTGATTTAGAAGCAAAATTTCTAATGTCCTATTCAAAAGGACATTAGAAAAGTGTTCAGGGTGTCCTAAAACCCAGAAAAAGTATTCTGCGATTTTAGAACGAAAATTGTGGACAAAGATATGCACATGTATATATACAGCTATGTAGTGAAGAATAATTGCAAATTAGTAGGAGATAAGACAAGGTAAAGCTAATGTTAACATCAGTTTCCACACTCGAAAGAGAGGTCAGTGACGGGCGAGCCTGGGATTTGAACCCCACACATACTGAAGATAATTTGAAGATAATTTTTTCATAATAATTTCTACCACGAAGAGAGACATTAACGCACCAATTCGAAGATGCTCCTGTATCTTGTCAGCAGGAATCTTCTCTCCAGTGATTGGAGAAATCAGGAATTTGTCTGCGACTTCCTTCTCATCTGCCGTCTTAACAACTACAACATGAACAGAAACCAATCATTAATTAAATCTCTATTTTTCTTCCCACTACGTCGCAAAATTGAATCAGTCAAACTTGAATACAAAAGCTAACACTTAGTCAACTTTTCACAGATTTCAAATCTATTTATAAACCGCTTCCAGTAACCGTATGTTACAAATCATCAATTATAAATTGAAAAAGGGCAAACATGTTTCACTTGAATTTCCTGTCAAATCTTAATAATTACTCAAAAATAAACAAATATTGATATATAATACAGCTTTAATGTAACAACCAAGCAAATATAACAAGCAAACAAACATTACTCTGAAAAAATTCTAAAGCAAAACCAATCCATAGAAATGGAGTCAAACCTTTAGGATTGTAGTCTCTTTTGATGAGAACTTGTTCTGGGTTAGGAGGCAGAGGAGGAAGTTGAGGGGTGGTTTCTTTGGAAGGCATGGGGGGCTGAGGCGGGGCAGAGGTGTGCGGAGCTTTGTCTGGAGCCCTGCCACGTGTAGCGGCCAACATGTCCTCCTCGTCTGGCTCGTCTGGGTCTGACTCCTCCTCCATGTCCTGTGCACATGCAGAAATGGAGTGAAAATCATTGTAAGTAAATACAATACAGAACAGCGAGATGGACAATATAAATCTTTTCAAGCAAAAATAACCTCCAAGGCACATGTTGAGACAATATATTATTTATGCTAATATACTTACAAAATTATAAAATAATTTTAAGGAAAAATTATAAGTAATGTATTATTGAATTGCGACAATAGCTTCGAATAATGTTATACCCTAACACTTAGATCAGTAAATTCAAATGCTATAATATAGTTATTAACTTTTAGTTGTGTTATTTAAATGTAGTTCAGAATATATTAAGTACGTTAATTATAGCAAGTGGAATAAAATGTTACTGTCAAATGATACATCAATAGCGCCAAAACCGTGATACAATGTGCATACTACAGTAATATAGAAGCTTAAAGGATAGCTTATAAAGACTAAACTTCAAGGCACAGATTAAAATTACCATAACAATCATACAATTTGCTACCAACTCAGTTGATAGCTAGTCAACAGAGATAAAAGTTACTTAAATTTTCTAAATGTTGTACAAACAAATACCTGAATGTTGGTATCAGCACCCGCTGCTGGTCTTCTTCTATCTCTTCTCTCTTCTCTCTCAACGTCGCTATCATCTTTCTCAACGTCATCATCATCTGACTCTGCCTTAGACGCCTCAGACTCCGCCTCCGACTCCTCCCCGTCAATCAGATCACGCCTTTCATCAGCTTCTTCATCAGACTCCTCCTTATCTTCAGTCTGACCAATCGCAAACAGGTCAACTTTAATTTAAGATTATAAAGGCATTAGCATATACACTATGCAATTTTGAACTAATGAAATGATGAATTTTTTTAGTAACATTGTTTCACTGGGCGGAGGCAGCAGCATGCTCGGTTATATGTTCCACTGCGGATTTACCATGATTTACCATTTGCTCGAAGCTTCCCAGAGGGTGACACTTAGGCTTTTTGATCCATCAGTGATCAAGAAGCTAGCATGCAAAAGACTTCTTCATCTAATGGTTGCTTGTTTATAAATCATAACAAGTAATCAATTAAATAAATTACTGCATTTATTAATAACTTAATTTCTACCCAATGAAAAACAACGGCTGTTGTTGAATCAGGATGAAAGAAAGAATGTAAGGAATACCACAACACAAAGCAAGCACAACAATAATATATAACGTCCTGTTCCTCACCAAGAGGTTATGTCAGGGACATAAAACAGAGTTAAACTGTTTCCAAGTCACTGGAGTCTAATACTATCAATGTCTTAAGTCCCTGACATCATCTTTGGATGAGAAAACGGAGGTTAAACCTTTATTATTAAACCATTATTAGTATTATTATTAGGCTGCAGCATTTAGATTATAGAGGCTAACAACAACAACAATAGCGTATAAAAGAGTAGACAATTTTCCAGCACTTAGTGGATAGAGGCTAACAACAACAACACATAAAGGTCAGCATCACTACTCACAACGTCAGGGTCGTCATCCTCGTATCTCTCCTGAGCGAGGACTCGTGCGCCGACCTCGTCAGGCGTGGTGGGCGGGGGGAAGTTGCCTGTCTCCCCGGGCTGATAGTCCACCGTCTCCACCACCACAAAGTCATGCCAGTCGATCTGAGAATAGGCCACTGCGACACACACGCGTAAACATACTTATACAACATGAGCACAACATGCTCGAGCACGTAAAAACATACACACATACATGAACATACATACGCACACAGAAACACACACATACACTGGAATATCTAAGCACATATACATGAACATACAAACACACACAGAAACACACACATACACGAGATATCTAAGCACACAAACATGAACACACAGACACGCATGCATAAGCACACATAAACACACATACAAGACTTACAAGTGCACACTTTTCATGATTGTTGAACTGATATCGTTGAGAGGCCATTGCGACAAACACTCACATACAAGAGTACAGAGAGATAAAAATTAAGACAGTACATCTGAAGATCAATTATGACATATACACCTGTATAAGTGATTCTGAACTTTAATCACTAATAGTGCCCAAGTCATTCTGGGTAGGACTATTAACTCAGCCATCTAAAGGTGCAATATAAACAAGTGCATACACATGCAGACACATACAAGTACACATAGACAAGAACACATAGACAAGCAAGCATATATACACAGACACAAGAACAAGCTACAGCAAATAAGAAAATCACTGGAAAATTTAAACCATGATTATTCATTCATTCCAACCCTTGCTCAATCCTTGGATGAAGGAAATGCATACAAAGACACCACTTACTGATACTGACTGATACTTATACTGATACTGACTGATATTTAAACTGACTGATACTTATACTGATACTGACTGATACTTATACTGATTCTGATTGATACTTAAACTGACACCGACTGATACTTATACTGATAGCGACAAAAGCCTACCTCTCTCTCTTTCTCTCTCGTCCTCCTCTCTCTTGCGCTCACGATCCTGAAACCTCGCCCAATCTACTCTGTATTTGGCTTTCTCCAGTATCTACAAAATATGCCAATGGTATTATACATTAGAAACTAAATCCTATTAAGAAAAAAAAAGAATTTAGAAAAATATAAATCTTTTATTAGTCTGCAAACATACTCCTACTAACATACAACAATAATTATAACACTTTTAAAACTTATAAATTCTTTATTCATTTATCTTATCACAATAAACAGACTACAAATATACTTAACAAGCAAATAAACAAATAATCAAGAGAAAGTGGGTTACAAAACAGCCGAAGCTCTGTGAGGTAATACAGGCAGTAGCACTTAATAACAGTAACAAAAACGATGGCTAAAACGATTAGCTTATATGCTACACAATACTATAGAATCTATAGCAGACATACAATTTAACTACTACTCATATAAAGAGAGTAACTGCAAAAATATCGAAAACATAGTAAAAAAAATCAAGTTAAGGCAAAAAACTA
The DNA here is from genome assembly GCA_905160935.1 of Enchytraeus crypticus. Taxonomy (NCBI): domain Eukaryota; kingdom Metazoa; phylum Annelida; class Clitellata; order Enchytraeida; family Enchytraeidae; genus Enchytraeus; species Enchytraeus crypticus. Next base: position 715,114 of record CAJHZI010000600.1, read on the forward strand.
GCGTACTTAATATTATAAAAATCAAGAAGGAATTAAATCACTATTGAGTGAATATTAAAGAAAATTGACTTGAAGTCAGAAAAAGTCCAAAAAGAACTAGAGTTATATATAGTGCCTGATAAATTGTTTATTGCTTTGGACCACACAAGTTCAAGCTCTTCATACGCATTTTAATAGATGAAAAAGGAATTAAACAGTCATTCATTTATCTAAGACTATACGTCTAAGACTATACGAACTATAAATCTCTGAAATAATAACCAAGATAAAGATGACTTTACTAATATAAGGACAATGATAAATAAGACTTACGATCATTCCTTCTGTGTACGATATCATACTATACCACAAGTATTTACACACTAATTTAGTTTACTTACTAGTTTAGGATTCTCAGCTTCAGCCCTCAGCTTGCTGACCAGATCCTTTGGTGGAATCAATATCTGTCAAGTCAGCAAAATATCACAGCAAGTCAAGCTATCGCTTCACAACGAATTATCAAAAGTCAATTTATTGGCCACAATATAACATGAAAATCAAAAATGCTTATTCAGATATTCGCAACAAATATTCATTTGTATTCTACTTCTACTCAAATTACGTTCTTTTCTTTGTAATAAATTGTACATGTAGCAATAACATATAACATTGACTTCCTACTTTATAATAAGTTCTAAATGTCGTCTTGCTACAATATAACACAGTAACTTCTTACTTTGCAATAAATTCTGACTGTTCCTGGTAACAACAAGATCAAGTAAATTATAGAAATAAACAAACCTTGATGGATAGTAACAACTAATACACTAGATAAGTAAACAAACCTTGATGGATAGTAACAACTAATACACTAGACAAGTAAACAAACCCTGATGGATAGTAACAACTAATACACTAGACAAGTAAACAAACCTTGATGGATAGTAACAACTAATACACTAGACAAGTAAACAAACCTTGATGGATAGTAACAACTAATACACTTGACAAGTAAACAAACCTTGATGGATAGTAACAACTAATACACTAGACAAGTAAACAAACCTTGATGGATAGTAACAACTAATACACTAGACAAGTAAACAAACCTTGATGGATAGTAACAACTAATACACTAGACAAGTAAACAAACCTTGATGGATAGTAACAACTAATACACTAGACAAGTAAACAAACCTTGATGGATAGTAACAACTAATACACTAGATAAGTAAACAAACCTTGATGGACAGTAACAACTAATACACTAGACAAGTAAACAAAAAACAAACCCTGATGGATAGTAACAACTAATACACTAGACAAGTAAACAAACCTTGATGGATAGTAGCAACTAATACACTAGACAAGTAAACAAACCTTGATGGATAGTAACAACTAATACACTAGATAAGTAAACAAACCCTGATGGATAGTAACAAGTAATACACTAGACAAGTAAACAAAGCCTGATGGATAGTAACAACTAATACACTAGACATATAAACAAACCTTGGTGTACTGTTCAACAAGCTTGGTGAAGTAGTTGAAGAGAGAATGCTGTGGGCGCAGGAAATCAAACTTAGGATTACGAGATTCCTTCTGCATCAGACTTGTGAGAAACTGTCGACCATTACGTGCCGTGAACTGAGCAGTCAGCTTTACAATGTCACTACATACAGCGTACAATCAGCTTTACAATGTCACTACATACAGCATACAATCAGTTTACAATGTCACTACAAACAGCATACAATCAGCTTTACAATGTCATTACAAACAGCATACAATCAGCTTTACAATGTCACTACAAACAGCGTACTATCAGCTTTACAATGTCACTACAAACAGCGTACAATCAATTTTACTAAATCACTTCATGCAGCATACAATCAGTTTCACTCTACCACTAGATGGAGCATACAATCTGCTTTACTATATCACTAGACACAGAATACAATATGCTTTACCATTTCACTAGATGCAGCATACCATCTGATTTACTATATAACAAGATACAGCATACACATTTAGACTTGCTTATTTTGTAGTAACTGCTATTAATGATATCATATGCCACTAAAATTTATTCATGCTATAAGTATACTTGTCATCCCTATTCTCTAAAAAAACAAATTCTAAACAAAAAAGAAAGAGAAACTTAAATAATCAAATAAAGGAAACCTAAGAACATTCTCAGTAAAAGAATCTGGAAGACAATTCAATAAACGGTCATAAACAGTGAGATTAAGGCAGCAGATAATTCTGCTGAATTGTTGAAATCAAGGCTGTCACCAGCACCACAAGTAGTACAAGTGGTACAAGTAGTACAAGTGGTACAAGTAGTACACGTAGTACAAGTAGTACAAGTAGTACAAGGAATGCTCTCTTTCATCAAAGATATAAATTTATTTTCGTTTCTTTTTTTATATTAGGGCACACACAATAGCATGAGGTGCGCGGAGTAAACGTCAGTTACACACAGGAGACAAATTGGGTACTTAACTGCTCAAGATAGAGAGCAGGAGGGCACGAATAAAGAGGAAGCCCCCCTTTAGGCCCGCTGATAAATATAGCACTCTGTAGTCTCAGTCCAGAACAGGATGTGGGCGTAAATAAAAGAATGTGAAAATTTGGCTTCTGAGGTAGTTTCTCATTGCATTCCTTAGTTCTTGCTTAGTCGTCTCTTACAACATGTGAAGTTAATGGTCGGTCTATTCTGTCGTATCCCAGACACAGCACGTGAACAATATTTAATGTCATCAACATTATATCAGATTACTTACATATCAATAGCAGATATAGTAGGTGGATCGGCAATAAATTCAAACTCTGGGGGCGGCTCCTTAGGTACAACCTGTTCGACCAATCTAGCAACTTGCTCGGGAGCCTGAGGCTTCTGCTGCATAAATCCCAGCCCTGACTTTGGAGCACTGCTTGGCTCTTGAGCTATCAACAATAACATGATAGGTATTTAAATCCAAATGTAATTAGCTACCTATTCTATTAAAATGGATATGTTCCTGAAATTTATTTCTCATTAAATTAAATCAAATCTGGTTAGTTGCCATATATAAAATTTCTATATAACGATATTGGGCACTAAATGGTTTTGCTTGCAGTATGTTGAGTCTAAAATGCACCGACTCAGATGCAATACGTTTTGAATCAAAGCTTAGGCAATAAAGTATATATACACACTTAAGCAAAAATGTGCACAAATACAAACACAAGAAATTATTTATTTTGAATCAAAGCTTAGGCAATAAAGTACATATACATATACACACTTAACCAATAATTAGCACAAATACAAACACAAGCAATCAGCTAACTACACAAAACATGCACGAAAAGACATAGAAAGAGATAAACCCATCAGAGCCTTCAGAGAAACAAAAAGCATTCAAAATATATTTGAAATTACTTTCAATCAGCATTCAAACAGGTAAATAGTATAACATCTCTGTAATCCCAAGTTACAGAAAGATAGTGAGAATGTCAATTTTTGATTAAATTTCATATCATTCTCAAATATGATATAATCTCAAAAATTTAAAGTCAGAAACTTTCAAAAGGTATCTGACAAAATATTTCGCTGACAAAGACTAAACTGTTTAATCAAATGTCTACACTAAGTTCTAGTGTAGATACGCAAAAATTGACCTACCCATGTGTATGATTTTATTTAATTTCTTGAATATGAGTCTATTAAAAGTGAAATTAAACAGTGTCGTCTTTCTTGACTACTTCTTGATAAGATACGCAGCTGAATTGTCACCCTAGCACACTGAAAGAGCTTGCAAATCATAAACGTAGACAGCAATACTGGGTTCAGTTCATACTAGGATGGACGACCATTGCGGAAGATCAACTGGGTAGACATTAGATCAAAGACAAATATCATATGTTTATTTTCTAAATGCCATCTAATCTAACCCTAATTCCATTAATATAACCCGAATTCCATTCAAATTAAACCCTATCCCTAATCATAAATCTAATCCTTAACTAAACTTAATTTAATAACTTCTCTACACTAAATTAAATAAACAATATGATTTTTGTCATTGATCTAAAGGTCTATCGACCAACTGCTGATAGCATTGGTTAAAAACCTCAGGATACTAAAAGGCTATTCTTAACTCCAAGCCAGTTTCAATCTACACGCTATAAAAAGGTAGGGACTATTAATATTCATTAAGAAGACGAAAAAAGTGAAAAATACAATACCGCAATTAAGCAAAGAAATTCTATAACACGTGTGGTATATCATGAGTTGTGACAAAATGAACAGATATTCAAAATTATCACAAAGGCACACTGCAGCCAAATAAACAGCTTTAAGAACTACAAGTGCATACCTCTGCCCTCCACAAATTCCCGAACTTTGTGTCTGTAGTATGCATTATAAGGATCAGCTGGATTCAAGAAGTTGAACTTTGGATTGTTCAGTTCATTCTGTCGAATACGGGTCTCAAACTCCGGGCCATTCCTGGCGACAAAGCTTGCAGTTTTGTCAACGATATCTGAAACGTGTTAAAGATACATGCATAATGCTTATCATTTATAGTTATCAATAATTAACTCAAGTTATAGTCATCAATAATTAATAATTTAATAAAAGCTAAAGCTAACTTCGCCACTGGCTGGAGCCAGTGGAGAAGTCGGTAAGTATACTCGACCGCGGATCAGTTGATGCGGGTTCAAATCCTGGGCTCGCCCGTCACTGACATCGCTTTCGAGTGAGGAAACTGAGGGTAACCTTAGCTTTACCAGCTTTAATGTTAACATCAGTTTCCTCACTCAAAAGCGATGTCAGTGATGGGCGAGCCCAGGATTTGAACCCCGCATATACTGATCTGAGGTCGAATATCTTACCAACATTGCCACTGGCAATGTTGGTAAGATATGGCCAAGTTTTCTGTATATGTTTAATTAAATTTACAGAAAAATATTAATAATTTATAATCCGTAAACAATAAGTTAAAGAACAATAAATTATGTTCATTTTAATACAATAATGGTAGTGACAATTCATAATTTGACATGCCCAGTTTTATGAACTAAATGATGCACGTGTGATAAATCACTTCACTGTCATATGGAACATCAACTTTGAGAATACATGTATAAATATCAAAATGTTCAGCAAATATGCCTCAAAGTTCCAGCAATCAATCACTATTAAATTAATCAATGACTGACAATAATATGCCTTCTTACACTTCTAGAACTTAAGATGCTAATCTTTAGCAGTTTACTTTTTTATTTAACTAAACACATGGTAACTTAATATCATACTTGGAAAACTTAGCATCCTGTATATTGAAATTAAAATGCTATCAATTTATCATTTATTTTCAACAGAATACTGCGAAAGAATGCATACTTCTGACTTCAGGAGGAGGATAAATAATTCCAATTGTTGATTTGGCTGCCTGAGCTGGCTGCTCTCCATTTTCCAGCTGACTCTTCTCTATTTCCACCTCTACAGGAGGCATTCTCTTAACTTATACCAGGAATCTTCAGTAGAGCTGTATCATAAATATCAGTCAGTAGCTGCAATTGGTCTGTTAAATTTAATATGCAAAACAGAGAATTCTTATAACTGGCTTTTATCTGCTGCAATAATATATATTATAAATAAAATAATTCACTCCTTCAATATTTACTATTGATCACAATTTAACAAAAAAAACTTAATAGACTCCTTAAAAGAGAAGCAAGATGTTAATATAATTAATTTAAGAATTATCCTAAAGGTTTACCAAGGTTGGAAAATGTCTATGACTATTGTAGGAGACTTAAAAATTCCGTAAACTTCTGCAATCATAAATTATATTTAGCTTTAAGCTAATTCTGTTTTCCTCATATGTAGGTTAATTTAAGATGCTCTTAACTCTACATAAAATTTTTGCTAGCTATCAATATTATCAAGAGGACTGCAAGACAGATCATGACTACACAAAATTAATGGAATAAAAAAATCTGGAAATATAATCTTAAAATACAGAAACAAGAGTGAAGTTAAACTGCTATGAGTGTAATTTAAAGTTTTAAATCAAAGAAACGAATCAATTTAATTTTGAATACAAAAATAATCAGTAATATGAACTGTGTATATCAAATCCATTATAAAAAGCATTTATAAAAATTTTCTCTATAGCATTATTATGTAAAGATATCAAGCTTATTTCGTATGAGGGTAATGGTGGAGTTAGGCTAATTCAAACCTATCTAAACTCTAACTATAAACTAAATAGGAGAGTTAAGTACGGTTACAAGATAGTTCAGAAAATCATAAAATAAACTACACTAAACATTATTATGCAAATAATAAACCAGTTCTTCCTTCAATAAAATTTCAAGAATATAAGAAAGCTTCAGAAATTGAATTATTGAAAGACGGGAGAAAAGAACTGGGAGAAAGACAAGGTTGTTGCATGTCAACACAAAATCTACGCAGAGGCAATGATGATGGAAGCAATGAAAAACACTGAAGAAGGAATGTAAATTGGTGGGAAACTTAACGAAAGATGTAAGATTTGCCGATGATCAAGCTACTGTTGCTAATTTGCCAGTACCATAGCGGACTTTAGAGAAAATTGTGGACTCTCTGAATACTATTGTGTTAAAGTTTGAAATGAAGATTAATATCAAAAAGACGAAAGTGATGAGAGTACTTAGGAAAGGATTCAATAGAACAGAGTCAATGCAGGAATGCACAGTATGAAGTAAGAACAGGTAAAGAGTTTCAGATATTTTGGATACACGACAGCAGAACATGGGAAACAGAAAGATGGAACGGAACTAAAATGTAGAATTGTTCAAGCAAGAGACCTTTAGAAAGTGGAAAGAACTAAAAATAAGTTTGAAGATATCTATAAAGATGAAGACTGTGAAGCCTTTAGTGTAGACCACATTCGTACAAGATAGTGGATATGGTCATTAAGAAAGGATGATATCAGTAAACCGGAAGCATTCAAAATTTGGCAATGGAGAACAATGAAGATGCAATAGACCGACACAATTACAAACGAAACAAGTGCTAAATGGGGTTTACATAAGTAGATAATTGATAAATATCATAAGGAATACAAAGAAGAACTGGATGGGCTACGTCCTGAGAGGAAATGGTTTACTAATAGAGGTAAGTGAAGGAATAACAGATGGAAAGAAAGATGAAGGAAGACTGATAAATATTAGGTATGTTGAAAGCAGAGGATAAAAATATGTGGAGGAGCCAAGGATCAGTCACCAGCCAATAGGCACTACACTGAGACTGTAAATACAATTAACAGCATTTTTCGATTTTGTTGAGCATACCTTATAAGCACACAAATGAGCACACCTAATAAATACCCGTGTAAGTAAGCTCATCCAAATTGATAAAAATGACAACTATTAAGTTTTACAACTATAACATAACATTACAGAGTCAGGAAGCAATTATATGCTTGTTTAAGACTCATCAGGCTCTTAACTAAAAACCAATTAATATTAATAACACATAGTTCAATATAAAACTGAAAACTACATTATACAAGTACATTTACCAAAAAGAGCCAGTGCACCAATAAGCCTTGAAAAAAATCAAAACATACAGACTTCATGTCAACATGTCAAATTTTTACATAGCCTCTGTATAACACTGAACATGCAATTAGCATCTATTTTACATGTTCTTATATTTATAACATATATTTTTAAAAGCATTCACTGATTCCGCTTCCACAACTTCACTTGGCAAACTATTCCAAGCATTTATAACTCTCAGACTAAAGAAAAATTTCCTTAAATCTAGTCTACTTCTAGATTTACTAAGTTTATAAATATGTCCCCTAGTGTTTCTGTTATTTGATAAATTAAACCAAATACTATGGTTAACTTTGCTGAAGCCTTTGAGTATCGTAAAAACTTCTATTAAATCTCCTCTAGTTCTTCTCTCACTTAAAGAGGTTATTCCTACGAATTTTGATCTATTCTCATAACTAAGTTTTTGATAGTCAAATACCAGGCTGGTTGCTCTGGCTTGTACCCTTTCTAATTTATCGATATCTTTCTTAAGATATGGGCACCAAGCCTGAACGCAGTATTCAAGTTTGGGCCGTACAAGAGCCTTATGTAGCCTTACCACAATATCTGTATTTCTACATGCAATTGTTCTTTTAATCATTCTTAATACACAATTAGCACTATTTACAACTTTATAACAATTTTCACTAAATTTAAAACAGCTATCCACAAAGACTCCTAAATCCCTCTCACGGTTTGTGGATTTTAGTTTTATATTGTTCAATGTATACTCAATTTCTAAATTATTATTCCCTATATGCATAACTCTACATTTATCAGCATTGAACTATAATTCATTAAGTTGTCCAAGTTTGGAAAACTTGATTCATCACTTCAGATCAAGATAAGTATTACCAAAGAATTGATTTTAGAAAGCTAAACCAGTTAATCTACCTAAAAATCTCCGATGAATAAAGCCTTTACTAATTTATTTAGCAAAATAAATCCGATACGCGTTTTCTGAACGTATTGAAAATGCCGATGTCTTACGTCTTTTGCACAAATATCAAATTACATTTTACAACATGTTCATGTAAAAATCAATGTCTAAAATATCATTTCACATCTTATCTATCAATAATGAATTCGTTTTACCTAAATAGATCGGATTCGCGTTTTTAATAAAAATTTAATTTATTTACTATGAAAATTACAATAAATACGGCGGAAGTCATTCACAATAATGATGAAAAGCAGTTGTCTATTTTGTTTGGATGTGTTCTGTATTTACTTCTTTCTTAACAACATAACAACAACAAAACGATGCTACTGTTGTGATCTACTGTTGAGAAATAACAACAATTAACTTAACTTAACCTAATTTTACTGGTTCAGGAAATCGGGGAACTTATAATATCAGTCTAGTAGTAGATTTCATACCTCATCATAATTTGAAGATTATTATAATAATATTAACAACAATTAGAGTGCTACTGTCATCAATGACAACATCGAGCACTATTGAGACAATATCAAGCCGGCGAGCAAATAGATGGTCCAAAACGGTGCAAATTCCAAAATCCAGATAATCAGTCCAAAGTAAATTACTAAATATTATCGTTTTGTAAAGGAAAGAACATACAAACCTCGATAACAACAACAGAATTAGAGTGCTACTGTCGTCCATAACAACACTCAGCACTATGGTATCAAATCCAGTGTGATGAGCAGACTGTGAGTCCAAAACGGTGCAAACCAAAATCCGGGAAGTCAGTCCGGGGAAGAGTACTAGCTATAGCTTAATGGAGGTTTACGTATTAATCTCAGTTCCTGTGTTAAATGGCAGAGGTCAAAGAGAAAAGCCTTTAACCGTCTATGAAACTGTCCATACAGTAGGAAAGGATGATCATGAGAAGATGAGGGGGTGCACAAAGTGAAAGGAAGAGAATTCCAGATCGGAAAAAGTAGCGCTAATTACTGCGAGAAGGAATGTTAGGTCGCTCTAGAGTAATTTACTTATTGGAGGATCTAGTAGATGACTGCATAGAGGAAGGCTGTCTCACTTGTAATAAGTGGGACATGTAACCTTTGCCCGAGGTAGTGATAGACTTGTATGTCACAGAAGCTGCATGCCTTGTAAACAATGCGTTCTCTAAATCAGAAGTGAAAGAGATGTAAGCCTTGTTCAGTTTTGATAGGTGTTGAGGTGTCCCAAATAGCACAAACTCAGTCTTGGAAGGATTAAGTGATAAGAAATTAGGAGACATCCATGACAGTATCGACTGGTAGGATTGCTGTAGGAGTGCTTTGGTATCAGGATAGGAGGGGGGTTAAGCATGTGTATAGCTGAATGTCGTCAGCGAATGAGAGGAAATCAAGGCGTGTAAAGATTGAAGAGGAGTGGATCAAGAACAGAGCCCTGAGGCACTCGCACTGTATTTGAGGTTGGAAGGTGGAGATACGTAGCCTACTCTGGCACTTTTACGTTGAGATCAACAATATGAGGTAAACCATGAATGACATGGTTTACCTTATATCTTACCGATCGCTGATCGGTAAGATATAAGGTAAACCATGCCATTTATTGGTGTGTAAGAGCATTGCCGTGGATACAAAACCAAGAAGAAAGACGCTGTAAGAGGATTTGGTGTTCTACGGTGTCGAAGGCCACAGAGAGATGAAGCGTACAGAGCCCATTCACACGCTGAATGCTCATGGCGTTGGTGATGGTGTTGCAGATTGAGAGAGAACAGTTTCAGTAGAGCGGTGCTTGTGTATTTCGATTGGTATTCATAGAAGGGGTCATTGGATTGGAAATGAGTGGAGAGTCTACGAAAGACTAATCTCTCAGTGAGTTTGGATAGCTATGATATATTGGATATTGATCTGCAGTTGGAAAGTGATTCTTTTTATCCAGTGCAGTCTTTTCCAAGAGTGGTGTGAAAATGGCATTTTTGAATGACTGAGGAAATGTGCCAACGGACAAGGAAAGGTTGACAATCTGGAAAATTTTGGGTTCATGGATGCATTTCTTCAAGAAAGAAAAATAATAATAATAAATTGGGATAAAAAAATTAAGACTTTCATTCTCAGTACATCATTACCATACTTTGGCGTTTCTTCAGCTAAAAGTATTCTAACTTTAATATTATTAATAATAATTAACTTAAACATTATTAATATACTTAACTTAAATATTATTACTTAAATCAAATAATCAGTGAATTGGCTCTGTGTCGTGCAATATATTTAATTTAGATTTGGACTTCCCCATGAAAATTACTTTATGGTTCAAAGTATCAAAAAAAGTACAAGCGCCCTTATGAAACACAAAAGTCTCGGAAAAAATGTACAGTTTACAAAATTTTATTGTGAAAGATAATCTATGATGATATCAATCACTCTCAATAATATATGCTCCGTCATTAGGCACTTCAGTTAACTCTATTTGAGGTCCAGTAAATCTCCGAGTCCACGCAACGATCATCTAGCCCGTAAACACTAAGCCATTTCACCGTAAGAAGCTTCAAAGGCTCCTTATTTATTAATTAGATACATGGAATCCTTGATTTGTTATTTTTTGTAATACTTGATTTATAACTTTATTCTTATTAGTTAAATCACAAGTGGGATAGGATCGAGATTACATTGCTTGGGAGGAGAATCCAAGATTTGTTGCGTAATCTCGTCTATGGTGACAGGGGTAAAGCTGTGGAGTTGCTCATGAATTGATTTGGTTGGTAGAAATTAAAATTTAGAATGTAGTGAGGTGTTGAGTTGGGGGTATGAGTGATAGAGGACTTGAGTTTATTGATTTTGTTGGAGAAGTGCAAGGCCAATTGACTGTGAAGTGATTCGGCAGGAAGAGATGGAGAGGGTGTACTGCGAAAAAGCGTGTTAACCGCTTTCCATTAGTTCCTGGTATCTACTGCATTGATGGAGATAAAGGAGTAGTATATATCGCTGTTTGGCAGAAGCAATGGCGGTGCGATACAGCTTGTATTGTAAATTTGATGTGGTTTGCCAAACCACAGCATTGGTTTCGGATAGATAAGTTGATCTATCTAAATCATACCAGTACAAATTACCAGGCACGACCCATCCATTCACGTAGAAATAATGTTATGCAGCTATACTCATACGTATGGATACGTGTACATCGAGCTATATTCACATACACCCACATACAATCAACATTGATGGCCTTGCGGCTCGACTCCTTAAATTACTGCAAAATGTTCTAAAACGAATGGAAGCGTTATTAATGAAGGAGGTCTATTCATAACCTGGACTTAGTTAGACTAGTCAAACTGGGATTCAAGGGAAGATAATGATGATGAAGTGGTGGGATGCCAATATCTATCCCCTCACCTTTCAGTTCAGTATGCTATCAAATGCTTTCAATTGAAGACCTTATTTACAAATGTGATTCAGCTTCTGGGAGACTTCGTCCCCCAGACCCCTTACCAGTGCTTTGCCACTGAAACCCGCCGTAGGTAAAAGTCCCACGGGCCCTTGTTTCGTCTTGCGCGTGATTGAAATTTTTCTAGTCCAGTAAACTCCCTCCCGCCCCCCCCCCAATATTTTCTATATCAAATCCAACACTGATAATATATATATATATATATATATATATATATATATATATATATACACACACACACACACACACACACACACACATACATATATATATATATATATATATATATATATATATATATTTATTTATTACCGAGATGGTATTTGGGGTGTATGGATATGGATGTAGTGGATATGGGGCTGTTGGTTTAGAAGAAGATGATGTAACATGATCTTTCATTGTACGGGAACTAGGCTCAATAACGGTAGAACTGCTGCTGTGCTGACGATGAATGATTATACTGAATGTTTTCTCTTGTTTAATTAGATGTGCTGGCCTTCGCTGATGATGACTCTGTCACGTTACTAACTGTTAGCTGTATCTGTGCTGGCGATACTCAAGAGTTCTCTATTCTATTATTAATCAACTAAACGACTAAGTATAAACTAAGAATGCGTTTTAATGTCGATGAATAGTTATACAGTTATTAGTTCATTTAAAATAAAACTATTAAGTCCCTCCCTTAGTCCGCAAACCCGACGTTCAATCCAACCCGACGTTCAATCCCTACCTATCCCCTGCAGCCTCCTGATCCCTACCACGGCTTCCCGGACACCAGACCCACTCTGCTATTCCTTCTGTCTCGATTTTATTCGATATTGTTAATCTTTCATTCTACGTTTCATCTTTGTATTCTTTCTCACCGTACAAGTAAAAACTGCCGTTTCCACTGACTCAACTCGAATTCCGAACTAAAAGTAAACTTTCTTTCCGCTTTACATCCAGCATCAGTTGCCACGTATCTCCACGTTTCAACTCCTGACCAATGAGAGCCTTGTACGTTTTTAAATTTTTATTAAATCTGCCCGGTTTCATTCCAATAGTTCAATTCATTTCCAAGAAATTACTTTATATGGCGTTTACGCCCTCTTCTTTCAAAAGCTTCCCTTTAAAATTCACGGCTCCCCTTTTAATTCTCATACATCAGGGCCATAATTTTAATATTAATAATTCTAATATTCCCCTCTCTGGAACATATAGAGAGATATATGTGTTTATTTCAGCATCAACACCAAATCACTAACAAATACAAATAGAAATAAACATTTAAATGAAATAAAATTTAAAAATCCCCAGAAACACAGTGTGTCAAACAGTCTATAAACACCGGAACAACATATATATATATATATATATATATATATATATATATATATATATATATAGATAGATAGATAGATACATATATACATGTATAATATAGTATATATATATTTATGTATGTATATATACTGTATATACATATATATAAGGCCTAGATATATAATACATATCCGACTTTAAATATTCATTTAATTGTTAGTATCTTTATATGATTTATTAAGTATAACTTTCGGAGACTACTTTTGACATTAATATTATTTATCGATAGGCAATTACTAATTTCAATTATAAATTTGCACTATCTTTTCTCTTGCTCCTTTAGTTTAGTGAAATAGAAGGCCCACCCAGAAATCAAATATCTTTTCAACTATGACCCCCCCTTCGTCATTTGTTAACCATACTGCTATATTGATATATATGATACTACCCCGGGCCCTCAGCTATGAAATCCGACCCCCTGCCAAATCTTGATCCCCATTTAATGACGTCCCTTGGCAAAATCTAACAAATGCAACCCTGGTTATTGGCCTATCACATTATTTAACTCTTTTAACGGGCCTATGTAATAGATCGTGGAAGACAATAATTTTCTGAAAGTTTGGCGTGCACATGCAGATAATTTAATCCATAATAGGTTATAGGCCCCATGGGCGGATCCAGGAATTTTTTAAAGGGGGGGGGGCGAATTTTTTTTTATAGAGTGTACATGTTTTTGCTTACACCCCGCCTTCTTCGGGACATGTGACGCAACCAGACAAATTTCTGTGGGGGAGGGCTTAAAATTTGTTCACTACAGCGTTCAGCTCATAGAGTGAGTGCATCCCCGTACCTTACCCCCCCCCCCCGCTCATACCCGTACTAAAGTCAGGGGAAAACTTTTTTCCTCCCATACATTGGTTATGCATTGGTTCAAGCGAAAATTGAGAGCTAGTGAAACGGTCAACATTTTTCGGCCCCTTCCATTATACACGGCTTCTAGTATATCCTAGAAAAAAATCGAGCTAATGGAACTGCGTTCCCTGTCGTACGCCCTTCCTCCCCCGGCTTCCTTAACTACTGCCATTACTAACATCTTTACACATCGAAATTGCCATAGAAACAATGAAAATATACCCTGTCTTACCCTCCCCCCGGGCCCCCCTCCCCACTGCCATTACTAACATATTTAAACATCGAAATTGCCATAGAAACAATGAAAATATAGTTTAACAATTTTTATCGTCGGACCTAAGGGGGGGCGGGCACCCTGGGCCCCCCTGGGTCCGCCACTGATAGGCCCTACATATACACGTACGCAGTTATCGATCATAGTAGACAGAAATGAAGGCTTATTTAAACATTTAAATCCTCGATTCATTTTGACTCAACAAAGTGCAAATATGCATTATCTTTGCTAACTACTGTGTACAGCAGTAGATTTACCATTGATTTAAAAATGTCATTTTCTTAGGCCTCTGCTATGGAAGCAATATTTTTAATAGCTGTTTTATTGTATAAGCAGTCTTCAGGCAGGCATTTAATCCGTACCCGAAAAACATTATTAATAAGAATTTATAAGCGAACATTAAATTCCTGAACTATATAGCCTGTGCGGGTTTTTAAGTTCGACTCACTACAATCACAAGCCCACGTTTTTCTAAGTCATTCTGCTATAATTGCACATAATTTGCTCTTGAGAATTCTAGAGAGCGACGGCTTATTGGCGTCATCCATTAAACAAACGGTTTAAGAGTCATTCAGAATTCGGTTAGGCAAATATGCAGAATATTAACTAAATATCTGCTGATTCCTGGCAGCAGTATTCCATAATGTACAAGTAGCGTACATGTAGTATATGTGCACTTTTTCGCTGGCGCGTATTAAACGTAGGAAACTTTGCAAAAGATTTACATGTAGTTAGATATTAATACGAACCAAAAAGTAAATGTTATAGATTTACTAAATATTGAAGAATGATTATTTTATGAGTTAAGGCTGGTATTAAAATAAAATGACTAATTAATGATAGATACAGTATTATCACAAATGATTATTACACTATGTGACTATAATATGCATGTGGGCTGAGCTTTCTTAATTTATAGTACTTTTATTTACTTACGACCTTATATTTTACTTTGATCTTTCTTTTTCTTGTTTTAAATTAACAGATTTCCTGTAATTGACTCAATTAATCTACTATTGACACTAGATAGGCCTATTTATCGATTTGTTGTCTTTGGTTACAGCAGAAAGAAATATTCGGTTCTTTTAAATTTTCATTTATTAATAGTAATTACTAAATTACATAGGCGCTGCATGATCGATTAGCGACGGTGAATGATTTGTTCAATTATAGTTTATTAACTGTATGAAGAACCTAATGGGTAAATGAGAAATAAATGGGAAATAAATAGGAAGTAAAATAATGAATAGTTAAGTTTTACTATAGGCCCACCAATATCAACGACACACCAACAAAATTAGGTTTTAACTCAGCTAATTTGTTTAATCAAGCAAACTGTAGAATAAATTAATCGAAAACTACACATATTTCAGTAAAGCCATTTAGCTTAGATACATAGAAGGGCATGGAAGCCATCTCACGAGTCATATGCTTCGAAACTATAAATACTACGCTAAAATGTGAAAAAAGAAATTTGCGGCAAATATACTTGTACATTAAATGCCAATAAATTAACGTGGTATAAATTGATGCTTAGAAATACGCAACTGGGATTTAAGCGTTTGACAGAATAAATAGAGAAATATTAAAATCGACATAACATCTTTAGCACTCAACATGAAGCTAATCAACGCTACTGATGCGGACAATACGATAGTTAGACCGGAAATGGACCAGTGGGTAACTGTACAGGAGGAAACATTCAAGAACTGGATCAACGACAAGCTGAGGTCACGTGACATACGAGTGGATTGTCTGCAGACAGACCTCTGCGACGGCACAGCTCTGTGCGCTCTCGTGGAAAAACTTCGTGTAAGTGATAAACACGCAAGACAAAAAGCTAAGACAGGTAGGTACATGTATTTTGTAGGGTGTTTAAGGTTCATAAGCACAAGGCTTCTCTTCAAGACGACTCGACACACTCGAGCTACCGTCACAATGACTAAGGTAGCAGTAAGTTACTGTATTTATATATTAAGACTAAATAATATATATTTAAAATTGAATTTAAATGTATTAAATGTAAATGTATTTAGGATTAAAAGCTAAGACAAGTTTATAGTCAACCTCCTGCTCGACTGTCAAGAAACGAGTATTGTATTTGATTCCTGAATATATTTTTGAGCGCAGTCAGACATCTAAATTTCTAATCTAAACGATCGCGTTTCTGACTTAGTCCGTTAAAAAGGCATTATCTTTAACATAAAATTTTACTAGCTTGCATATAATTATAATTAAAGTTTTAGTTCAGCTTTATTCTATGAGACAATATCAGTGAGATTTGAACCTGCACTTACTGATACATTGTCTGAGACATTATCGTGCCATTGCCTCTGTCGAAAGAAAGCCCGGTTAAAACGCTTCATGGTTATTTTTAGCATTCGAAAGGTTGTATCAGTAAGAAGGAGCAACTTCTGATCCGCAAAAATAAACTTAATTGTAACGGCAATGGCTTGACCACTTTAACATATGGCTTGACCTCTTTAATATGACTTAACATAAGCTCTTGAATAGAATATATATTTACATAATTTCTAAATTCATATTTCTTAAATGTACTTGTAGGCCTATAGGAAGAACAGATAGGAAGAAAAGTTGGATAGAACACATTCTAAGGGGGGAAAGTCTACTAAAAAAGGTCATAAAAGGCAGAATGAAGGAAACTGCGGCAGAGACAGGCCGAGATTAGGAATGTTAGATGATTTAAAGATTCACTAATATGTGGATATGAAGAGAAAAGCGGAATACAGAGAGGATAGGAGGCGTTATATACCATGTAACTGCCAGTAGGCAGTGCACTAAGAGAGAGAGATATTTACAAACCTAAAACTTCCATTTAGCGTGCCGTCCTTATTCGGGGTCGACACGGAGGGGACTGAATAGGAAAGATAAAATAGGGTGTATATATATATATATATATATATATATACATACATAATGTAAATGCGCACATATATACATGTTTATGTTATATTATATATATATATATATATATATATATATATATATATATATATATATATATATATATATATATATATATATATATGAAGATCCTTTATTCGTCAATTAGACAACTAGGAAATTTAACAAGTGTCGCACAAAGACCGAAACAGTGCAGAACACAAAACACAAGTGCGACAAACAAACAATCTTACACTAGAACGTGTTATATATATATATATATATATATATATATATATATATATATATAACATAGGCAGTTGGTAGTTATAGAATTTAATCATGCTCAAAAAATAACATTTAACTGAAAGAAAGAGAGAAAAAATCAATGTACACTTATGACTCAATGATTCTGAGGGGAAATATAATATATTTTATCATATTATTTTATTAATTATATTGCTATTATGTTATGCTAATTTTGTATCTTCTTCAGTGTACTGCCAAGTGGCAGGTTCAAGGTACATATTCATACTCAAAGTCTGTTTTTTCACTCCATAAGAGCACTCCTTAGATTAACAAGTTAATCCCTTCACAAAGTCTATGCCTTATCCATACCTTATGTAGCCAATAGCTTGGGAAAAATATGGCTTCTGAGGTGGTTTCCGGTTGCCTTCCTCAGTTCGGTGGATTAATTACCATTTAATCCTGGGGGAAAATATTTCATGGTGAGGTGGGTCCCCTTTTTCCATCCTCAGCTCCTTCCTTTAGTCGCCTCTTATACTTACACGCGGCAGCTTGTTTGCGAATTGTATATAATCTTAATATTATTGATTAATATGATTCATCATCATTATCATCATCATCATCATCATCATCATCATCATCATAATTATCATCATCGTCATCATTATCATCATCATCATCATCCTCGTTCTAATCCCAGTCCAATTAAGGTCAAGATTTAGAAAATTAAATTTTACAGTAATCATATTTATTAATATGGTTACCATTATTATATAATATTAATTGTAATAGTATTAATTATTAATTTAAATAGTATTTTACTAATGATATGATATTAATTGTACTAGGGTAAACCGTTGGGCAGGCACACGAGGGCGAGGACTGGCCTCGAGGCGACGGCCAATGTCTCTCAGGCTCTGCAGGCGCTCGTAGAGGACGGGGTGAAGCTCGTCAACATAGGCACGTTCTATATACGAGTAACAACAACAACAAGCTCAACAAGCTATGTTTATACATCAATTGTGAAAAGTTGAAGTAATATTTTATATATATATATATATATAATATTTTGACGTTGCCTGACATTCCCTTATGGCGAGGAACCGAACGTTAAATCCTTATTGATTGATTGATTGATTAATTGATTAATTAATACTTAGAACTAAAGTTTACTCGTGTAATTTTTCCAAAATAGTTTTGATGTAAAAGCTGAAGTAATATTTAATTTTTTAAACTAAAATTTACTCCCGCTATCTCGCCCTTATATAGTTGATATAATCTTAATCTACGTAGATGAGCCAGTGAGGTGTGCTTGATTGAATGATTGATTGATTTATTGATTGATTGATTGATTGATATGGTATGATGGAACTGATTTCCTATTTGTAATTGTGATTCAGATTTTTAATAAATATAATTAAGTTAATTTCGTGAACTTATTTTTAAATTAATTAATTAATTAAATGTATAATTTTATTCTATTTTTACTACTTAACTGACTTATTGAAATCTTAATGACAAAAATTATTATTTAACAATTTACAGTAATTACTTTTAGACAATTAGTAAAAATTAATTTTATTAAGCAAATAGCAGTATTTAAGGAGAAGATAAACCAAACGATTAAAGTAATCGCTTCGGAAGCGTGCGACTTGGGTTCAATCATTAGTCAGTCAATCCCTAATCACCTGATCACCATATGACGTATGTCAAACCGGTCAATCAACAATAAATGGGTATAACCTAGGGCCCAAGAAAAAATAATTATATATCGGCGCTGTAAGTAATAACTATATTCTTCGTCATATAAGGAAAAGGATTAAAAAACTGTGCCAAGAACCTTTAAAGCTGTATCGAAGACCATTCACTGGCCATGACATTGCTATTTAAATAGTAAATGTAAAATAAAATATAGGCCTACTTCTAAATATGCGTAATATACAAGTAATATGCATGTATAACCATACAACACACTTCCCAGCTAACACACTTCCCCTCTGCCCATGGGATGTGAGAGACACCGTCTGGACGTTTACCATCAGTGCGGATCAGTCCCAGGGGCTCTTTAATGGCTGGGATATTCGCTCGACTCAGGGCGCGCCAGATCAAGTCGTTTATGAACTGATGTCTGCAGATTCTGCCGGCACTACGCTTGCACGACAGGCCGTGAATGCCTAACGCATTGACTGAGACACCACAAATGCAGTTGTGTGGCTCACATAAGGTAGTGCCCAGACGAAGACCGGCCGCGACTCTGACTGCTTCGTCGTCCAGACGGAGGCCGCATGATGAGATTGGTAAAGCCTTGATCCAGTCTCCACTATGGGGGGCCGACACTGCGAGCAGCCGCGCCTTTTCTTGTGGCAAAAGTGGCTTCGCAAGGAGTTCCGTGTGCAAAGCAGTAGTGACCTTTGAGTCCCAAGCCTTCATGCTATTAGCCATCATACCGATTGGAGGTTCGGATGTGGACAGAGCAGTCCAAATGCCCTGAATCCTGGATATCTCCAAGTCGGGAATTTGAAAGAATCCGGAAAGGATTGAATCCTGTAGAACGCCAGTCCCCGCGGCTGAAGCCAAAAAGGCAGAAGGTGCCAGCGACGAGACAGAGCGTATACCCAATCCTCCGTAGCATATTGGCAGGCTAGCCTGAATCCATTGAGCTTCGTTAACATTAATATTAACGATGCTACTGAGCGACTTTCGCATGATGGAATCATAATTCTGCAATGCTGGATGACACGCACATGGAGAGGCACGCAATAAGTATATGAGTTTTGAAGAACCTACACAGCTCCGCAATATCGTTAGAGCGTCGTGTGCGGAGATGAGCTTCAACCGGCTCGCGGCTCTCTCTAGTTTAGAGCACTGAGTATTGAGAGCCAAATCCATAGCTTGACCCGTCTGCAATGGAGCTCCAAGTAGACTGGCTTCGACAGGCTTTACACGAATGAATGTATTGATGGCCGGAAAGTTACTGTCGGATCGAGTGGTAATGAGCTCACATTTATTTATATTCAGGCTTAGCCCCAAAGCCTTTCCCGCAACCATCAGCCTTGAGATATCATCCGCCACGGTAGACTCAACCCCGCCCACAGTTATGTCGTCTAAGTAACCTATTTTCAGAGAAGAAGATAGCGACTGGAGCAACGGGTGTATTGTCAAACTGAACAGGAGAGGGCCCAAAGGGTCACCCTGTTGTACCCCCTCGCTAGACATGATCACCCGTTGACCGAAACGTAGAACACTTGGGTCTTCATAGGACAGACGGCAGAAAGGCCCCAGCTCAGGTAGTGAAGAGTCTACAGCTTCTAGCACGGGAACCCTTTTCAGAGAGTTGAAAGCGTTGCGAAAGTCCAGTTTAGCCACTAACCAATCGTCTGGCATGCTGCTAATGAATCGTCGGCTGGCATGCACGGCGGCTTCACAACCTCCTTTGACACCTACGCCTACCTGGATAGGTTGAAGAAAGTTTGAGAGCCTGTCTAGGGCGAAGGAATTAGCACATTTGGCAGCGATCCTGCGCCAAGAGTAGCCCACAGCAATCGGTCTAAGCCCGCCGGTCTTTTTCTTCAGAGCAATCAGGTTGGCTCCAAAAAGAAACGGCTTGACTTCCTGATGACATTTACCGAGCAAAAGGAGATTTACAAAACCGGTAATGGCTGTTAGAGTCTCCCTGCCCATTATGGGGCACGTCACCAGCTGCAGGATGTACTGTGGCCTCAGACCATCCGAGCCCCCAGAAGAACCGGCGGGGAAACTTTTCACGGCTTTCATTACCTCCGCTTCAGTGACTTGGAGCGTATTCGCTTGGGGAGAGGCTGAGCTAAGAAGGCTTCGGGGTGTACTGTCCGCTGATGGATGTTTCAGACTCAGCTCTCTGTATATTTCATCATTATTCGGGGCCAGCGACTCTTCTGAGCACAGGATTCGCACGGCTGCTCTTAAATTTCCGTCTTCGATCTTTGAGGTCACTATGGATCGGAGGGATTCCTCAGGAGTACGCGGCCTGGAAGATTTGCGAAACTTCGCTCTTTCGTCAACTGAAACAGGAACGTCCACCCCGGACACTCTTTTGCGAATCAAGGACGCCATATTGTGCCTTTTCCCTGTTCTTTTAGAAGCTAGCAATATGTCTTCGCCAATGGCAAGAAGAGATTTCCATGCTTCTAAGTCGTCCACGCACTTAGAGATTCTATCAAGTATATTTATCAAGTAGGTGGCGCAAGTGGCTCGAACAGATTTAGGAATATGCTTGATAGTACCACTGGTAAGGTTGGGATGTGCAAATACTGTAGCTGAATAAATAAATGAATTGATTGATTGACTGATTGACTTTTTGATTTTATAGATAAATTGATTGATTAACTGCTTGAATGATTAACTGATTTAGTGATTGAGTGATTTATAAATTTGTCACTTGGTTGATTGATTGTTTGATTGATTGATTAAATGATTGATTGAGCAATTGTGGTTGATTGATTGTTTGATTGATTGATTGAATGATTGATTGAGCAATTGATTGACCAGGAGCTGAGGACATCTGTACTGGTAACCTAAAACTGATACTTGGGCTGATGTGGACGATAATACACGAATATCAGATAGGTAGAGATCAACAACTTCCTCCAAAACGCTTGATGTTATCATGGATAAATGCCGTATTGCATCCGCACAGAAAAATTCAGAACTTCACTTATGATTGGTGTGATGGACTGGCACTACAGTAAGTACGTCAAGTTATACTACACTTCTAACGTATAAGGTGTGCATGTCTAATGACAAGTATTCCATGAAATGATATGCATGTCTAATGACAAGTATTGCGGGTTCGATTCCGGGTTACGTCAACGATTGTAAGTTAAAACATCTAAGGTTTTCTGACAGAAATTCAACGTTAATAAAACTGACAGCACATCTTTAACAGGAATGAATGATCAACATGTTTTAGTGCTTGTTTTACGTCTTCACGATAACACTAATTGATGCAAAGCTAGTCTTACAAACACATAATGTGAAGTTTGAAAGCTTACACATTTTATGTGATATTACACACATTACTGGGCAATATAGTCTTACCTGGACTTTCAGAGGTTCTGGAGAAGAAAGTAGGCTCCTACTCATTATATACATGTAATATCAGTTGAAGGATTTTTAAACAGCTACGTCAGTATAACAATGAATTCATTTGCTGACTAGAGGTCTTACTGAATGTGAGGTTAGCTCTCGCTCTCTCTCCCTCTCTCTCTCGCTCTCTCTCGCTCTCTCCCTCTTTCTATCCCCCTCTCTCTCTCTATTGTTTTGCCAAGTGGCTGGTCCAAGGTACATAATTATACTCAGAGTCTGTCTTCACGTTGCATAATGAGTACTCCATAGATTAACAAGTTAATCCCTTCGCTAAGGCTATATCTTATCCATATATAGCCTATATGTTGGGAAAAGTATGGCTTTTGAGGGGTTGAGGTGGTTTCACGTTTCCTTCATTAGTTCTTCCTTAGTCGCCACTTACGATTATATACAATTGAATGTTTGTCTAATTTTTAGTGTCCCGTGCACAACACGGGATAATATGTTGTTATTTGAATATTATTCTGCTGCAGAGGTATTGTTGAGTACTGCTCACCAGGGACGTTCTCTGATTGGTTCAACTCTTCTACCAAAGACAGGTTTGATTATTTATTTTGTTTTCATACTTCTTTTATATTACTATTATATATATTATTCTTATATATTATTATAATATATTCACATATATTATTATATAATTATACTTCTTATATTCCTTATATTATTATTTGCAATTGAAATTAAAATCATTCCAGAAAATATAGTTTAATTAATAAGTATTTATCTAATATACCTTGTATAGTAATTCGTAGTAGTTGTTATCTAAGTTTCTTGTTTCTGCAGCAGGTGATTATAAAACGTATTTTGGTATTAAATTTTTTTAATATTTACCAAAGGCTCTCTTCAAATATTTGCCGACCTTTTGATAAATCGATATATTTTAATATAGTGAAAGTTTATGAATCTTCAAGATAACAAGTCTAGATATTTATAGACTATTGATTTGTAAATATTTATAGTTTAAAGGTTAGTTATAGATTTAAGTTATAGATTTACTAAATTTAACCCAATAACTAATGTTATTATATATGAAAAATTAAGCTAAATAGAACTAATTTAGGCCTTTTTTTAGGATTATCATTAAGAACTTTCCTAAGTTAAAACCGAGGCCTAACCTGCAAATAGACTAAACTAATTGGTAAAGTAAGTCCAGCAAAAACTACTATATGGTACACGCTTTGAGCTTATTACACTGATCGCACGTGAAGAGCCTTTTGTCTTACCAAACTATCTGAAATATCTGATCTCGCTTTCTTTCTGATATATTCATTGAGTTCGTTTGACGAAACTCTAATACAACCTTCAGCTGAGGAACCGGACATTAAATTATAATTTTATTTGACAGTATTTTAACTTCCTCGTGTTCCCTGTTTGCGTGTTTTCCCTTGTTGTGTCCGGGATGTTTGAAGAATTGACCAACCGGTGTCTGCACGTGTCGTAGAAGGCGACTAAAACACTAAGACCCATATCAACGTCAGAAAGGACATTCGGTTGGTTAACGCCTAGACTCAAGATATTGCTACGAAAATGTAAACGAATAGAAAAGTCTAAAATAGGGGATTGGCTGGTGATGTGGTGTAGGACAGAGCGGATTTGAGGCAGTCTATTGTATCCCGACCCTGGTTAAACTTGGATTTAAGGGAGGATGATGATGATGATGATTTTAATTTTTTCAGACTCGCTAATTGCGAGAGAGCAATGAGAGCGGCGCAGTCTCTGTGGGACATCCCACTGATAATAAGCCCGAGCAGCATGGCGGAGCGGAGCCTGGACGAACAGTCGACCATGACCTACCTCTCTTACTTCATGACCAAGCTGGGACCGGGGTACAACGCCACGCTATCCTGGGTCCAGCAGGTCATTCCACGGGCAAGAGTCACCAACTTCAACGTAAGATATCTCCTCGAGTTCTTGCTTATCTTGTCACGTGTTCTTTGATGTTATTCCTTTTGTGTAAGTGCGGGGTTCAAATTCTGGGCTCCTCCGTTACTGACATCGCTTTCGAGTGAGGAAGGAGACATTAACATTAGCTTTACCAGCTTTGTAAAATTTATGAAATTAAACATTTTTTCTCTCTATATATATTTCCCATATTGTTACTCTTTTAACTACTTTTTCCATTTGCAATTACATAATTATCAATGTTAATTCTATCTTATTACTTCTAACTTCTGTTACATTTGCTATTGAATGTATTAATCGACTTAATACCAAACTAATTTGACATTTTCAATTCTCCATGTTATCTTATCTTACTGCTCTTTTCTGCTATTTTCTCTTTTGTTACTTTTGTTATTTTGTAATTGCTTACTTGTCTTTGAATACTGTATCGATAGCATTAGCTTTACATACGCACGAAGTTACAAGCAAAATAAATGTCCTACTAAGATATATAAAAGAATTGTAAATGACGATTGAATTGTAATTACTTCATACTTATGGAATTTAGCATTAACAAAAATATACTAAATAATAATATAATAAATGCATTAATAATCTAGAATAAATTAATAATTATTGAATTCAATGGAAGATGACGATGATGATTAAATAAATTTGAATACTAATCAAATGATGAATTAAATAGATAAAAGTTAATCAGTGAACTAAAGCTTATTTGGCAATCAATCAGTTAAACCCATTAATGAATTGATCAATTTATCAATCAACTAACAAACTAATCAACCGTACAATCAAAAAGCAACCAAACACTAATCAGCCCACCTATCTCTAATCTATGCAAAAGCCGGAGAGGCGTCTTAGAATTTCATTGTAAGATTTGGAGATATGTATACATGTATATATATATATATATATATATATATATATATATATATATATATATATAGTATTTATATACATGTATAGTAATTATATATAAGTCTAGTATTTATATATATGTATATTATTTATATACATGTACATATACATGTATATGACTATATTACTGCAAAAGATAATTACTATTCCACTGCTGTGCATATTATAACACAGGTTGATTGGAACGACGGATATGCCATTAGTTGCCTAGTTCATGCACTCGGCGGGTTTATTCCTAACTTTTCAAATATGGATCTGTCTAATCGTCTGATCAACATTCAAACCGGTATCATTATCTTCAATCATTAGGTTCATTATTACATCACTATCTTCAATTACATCAATTTACATGTTATTATATACATTACATCATTATCTTCGTTAGATCAAATGCCTATTATCTTCAATGATTAGGTATATTGCATGATTATCTGCAATCATTAGGGAGCTTGAAATCCGAGAGATTAAAACTAAAAATTAACGTAATGTTTTTCTCTCAAAAGTGATATTTTCAATACTAAATTTCTTACGATAAATTATAATAATAATAATAATAATAATAATAAAGGTTTAACGTTCGTTTAACTGTCCGTTATTATGAGTTAATTTTAATGTTATGCTTCAAGTGTTTTATTTTCTTTCCAGGGAGATTTTAGAGCAGAAAATTGTAATAAATCATGCTAGCCCAGCTTTTGATAAAGAGGCTTTGAAAAGGTGTCATAAAAATTAAAAATTTCCCGGTTTAGAGAAATAATTGTATATATACATGAATATTTTAAGCCATGGACGCGAGCAAGGAGTGGTTTGACATAAATCAAGTGATAACACCACGTGACATGATGAGCGCTGATGTGGGACACATTGGAGTGATGGCCTACGTGACTTGGCACAAAGCCAAGGCAGAAATCTTCATGAAAACAAAATCTTTAGAGAGAATCGGTAAGTGATAATGAAAGTGGTTGTATTTTTAGTGTCACAGTGTTTTTATCTTCATGATCAGCTCTAATAGTCGCCATTGTCACGCCATTGTCTAATAGTCGCCATTGTCACGCCATTGTCTAATAGTCGCCATTGTCACGCCATTGTCTAATAGTCGCCATTGTCACGCCATTGTCACGCCATTGTCTAACAGTCGATAGTCACGATTGTATTAGAAATTGACCTGCTATACATGTATGTCAGACCAAAGGCAGATTAATCGTATTTCCCTGGTCTTTCCTGAGGTGACTATACAGACCCTTAGGATGTAATGGCATACCAGCTCAAAGTCTAATTTCCAAGCTATGGCCTTCATTTAGATATGAGAAAGGCAGAGACTCTGTAGTGGTACCAATTAGATGTTTCATAGACTGCTCTGTGAGCGGGGAAACAGACAATGACGATATGACTGCACTGGGTCAGACAATGACTAGAAGATATGACTGCACTGGCTAGACAATGACTAGAAGATATGACTGTACTGGACCAGACAATGACTAGAAGATATGACTGTACTGGACCAGACAATGACTAGAAGATATGACTGCATTGGGTCAGACAATGACTAGGAGATATGACTGCACTGGGTCAGATAATGACTAGGAGATATGACTGCACTGGACCAGACAATGACTAGGAGATATGACTGCACTGGGTCAGATAATGACTAGGAGATATGACTACACTGGACCAGACAATGACTAGGAGATATGGCTGCACTGCATGGGCCTCTCAACTGATTGAACTTCTGGAACATATAGAGATAGATAAAATAAAACATTCATAATTTTCAATTGCCTACTAAATTTCATCCGATATGATCACTGGTCTTCCTAGACTACTTAAATAGTTTAATTTAATAGGCCAGAAATCGAGTTTAATGGTTGTTTCCTCTGTCGAAATCAGGTTCGTGGTTCAGAGCTACAGTATCAACCAAGCACGTACTAACGTTTAATGTTTAATAGAGTATATCATGCTATGGCATCTCTATACTTTACAACAGTTACTCCCAGTTGACTCACTCATAATCCATCAATCTACTGGCTCTTCATATCATCGTTTCACTAAAAGTTGTTAGAATTAGGTCGACCTCATTGAGTGAATTCTTTGACAGCTGAACCAATTACGTCAAATAGACTTAATCCAATATAGTCAAATATTCTTAAAATACCAAGGCTCAGACGGTATCTATACAATGAACATATCGGTAACAATGACGCTATACAGGGCGATGAATATAAAGATGCGTACAAATTTCTGGATCTGAAAGAACTCTGCACTGATTGCGGCACTGCAATAGAATCCAAAAAGTAGAAAAGCCAAGTTTAACGTTTGCTTCCTGGTCAGTAGCGTATGTTTTGCAGGTGACGGGAGAGCTCTGAATTTTAACTCTGCACCTACTCATCTGCTGGCGAATAACTTGCCAACAAGCCACCACTTAGCTCAATATAACTTAACAATTCAAGCTTATTTTGTTGTTGCAAACAATTACATGTTAAATTTTACCATTTTTAAAAACCAAATTTGTCGCAATTTTATACTGATCTTATTTCTGTAGAAGTTTCTAATTCCATTGAACAACAAAAGGCGGGATCGCCGGAAGTTTCTCTCCAGTTTCCACCGGAAATCTCTCATCTCAACGTTCCGGAAGATCCGCCGCTTGATGTAGAAATGGACCTTTATGAAATCTCCTCCACCGATAACTGGAATGCATCCGACGTGGATTTACAGTCGAAAGAGGATTCTGGAAACACTGAGATCTCGATGTCTATGAATGAGGGACGATTTGTTTCTCTGACTGAAGAATTCTCATCAGAAGAGAGATTCAGTAGAGCGGAAGCAACGGCTCCTGCAGAAGATTTAGTCGTTGAGGAAGATGAAAGAGTTCTGACCACTGAGCCGCTTGAGCCTTACATTACAGTTGTCAGTCGAATGGCACTTGGGAGCATCAAAGATATCACAGTATGAACTCTTCTCTCTCTCTCTCTCTCTCTCTCTCTCACACACACACACACACACATACTCACACACTCATACACACACGCACACACAAATAACTTATTTTATTTTATTTCACCAATTCAATGGTCGACAAATATAAAAGACAAAAATACATACAATCAAGTGAATAAGAATAAATAACTAGTAAAATGTATCATTCAATAGCAAAAAGTAAGTAGCAAAAGTGCGATAAATATCGAACAACATCTCAACACATACATGTATATTATATATATACATGTATATTATATATATACATGTATGTGCACATACATCATCATCATCATCATCTTCCCTTAAATCCCAGTTTAACCAGTCGAGACACGAATCGACTTTCTCAGTTCGTTAAGTTTTTGTAGCAATTTCTGTATGTATATATATGTATATGTATGTATATGCATATACATACATATACATATTTATACATACATACAGAAATATATGCACATATATACATATACACACACACATATATAAATATGCATATTCGTCAACTTATAACTTAATCTCTCCGCAAGCCGTATCACTCTCGCAGTTTATCTTTGTCGTGTCTTTATCTTTGACGCCTACTCCTCTATGAAGTTCATTCAGAATTTCGTTATAATTTCTCATTATAGTATATTGAATCTATGTGTAGCCAGCTATTTACATACATACGGAATTTAAATATTTATTCATCACGCATTGTCTTTAAAGCTGAAGTTACAATTTGCTATTTTCTCCTCGCCTTAAGCGCTCCGCAAAATTGTGAATTCAAAGTAAATGTTTCTACATATTTGAATGTTTCAATAGCGCAATGGTTAAGGGTGTAGATAACGTCATGAAGTTTTAAATGACAGACCCTGAGATGAATTGACTCTCGTGGGTTCGAATCCCAGCCGCGCTGATCTGAGAGTAAAATCTCGGACATTCACTGGACTGGCAACACGGAAAATGGACTAAATTGACTAATGGATATAACATGTGGTATTAAAAGTAATAGATATCAACATAGTTGATCATTTCACTATAATGTGTGTTATTATTATTATTATTATTATTATTATATTATTATTATTATTATAAACTCTGTTTTCACCCTCAAAACAAGAGTTGACGAAGAAGTTAATAGTAGCATAAGACTTTTCCAATCTTAAATTTTGCTTAGTCTGCCGCTTAGGACATAAGTATTTTACGCATGGTCTATTCTGCTATGTCTCGAACAAAACGGATTAAAATATTGACGTATTTACACTACTATTTCAGATTGCCCCAGTTACTCGGAGCACAGTTGAAATGATTCAGATTTCGCCATCTGGTGGGAGGAGACATATACCACGCTGTGAGTCCACCGAGGGCTGTCTTGTGTATCGCTTTGCTCCCAATGTCGCAGGTCTGTTTCGTTGTTCCAATCCTGACCATTTTTGATCACCGGACTGGCTTTCGTTAGGACCTTATTTCTCCACAGCACATTTCTTTTGCAGATTGGTCTGGGTGAATTGATCTGCAGTGATGTGTGCTGTGGGGACGTCCCCGACATCATCACTGGATGAGGAATCGGACATTAAACCTTTATTATTATTATTATTGCATTTCTAGAGTCCTTCTATCATGCATGCCTACATCGAGCATATTTCCTTCAGACGTGATCGAAAAAGCGGTCTTTGTTGATTAGAGTTTTATTTTATTGTTTAAATTAGAGTTAAACCGCATTCGTTCTCGATATCTTATTTGCTATAATAGTCAAACACTAAAAGTCAGAAGTTTGATTTAGCGTAAATCAATCAAGCAGTCAATCAATTAATCAATCAATTAATCAACCTATCAATCAATTAATAGAATTTAACGTTCAGTTCTTCATCAAAAATCAATATCAGGGACGTCTCCACTCTTCTCTATCCTCCGCCCTCCTCTTCATTTCCACACACGAGTGGGTCTTTAAATCATCTAACATTCCTAATCTCGGCTTGCCCCTGCCTCTTTTTCCCTCCATTCTACCCTCCATGACCTCTTTCAACAGACCCTACCCCCTAGAATGCGTCCTATCCATCTCTTCTTCCTATTTCTTAATACATTTATCAACTGTCTATCTGTGCCAACTCTCTCCGGAACTTCCTCATTTGTAACCCTTTGAGTCCAGCTAATCCTCTCCATCCTTCCCCAAATCCACATTTCCAATGCCTCCAGTTTCCCAATATCCCCTTCCTTAAGGTCCATGTTTCACATCAAATATTGACCTATAGAGGAAAAAGACGAGCCTTTATTTTCTCGTGAAAGTATGCAAATGATGAAAGAGCGTCGAATTTGAATCCTGTACCTCTGACCACATGTCAGAAGCCTAATCATCCACTGGCTGAAATCATCTGAGCCTGAAATGTCCTGAAACATTACTTCCTGATTCCAGCAAAAGATCTATTGTCCACTTAGCGCTTCTTCTGATTTTTATTTGCCTGTGTTTTAAATATATATCCAATCTTAGTAATGGATTCATTGTATATGAAAATCTTAATTTATTTTTAATTGCATCACTAAATTGTTTAGTTGACTGTACTTGTGGACTTGAGTTATGATTTTTTCTGCTAAATTTGATCGATTTGGTTCGATTAGGTGACTGGAAGGTGTGCATGGCTCGAGATGAAGAGAGTCTGGCGTACACTGAAAGAGTCGTGAGGGTTTATGATCTCTCTAAATCTAAAATCATTCTACCAACTGCCAATCTATGGTGCAATGAATTAGCGTCACTGGCAGGTCAGACCTCAATAGTAGTAACGGTAAAGATTTCACGCCCGCTTCCTCGTCGAAATATGATGATTTGAAACCGCAGCTGCCTGAAAATCGGTCAACTTTGCTACCAACTCAGTCATTCTAGCGTTAATTGTGTCTCAAATAGGCAATTGTGCTTCCTGACCCAGTATTGTTGTTGTTATTATTATTATTTATTATTTATTATTATTAATATTAATGTTACTACTTCTGTTACTACTTCTGTTACTATTACTATTACTATTACTATTATTATTATTATTATTAATATTATTGTTATTATTATTGTTAATATTATTATTATTATTATTATTATCTACACAGTATTATAGTGCTCGAGGTTGTCATTGATGACTGTAGCACTCTAAGTGTTATTATTATTATTATTATTATTATCTACACAGTATTATAGTGTTCGAGGTAGTCATTGATGACTGTAGCACTCTAAGTGTTACTATTATTATTATTATTATTATTATTATTATTATTATTATCATTATTAGTTTTTACCCTGGGTGTAAAGAACCCGAGGTTTGATAAAAGCGATTCATGCAATACGTGCTGAATCGCCGCCCTGCTACTCGAGGTCATCTAGCTGCTTAAAATAATTACTGAAACAGACTGCAATATTATTATTATTAGTAGTAGTAGTATTGTTATTATTATTACTACTACTATTACTATTACTACTACTAATATTATTATTATTACTATTATTATTATTGTTCCTTAAACGAATGGATAAAAGAAAGTCTATTCGTATCCCGACCCTGGTTAAACTGCGATTTAAGGGAAGATGATGATGACTATTATTATTTTTATTTTATTTTATTTTATTATTATTATTATTGTTATTATTATTGTTATTATTACTTTTATTATTATTATTATTATTATTACTATTACTATTACTCTTTAGTATATATGGGTTCTATTGTGTTTGTTTCTGTGTACCCACAACAGTGGACACAGCAGAATGTTCGATGGAGGAAGAAGGGCTCAACGTTGCTGTGCTTCACCAAGGATCTACGGTGCCTCACAGAGAGAGTCTGGATCCCAGTGGAAAACTACTTCACGTCGAATTCACTCCGGAGACGCCAGGGATATACGACATCAGCGTGACCAGCGATGGAGCACATTTATCTGGTATTATACTCAAATTCTAATCTATTAAGTAGCCCTGTTTTTTGTCTATAACAAACGGGTAATTGACTTTCCAAATTAGTTCTGTCAGCCTTTCTATCGCATTTAATAATGCAATCAGTAGCTTAATACAAAAGACTCTTTTATTAAGTGATTGTGTCCGTGTTTGGATAGGCTATGTAATTTAAGTTTGTCACTGAATTGATATTGATAATATCCCAGTGATGCCCTATTTAAAGTTGATGCTCTATGTGATGCTCTATTTATCGTCGCCACTGTGGCGACGTCGGTAAGATATTCGACCGCGGATCAGTATGTGCGGGTAAAAATCCTGGGCTCGCCTGTCACTGACAGCACTTTCGAATGAGGAAACTGACGTTAACCTTAGCTTTACCAGCTTTTTAACGAATAAGATGTTCAGGCATACTGGTCTACTTCATGCGTTTGTAAAAAATACTGGAAGTTCATTCAGCTACAAGTTAATTGGCGTAGTGCTGCATTACTTTCTCTACAAATTATTTTATTTTAAGCCTAATAATAATATTTAATATACATATATTTACTTCACGCATGTCGACGACGTTTATGCGCTATGGGATGTGATTGGTGTGGTTTAGAAACTATGTAGTATTTATTTTTGTAAGGATTCTTATGTAATAGTAACAGTTAAGAGCTTCCTGGCCCAGATTTGTTATTTATTTATAGGCCCACTATGTTTATGCCATTGCAATATTGAATTAATTACGTCTAAAAAGATTTAATTTAGTTAATCACGTCCGAAAAACGCTTTAATTTGCATCAGAAAGGGCTATGCAAGTGTTTAGAACTTTTATTGGACTGAATGCGGACAAAGCAACCTAGTAGGTATTTTCATGTTTTGTATTGTAACTAATCCCAAAAAAGCTAGATTTCAATAATATGATCTACATTCAAACGAGTGTCTATGCAAGCGCACTTAGCAGCAGTTGCTGGAGAAAAACAATTATAAACGAAAATTACTACTTATTTGCCGATTTGATTTGTCATTATAACTCATGATCAGTTAAGTGAACAAGTTCTAGTAAATAATAACTAGCTTATTTACAGGTGAACAAGTTATAATAATTAATACCTAGCTTGTTTACAGCTAACAAGTTATAGGAAATAATAACTAGCTTGTTTACTAGTGGACAAGTTACAGTGAACAATAACTGGCTTGTTCATAGGTTCGCCGCTCCAGGTACAAGTCTTCGACGTCCCAGTTCTCCCAACCAGTGACCTTGATCCCACCGCTGACCTAAGGACTGCTAGCTCTGCTGTCTTCAATCTAACGAACGATTCAGAATCAGATCTTAGTTACAAACGAAACTCAAACATTGAAACGTTGTCTGAAGAAGGAAAGAATGGAGGATTGATTGATCTAAAGGGTCCAGGGCTCAGATTCGCTTTTCTCAACAGATTAACTCAGTTCAGCGTCGACTGGAGTCAGTCAAGCGGTGAACTTGAGTGCACTATAAAAAGTAAGCGACATAAGTTCGATAAAATACAGAAATTACTGACATTTAATTTATAGCAAAAGTTAGCGCAGTAGTTCAACTTCAGCGGCCGAAGTATAAGTAGCAATAAACTGGTTCTATAGATAATAATATTCTACTTGTGCTCTGTTGCAGGAGGTATCTCTTGAAATCACATTCGAGTGAGAAACCTGACATTAAATCCGCTACGATTGTTTGATTGGTTGATTGCTATGAGCGTCAGAGATTTCTTCAATTCATTCTAAACATTTAACTCACATATATTAGCTAAAAGTGAACAATTAGATTTATGTTCAAGCGATTTAAAATTTTGCCTACATTTACTAGTTCACGTTGAAGTTGAGTTATTAATGATACAACTACAACGATTAACCCAGAAGAACTAGGTATTATTGTCTCTCTGGTTAACCCTAAAGATCTAGGCATGTATTGTCTCTATCATTAACCTGTAGATATAAGCATGTATTGTCTCTATGATTAACCTGTAGATCTAAGCATGTTTTGTCTCTATGATTAACCTGTAGATCTAAGCATGTTTTATCTCTATGATTAACCTGTATATCTAAGCATGTATTGTCTCTTTGATTAACCTGTAGGACTAATCATGTATTATCTCTATGATTAACCTGTTGATCTAATGTATTGTCTCTGCGATTAACCTTTAGATCTAAGCATGTATTGTCTCTATGATTAACCTGTAGAACTAAGCACATATTGTCTCTGTGATTAACCTTTAGATCTAAGCATGTATTGTCTCTATGATTAACCTGTAGATCTAAGCATGTACTGTCTCTCTGTAGCTGTAGATGGCGAGGTTATTCCGCACCAGAACTCCTGTGATAGCCCTGGTCACCACACAATTACCTACACACCGGTGCAAGAAGGTAGCACTTTTCTTCTTGTTTTAATGCGTCAAATGTAAGAAGTTCTACAACGTGTATTTGATCATAACTTTGCCCTTGATAGCATGATAAACCAAAATATTAACTGTTGACCGACTCTCTCCTTAATGGCTCCAATTGGAGAACCCCAAGGTTAACATTTTTGTTTTCTATGTTATTCTGTTATATCTGACAAATATAAATATTATTCTGTTATATATGATGTAAATTTTTGGAAGTTAGAATTTAGAAGCTTGTAATAAAGTTAAATAGTATATCATTAATAAATATGTAGGCACCCATGTAATAGAACTGCAGTCAGGCGGGGAGGCGGTACAGGGCAGCCCTTTCCTAGTTAACGTGAGGCAGGCGAGAGTTTATGTTAGTGGACTGGAAGACATCATGTACGTCGACAAGAAATCTACCTTCTTCGGTTGGTTACTGTTAGTAGTTCGGCTTAATAATTTGCTTATAGAGTACTATCGCGTATGGCACTAAACAGTGACCTAATTGGTCGCGAGAAGAATTTATAAGAAGTTTTCATGTCACTTTTTAATCTTCTTCATAAAGTTAAACATACAGTGAAATAATCAATTGTGATGATATGTATCACTTTTAGTACCACATATTTAACCGTTAGGCAGTTTATTCCATCATCCTGATGCCAGTCCTGTGCATTTATTGTCATAAATTTTGAGTGACGTGTTCGCCATTATTTTTATAGAGATAATTTTACGATGCATGTAACGCCCGTAATCCTGTACTGGAAATTTCTTTTATGATTCCACTCCTATTCGCAAAGCCATAACTTTCACATTATTAAAGATATTCAAACGAAATTTCTCTATGGTTGGTAGAATTAGCTGCTGGTCAAGTACTGTCAATTTCAACATCATCGATCAACTCCTTAAGACTTCATTGTAAAAATAATGTGGGGTATCAGTTATAAAAAGCACAGTGTAAAAGTCGACTTATATAGTTACTTAGACGTCAACTTATTTATTTTCCTTTCTAATATCTCATTGCAGTTGACGCCTCAGAGATGGAAAAGGGAAGGCTTCAGATGAGCAGTTCAGTGCCGATATTTCAGGTAACAAAACAACAGCGTAACGTCTACTGCATCACATTGCTGCCTAATGTCAAGGGAAGCCATGACGTCATTCTCAAGCACAATGGTGAAGTAGTAAACGGTATGATACTGCTTTCACTTTTTTCTCAACATAAGCTTACACCTTCTGTAACGTTGACGTATAGTGATAGCGTTCGATTTTAGTTACACACTTGCCTGAGAAACAAAAAGCTACGGATCCCAAACATCGCCGGCCTATCTTTGAGAGTATATTTGTGTTACAGAAGAGGAATTAAAGTTAAATAATTTGGATAAATGGTTTTAATGTGAAATGCTTTTATGAGACCATCAGCATTTCTAATGATTTTTGTTAAAATTTGTGACAGTTGGAGACAATCTTGCTAATTTAGGCAAATAGGCAAAACTGAAAGAAAACATTGTACATTTTGACGATGGATAAGTGAACACTGCCATATCATCAAAAAACCCTATACAGCGTTTCTCATGTTATTTAAGCTTTGTAATTTGCTTATTTTGGCTTAATTTAATTATATATTAGCCTACTATTTAAGTTTTTACTGTAGTTACCGTAAACGACGCATCTATAACAAGCAATCTATTTATAATTGTTGTTGTTTCTTATATCCCTATATTTAATTGATAGATAGACACCAAGAATTTTTATTAGATATTATTAATGAAGTGTAATTTTGTGCTATCAATTATTACATAATATCACGTGTGCCAAATTACCGTAATATTATTAGATTTGAATCAGTTTAATTAAACTAAAATATCCACTAAATAATTCACACATATTATTAACTAACTACATCTCCAAACCTAAACGTTCTATAGATTGAAGGCTATATGATAGAATTACTAGTCTCCTGTTAGACCCGGTAAGCAAGCTAACTACAGACCAGACGAGAACTGAACACGTTTTTTAAGAGCTACCTAACATGTATAGCCTACCGAAGGAGGTGAGGAAAAGCACCTCAGAGGCTTTATTTTTTAGGCAGAGCCTATATGACGGAATGAACCAGATGACTCTGATGTCTAAAGCTGATGTAATATCAAAATGAGTAAGAATAAATACTTGGACCTGCCGTTTAGCAGAACACTAGAGTAAGAGTATCACTAAACTGACAATAGACTACAATGATTTACTCTATGCATACTTATAATTGCAGGATCGCCGTACATGTTCGAAGTTCTGTCAAAGAAAGAACTGAGAAAGCTCAAAAAGAAGAGCAAGAACAAGAACAAATAAAGCTCGTTAATATGAAACAAGAAGTCCGAAAAAGTATTACTTAAGAATATTTTTATATTTCGTGTAAAATCATATTACAATAATTTTAATACTTAGTATATTTTAAAGGTATGCTAAATCAACGAGATACTTAGGTGCCTTGTTTACTTGATAAACAAACCCACGTTAAGCTGCAACTTTAAACTATAGTTTTAATTTCAATCCGAAATGAAATCAAAAGACGTTATTTCAGAACGAAACAGAGCTAATTAATAATTAAGAGCAAGAGTTAATTAGGTTATAATCGACTTGAAATTTGAAAGTTGCTTGTTTGTAATTCTCCGCGCTTAAATCTGATCGGTAGCAGTTGTAGCGCAATGCATGCATTAAAAGTTCAATAACTTTGTCAATTAAGAACATATCACCACGTATTTTACGTCGCTTTAAAAAGAAATGATTTCTCTTCAAAACAGCATTAGCAGAAATGTTATGTTACGTGTTCGCTATTATTTTTATAGAGATCATTTTACGCACAATGTAACACGCACGTAATCCTGTACTGGAAATTTATTATCTGACCCCACTCCTATTCGCAAAACTATAACTTTCACGTTATTAAAGTTATTTTAACGAAATTTCTCTATGTTTGGTAGAATTAGCTGCTGGTCAAGTACTGTTAATTTCAACATCATCGATCAACTCCTTAGAACTTTATTGTACAAATAATGTGGGGTATCAGTTATAAAAAACACAGTTTAGCTCTATATTACTCAACTAACATCTTCGCTACTGAATGCCTCAATAACGAAGTTGTTATAGGCGTCAGGTAACATCATGAACTTTTAAATGATCGATTCTGAGGTGAACTAAACTCTCGTGGGTTCGATTCCCGGTCGCGCTAATCTGAAAGTAAAATGTCGGACATTCACAGGACTGATTAAAAGGAAAATGAAACAATATTATTACCGGGTTTAACATCTGATGTTACAAGTGATAGATATCAACATCGTTGATCATTTCACTATAATGCGTCATTTATTTATTTATCCAATAGGTACAATTAAATGTTGACGGAGATCAGCAAAATAAATTTACATAATATTATGTTTAGCTAGGACAATAACGTGGCTTATCGGTTTAGATAGGACAATAATGTGGCTTATCGGTTTAGATAGGACAATAATGTGGTTTATAGGTTTAGTTAGTACAATAATGTGGTTTATAGGTTTAGCTAGGACAATAATGTTGTTTTGTTTAGTCTTATAGACAAAGTAAACAACTCAATGTATTTCAAAAACTGACAATTTATACAGCAAAGTCTACACATAAATTAATTATCACAATGTTGCTTCATATTAAACTAACACAACACAATATGAAGACTGTCATAATAAATAGACATACTAACGTTTAGCTTCTACTCTCTCAACATCTATGTTTATTTATACATACCGAGCTTTGTTGGACTAGCTATTCAGACATATATCGCCGGAGACGTTCCAAACAAATTTGTAATAAAAATAGCTAATCCTACCAAAATAACATAGACAAATATGGTTAGAGGTCAGAATGAATAAACCTTTTATATCTGTCCACGCATTGAATACTTTCAGGAGCACCCCAGGGCAAGTGATTTAATTGCTCACCAAATCCTCAATAGTTTGCTATTTTGTAAAAAGCAGGAATGAGCTTGTAGATCTATGCCACCGAATCTTGACAATGGCCCGGGGTTATAGGATAACATTTTTAAAACAGTCATTCCACATCAATGTATTAACATCGAGTTACAAAATTGCCTTGGAATTCACCGAACAGATTTATCGTATAGGAATATTATTAAAAGATTTTAAAATAACGATCTAATAATAAAACCAGCAGGAGTGCCTGTCGACTAAATAATAATAACAATATTAATAATTATCTTTTTATACTAATTCATCAAAAAATAATTTATAAAGACTAAATTAATTGATGTGTTATTCGAAGGAGTGTTTATTTATGAAGCATGAGAGCAGCACGTGAATAGGAATATGTACCTTGGACCTGCCACTTGGTGAACACTAGAGAGAGACAGAGACAGACAGAAAGAGAGAGAGACAGAATAAATAGCGTTTATTAAACCCAGATGATGCAGGATTTAACGTTGATTGAGAAGTCCCTAGGCTTCGTCAGCCACACAACCGAGAGCGCAAGGGCGGAGATGGTTTAGCAAACAGCGGACAAGATTTACAGACTGTAGCCTCTTTACACTTACACCAAAGTGATTTCAAGCAATCCAGAAAACTTGGCAAACACTTATCTTTTACATATACCTAACAAAATCACAATTTCTAAAATAAACATTACCTAAGAGATAGAAAGGACTCTACGTGATCGAGAAGCAGCAGTTCCTCATCTCGTTCAGTCTCGATATTGTAGTTCAAAGCAGAAATAGATGTAAACTTCTAATGCTATTTACAACTGTCAACGTAGAGATGCGCACAATAATTATATACACAAATAACCAGAGCAGAGTTCTAGACGAACAAATATGTACAGTTCAGCATCTCAACAACAGTCAGAGGTTCTGTATCTCACCTACAAAACCTTGAAATTAACAGGTAACAAAAATCATTTACTTTCATCCAAAAATTTCATCAACAACCTACTAAGTGGTCACTAAAATTTGAAAAAAATAGCGTGAAACAAGTCAGGGTAGTCAACGAATAATAATTATTACTTATTATTATTTCACGAAGTCGCTTGATATGTGATACTTGTCAATAACTTATAATTCACCTACAAAATTCAATAAATGGCATTGGTAGACTTACAATTTCTAAGATGTCTTTTTATAAATGATACCAAATAATTAAATTTAATATACCATAAAAACAACAACATCATCATCATCCTCATCATCATCTTCCCTTGAATTACAATTTAGCTAGGGTTGGAAATTCTGAAGATTTCTATTTAGAAAATTTTGTAACAATTTCTGGATCCTAGGCGCTCACCAACCGAATGCCCTTTCCCACGTTGATTTGGATCATAGTGCTTTGTCGCCTACTACGACACGTGTAGTGCACGGTTGGTCTACTCTTTAGCAACCCGGACAAAACACAACACGGGTAGTATATCAATAACAATATAACTACTAATTACTATATATACAATGTACAAGCATATAATAAACCCGTATATTAGATCTTGTAACCCAATAATTATATTTATTACGTATTAAATCATGAGGCCATGAAAATAATTGATAATTATATTATTTATTAGAAAACCTAGATACAAATGATTTTTATATTCTGAATATTAAACAGTATTTTACACATTTGAGAGAAATGTGAAAACTAGATTTTCCAAAAATTTATTTTTCAAGAGAATTTCCGCCCATTAGAGTCGAACAGGCTCAGAAATACTGTTGTCAATCTATGGCAGTTTTCTGCTCTAACTGCCAGACCAGAAACGTCTCGAATCCAAAAAGTGCCATTTAGAATTTACGGCCAGTTTTAAACACCGTGTGCTAATGAAAAGCCTTGCATGCAGACATGCATATTATAAAAGCGTACTTACATGTAAGTATATTTCCTGGAAAATGAATCTAAATTAATTTAGAATTAATAATTCCTTTAATAGAAATACAATAAAGTTCCTGTATCCAAAAAAGGGGTTAAGAATTTAATCAGAAATATATCCCAATATTAAACGACGCAAGCACACTTTGTATCAATTGTCATACGATCTCAACAATGAATTACAAGCAATGAGAGATCTAAATATAACAAGTAATCAAAACGACCAATAAGCTGCTAAGAACAAGTGACAGAGTGATGTATGTTACAAATAAATAGCGCCATTTAGCACAACAAATAATGTATGATGTGAAACAACAACCGGGATGATGCATTCTATAAAATAGTTCAAACATCCTTCAACAAATCACCACACAAGTGTGCCAGATAGATGTCCCAATGAACAAATCGTCTTTTCATTCTTTAAATCAATCCAGTGTTTACATTTAAGTTTTAGCATAGTGTACTTTATAAAGCAAATGACAGCTGGTTGTGCAAATAAGAATCCGTGCCGAGGATTATGTACTAGCATGACGTATTTCACAAACTTTAACTAAACTATCTACATTATCTACACAAAGGGAGGATATAAAACACAGGAGAGCGCATCAGCTAGAAAGACTGGATCATTCATTTTAATCCTATTCTTAGTAACTATTCATAATAAACCAATAATTCATAATTATTCATATGTCCTTGACAGGGCAGCAACTGGGTTATGTTTAAGGCAATGTCTCATTACTGGATGACATGCATAACATAGAATATAGTTCTGCAGACCTATCCCCAATATTTGAATATACATGTAGAACAATTGATAAACCAGTCAGAGTACATTAGATGTTTACCTGCATATTTTTTAGCATATTCATTCAGTCACAGGTTTAGTTGAATATTCATAAGTGTTCAGAACATCAGAGGTGTAAACTGAATATTCATATACGTTCAGCCTATCAGAGGTCTTAACTGAATATTTATATACGTTCAGCCTATCAGAGGTACGTTAACTGAATATTTCATATACGTTCAGCCTATCAGAGGTGTTAACTGAATATTCATATACGTTCAGCCTATCAGAGGTGTTAACTGAATATTCATATACGTTCAGCCTATCAGAGGTGTTAACTGAATATTCATATACGTTCAGCCTATCAGAGGTGTTAACTGAATATTCATATACGTTCAGCCTATCAGAGGTCTTAACTGAATATTCATATACGTTCAGCCTATCAGAGGTCTTAAACTGAATATTCATATACGTTCAGCCTATCAGAGGTCTTAACTGAATATTCATATACGTTCAGCCTATCAGAGGTCTATTAACCGAATATTCATATGTGTTTAATCGAGCCGATCCTAACACATTAGCATTGTAGGTTAAAGTAGAGAATGCACCTTCAATGCAGTAGAGAAGAAAGAAGTAGAGAATGTACCTGTTATGTAGTATGTTAAAGTACATAAGTACAAAAAAGTACACTTGTACATGTAGTATGTTAAAGTAGAGAATGCACTTTCAAAAACATGTACTAGCTTGAATATTGGTCAGTAGAGGAAAGATGCACTACATTTGATGTGGTAAGATTGGTATAAAATAAGAACAAGTTCATACGTCAAGTTGTCAACAAGAATATAAACGGCACAAAACAAGCCTAATGCTGTAGCGTATTATATACTCCATGTCTACAGCTGTTGAACACCTCCGGTGTATTATATACTCCATGTCTACAGCTGTGAAACACCTCCAGTGTATTATATACTCCATGTCTACAGCTGTGAAACACTCCAGTGTATTATATACTCCATGTCTACAGCTGTGAAGCACCTCCAGTGTATTATATACTTCATGTCTACAGCTGTGGGGCACCTCCAGCGTATTATATACTCCATGTCTACAGCTGTGAGCACATCCAGTGTATTATATACTCCATGTCTACACACACACATCTCTACACGGAATCACTAATATCAGTAGATCTATCAGCAGGACAGATCGAATATTTCAGTTATCAGCGGTTCAAGCTTGTCTATCTGCATGTTCATCAGCATGGCCGTGTGTTTCTCGTTCATATCTCTGATGTCAGCTAGCCGCTGGATGAGGCGAGGAAGCATGAGCGGCTGGTCGGGGTGGTTGAGCTGGACGTATTTCTGCAGCACCCCCACGTACGTCTCCTGGGCGGCCGCTATCACGGCGACGCTCTCCCTGCTCGCCCGGTCAGGCGAGAAGAGTGTGAGCACGATGAGCAGCATGAGCACGACGTTGTCGTTGCGCGTCGACATGAGCAGGGAGCGCACGAAGCGCTGGTACTGCATGATGAACGCCATCGACTCGGGCGAGCCCTGCGTGAACGACATCGCGCTGACTGAGTGTTGACGTCCCTCCTTGTCGACCTGTGCAGCGATCAATCAATACTAGTTGATCGCTCGAGCGTACATCCATGAACGATAAATCAATGAACGAAT
Organism: Enchytraeus crypticus; assembly: GCA_905160935.1. Taxonomy (NCBI): domain Eukaryota; kingdom Metazoa; phylum Annelida; class Clitellata; order Enchytraeida; family Enchytraeidae; genus Enchytraeus; species Enchytraeus crypticus. Next base: position 758,219 of record CAJHZI010000600.1, read on the forward strand.
CGATAACTGAGCAACTGAATAATCAATCGATTATTCAATCAATCAATAAATCAAACAATCAATCGAAATATGAGATCTAAACAAGAGTTTTTCAAATTCCTTAATTAAATTGAATAATTTTTTCAGCAGCTCTCAAATCTAAATATAAGGTTGGTAGTTTATAAAGTTTTGCTCCATCTCTTCAAAATCTACGATAGCTTCCAAATCTCAAAATTTTATAATTTTTTGATAAATTATACTACAGTGGGTCTTCGAATTGGCTTGTTCACTCGTGAATTAAATGACTGTACCATTGCATGATTGATCGAATCATTCGTTCAATTTTATGTTCACCAATACAACTGACTTATGCGCACACTAAATTACAGTTTTCACTTGAATTGAACTAAAGGTAACTCCTAATAACTGTGTTCAATTCTATAAAACCAATTCACGTCGAGTGGCGAAAGATAAACAAGCGAGATTGTCAATCTGACAAATATTGTCAAATTGACCGATCTATTAATTTATTGAGAGATTGACTTATTGATTGACTGACTGATTGATTGACCTGATGTACCGAAACTTCCAGTCTAACAAGGCACTTGTTGAGCATTGATTGGTTGATTGACTGATTGATTTACTTACATGAAACCTTCCAGTCTAGCTAGCCACTGCTGAACATTGATTGATTGATTTACATGTATCGAACCTTCCAGTCTAACGAACCACTGCTGAACATTGATTGATTGATTGATTGATTTACTTATATCGAACTTTCCAGTCTAAAGAGCCATTGTTGAACATTGATTGATTGATTGATTGACTGATTGATTTACTAGAATCGAACCTTCCAGTCTAACGAGCCACTATTGAACATTGATTGATTGATTGATTGATTGATTTACTTGTATCGAACCTTCCAGTCTAACGAGCCACTGTTGAACAGTGATTGATTGATTGATTGACTGATTGATTGATTGATTTACTTGTATCGAACCTTCGTCTAACGAGCCACTGTTGAACATTGATTGACTGATTGATTGATTTACTGATTGACTGATTGATTTACTTGTATCGAACCTTCCAATCCATGGAGCCACTGTTGAACATTAATTGACTGATTGATTGATTGATTTACTTGTATCGAACCTTCCAGTCTAACGAGCCACTGTTGAACATTTTCGAGGACCTGAGGATAAGCACCTCCACCACGGCGCCCTTTAGTAACGAGATCTGATCCTCCTGGTCTAAACCCTTGAAGAACTTGAGTTGCTTGGCCATCTTAACCAATCGTCTAACCGATGTGTCCGCCATATTGAGAAACTCGACGTTGGAGGGCGTGTCTATGGGCTGTCTCTCCATAGGTCGATCAAACGTTATTTGAAATGCCGCCATTATCTGCTCACACGAAAGACACAAATCTACATGCAGATATGAAATAGGTGTCATAACCAGAACCAGCAGAACAAGCAAAAGGATAAATAGAGATACGAGAAAGAACCCAAGAGTCGCATGTGCAAGTGTATATGCTGGTAATTTATAACTACTTTGAAAATTAACAATGAACTTAACATAACATTACAGGGTCAGGAAGCAATTATATGCTTGTTTAAGACTTGTGTCCATTTCTAGTTATATCACGCCATGCAGTTCAGCAGATATCTCAGTAATATTAGACACCTTAATACCATCACTTCACTGATAAATATGATGTGCCACATCAGGCAGAATCGCATTGTGGTGTAAATGAACCGTAAACAACCCAATGCTTCTAATACAGAACATTATTAGTGAAATGCGTCTAAAGACTCATCGTTTTGACTAATGATAGGATGTCCTGAACCTGCGCCTCAATTCATCAAAGTTAGGCAAAATATTTACAATCAATTGTACAGCATTCTCAAATTATGCCACATATAGGTCTAGATGGTACATGCAGACACCTGTATGATGGTAAGGTTAACAGCGCACTTGACTGATAAACAGGCTGTCACGAGTTCGAAATCCCGACGGATCATCTCAGACAGTAGCCTTGGAGGCTTGTAGTACGAAAGGACAGCCAAACGCAGCTTTATAGCTCAATAATTAAAATGTACTAATTTAGATAACTTAAAATTAAGTCCGTCTATTTAAACCAGTTTGACCACTAGTACTAGAAATGTTGGGACAGAGAAAACTAGATAAATTTGTTTCCAAGAAAAGAAATCGGTTCTCGAGGCACTTGTGGAGAATGTTTGAGGATAGATGTGCAAAGACCGCAATCGACTGGAAACCTTATCAGAGAATGAGGGGAAGACCTAGGTTAACCTGAAGCAAAGCAATCAGTGATAGTGGAAAGCAACTTACATCTCCCGTCCTATGTTCTGGTCAGAATGTAAGAAACTGATGACGACGATTATCTTTTCTTGTATTATTTCTCAATATCTTTTTTATATCCTTTCCTTTTTTATGAATATTAAAGTTGACTATTAGAATATATATCCCAGTATGATTGATATTGTACCCATACGGACGGTTAAAAGTTTTCAAACCTTAACCGTCTACAATAACTGATTGATCCGCTATATACTGATCAGCCACTCGTTGATTAATAGAATATTGACTGACCTCAATAATAAGGTTTTTACTCATATCATCGAGCCTATCGATACTGCTCGTGTCTATTCCAGAAGCGATGATATGGGTGGGGGGGTCCTCGAAGTCGAGGGTGGTGGTGGAGGGGTCGTACCCCCCGCTACCCCCGTCAGGAGAGAAACCACAACCACCCCCCGTCTTCTTCATTCGATTCTCCCTGATCTTACGAGATCTAAACTGTTTCTGTTGATCATCTACACAATCAATCAATTAATTGCAACACAAGTTCAAATAATATAATATAGTATTAGTGAAATTGTAGCCAAAGATTTCCATATTAACACAAATTATAGCCAAAACCAAAATTTACTGTTGTCACAGGCGAGTCACTATCACAGGTGAGTGACTGTCACAGGTGTGTCATTGTTGTCACAGGCGAGTCACTGTCACAGGTGAGTGACTGTCACAGGTGTGTCACTGTGTCACAGGTGTGTCACTGTCACAGGTGTGTCACAGTGTCACATATGAGTGACTGTCACAGGTGTGTCACTGTCGCAGGTGTGTCACTGTGTCACAGGTGAATAACTGTCACAGGTGTGTTACTGTGTCACATGTGAGTCACTGTCACAGGTGTGTCACTGTCACAGGTGAGTCACTGTCACATGTGAGTCACTGTCACAGGTGAGTCTCTGTCACATGTGAGTCGCTGTCACATGTGAGTCACTGTCACATGTGAGTCGCTGTCACAAGTGAGTCATTGTCACAGGTGTGTCACTGTCACAGGTGTGTCACTGTCACAGGTTAGTCACTGTCACAGGTGAGTCACTGTCACAGGTGAGTCACTGTCACAGGTGAGTCACTGTCACAGGTGAGTCATTATCACAGGTGAGTGACTGTCACAGGTGAGTGACTGTCACAGGTGTGTCACTGTCACAGGTGAGTCATTGTCACAGGTGTGTCACTGTTGTCACAGGCGAGTCACTGTCACAGGTGAGTGACTGTCACAGGTGTGTCACTGTGTCACAGGTGTGTCACTGTCACAGGTGTGTCACTGTGTCACATATGAGTGACTGTCACAGGTGTGTCACTGTCACAGGTGAGTCACTGTCACAGGTGAGTCACTGTCACAGGTGAGATCGTTTCGTTTCGCTGTCCAGTCTCGACTAAAATTTTGTATTTGTGATGTTCAAAAGCTCACAACAATTGGCGTGGCCACCCGGACATAAAATTTGTCTTTGGAAATTTCATAAATCAATTTTCGGCAGATTAGAATATTCTCGATAGAAGCCGCTAAAACAAGTTACAAGAAAACCCAAAGCTCTCCATCATGTTGATAAACCGCGCATAATCGACAGTAAAACAGCTGAACACTTTTTGCATAAGTGCAAAGTTTTGTTCCTCGGGTTCTAAGACTACTTCTAATAAAATGGATTTGCACCAATAAGTACCGGCAATGATTACATAATGATAACATAATTACCGACATTCTTTCACTAGAGTAAGACGTTTTCATGTGTCTGTCACGCGTGTATGCTTTGATATATGATGTAGCTATTGATTAGCACATTTATATATAACTATAAGTAACAGACTGAGTATTAAGTCACGTTTCATTCCGACGGTGAAGCATTTCTGTAGTCGACATCTCTTGCAGTAAGACCTGGACTCCACCGTCACCTCGCAGTCCCCGTTACATCTGCCGTTGATCGTCTGCAATACAATACATGACAACGATACACTACACAGCAATACGATACACTAAAATACAGAACAACTCAATGCAATGTAACGTAAAGCAATATAATACAATTTTAATATAATACATGACAACGATACACAATATACTACAGATCAAACTAAAATACAGAACAATTCATTGCAATGTAGCGTAACGTAATATAATACAATTTTAATATAGTACATGACAAAGATACACTACACAGCAATACGATACACTAAAATACAAATGCAATGCAATATAACGTAGTATAATACAATTTTAATATAATGCATGACAAAGATACACAGTGGACTACAGAGCAATACGATACACTAAAACACATCTTCCGTTGATCGTCCGCAAAACATGTCAACTATATACAATAGACTATGCAACAATACGATACACTAAAATACAGAACAATTCAATGCAATACAACGTAATACAATACAGTATAGTTACAATACAATATAAATCAGAACACATCATAGAGTAATATAATACAACACACTACACTAACATGTAATACATTACATGCACTATAATACAAAAACGATGCAATACAATGCACTTCAGTAATGATTCGTACAATTCAATCTACTGTAATACAATACAATATCATACAGCAGATCTAAAAGACCCAAATCTAAGTGGAACGTTTTGCTCGATAGCAAGACAGTGACGGAGAACACTGGATTTGAACACTGCACCTACTGATCCACTGTCAAACAATTTGCCACCATGATAACGGCTCAGCTACCAATACAGTGGACGCACAAAATGAAGCGCATTACGAACACATCTTACAGCGTGAGCGCAATAGATCTTTTCGGTAATAGCTATAAATAGAACATCGTGGACACCAAATGTAAACAATGGACAAGAAAACGTAAAAACTGCATAGAATACCATTGAAATGTACTAGTTCCTCATAAAATTTCTAATACAAGTTTTCTTTAGAAACGTTATTTACTTTACAACCTACTATACGTATATTAATTAAAGAATAACTTAACACTCATAGTTTAACTCTGACACTCATTATAACGATATGCATGCATTATAACGAAGTAATAATGTAGACCCATTACATTTACATGTAAATATATGTATCAGATGTCAACATAAACAAACCAGTGTTAACATGCAACAAAATATGTTTTCAATTACCGAACTGATCTATTCTAAAGTTACCATTCACATAGTGTTATGGTAATACTACCTAACGGCATAGTCAGATGACGAAACTAACTCTAAATTTGCATTGCTACATGATTACTTAGACTAAGAGTAATTTGCAGACACGCGGTCCATGCATCAAAAGTTAATTTGCTGAATGAATTCGGCAGCGCTTAAATTATGAAATATGGAAACAGAGTCTTAACTTGGTCTCCACAACCCATAATTACATATACGTCAAATAAGAAAGAGATCAGGATGAAATAATCAAAAACTCTTCAAACAATAAAATAGGCGTCATCCTTAGATCAGAATTTTGGTCTACACACTACAAATATCTCAAATCTTCTCATTATGACGACTTACGACCACGGCATAAGTACTCGTACGACTACTGCATAAGTTCTCGTACGACCACTGCATAAGTTCTCGTACGACCACTGCATAAGTACTCGTACGACCACTGCATAAGTACTCGTACATAAGTTCTCGTACGACCACTGCATAAGTACTCGTACATAAGTTCTCGTACGACCACTGCATAAGTACTCGTACGACTACTGCATAAGTACTCGTACGATCACTGCATAAGTTCTCGTACGACCACTGCATAAGTTCTCGTACGACTACTGCATAAGTTCTCGTACGACCACTGCATAAGTACTCGTACGACCACTGCATAAGTACTCGTACATAAGTACTCGTACGACCACTGCATAAGTACTCGTACATAAGTTCTCGTACGACCACTGCATAAGTTCTCGTAAGAGAACTGTATAAGTACTCGTACGACCACTACATAAGTTCTCGTACGAGAACTGTATAAGTACTCGTACGAGCACTGCACAAGTACTCGTACGAGCACTGCATAAGTACTCGTACGACCACTGGATAAATACTGGCCGTTACCTTAAAGGCGTTCCGCCTGAAGAAAGCCTTGCAGCTCTCGCAGGAGATAGCGTTGAAGTTGTAGCCGAGCGCCCTGTCGCCACACACGAGACAGATCTTAGTGGCGTTCATGCTCGTCTTGGATGTTCTCTGTCGAGTGATCGTCAGGTCTGTCGTCATACCGGCTATCAGCGAGTCTTCTGACAGGTACACTGGCATTGCGCTAGCTCCCAGCTATCATCAGTCAATCAATCAATCAATCGATCAATCAATCAGTCAATCAATCAGTTAATCAATCAGTCAATCAATCAATCAGTTAATCAATAAATCACTCAATCAGTCAGTTAATCAATCAATCAATAAATAGTCATTCAATCAATCAGTCAATCAATCAATCAGTTAATCAATCAAATCAATCAAGCATCAGTCAATCAATAATCAACGCCACTGGCTGGAGGCAGTGGGGACGTTGGTAAGATATTCGACCGCGGATCAGCATGTGCGGGGTTCAAATCCTGGGCTCGCCCGTCACTGACATTGCTTTCGAGTAACGAAACTGACGTTAACATTAGCTCTACCAGCTTTTTTAAAATCAATCAATCGATCATCATTCAATCAAGCGGCGGCCCTACCGCATTAGAGATTCCTAATACAGGTACACGGGCGTGGAAATCGATCCAATTCATATAATCAGTGCAGCGCTACGCATCATACATCTATCATACATCATTGCTTTAACATCTTGGGCAAAGTGACTTTTTTCTACTCACGCGCAAAATGCAATTAGACAAGAGATGCACGATATACAATGAATCGATATACTTAACACAAAACATTTCACTATAATAATTATAGTATTAAGTATGATGTGAGCAATAGAACCTGCAAGATTCATGAACATGCAATAGAACTCAAATAGACAGCCAGCTTTTCGTCTTTCTCAAGCACAGTGAAATATGGACATCAAAGAAGTCATCACGTTATGAATTAGAACAGAAGCAGCGCGAACTACAGGGGCACTAGATGAGTGCGAGATGAGGATCAAAACATCAGACAAAGCATTGAGAATCAGTCAGAGCATTGAGAATCAGTCATAGCATTGAGAATCAGTCAGAGCATTAAGAATCTGAGCATTGAGAATCAGTCAGAGCATTGAGAATCAGTCAGAGCATTGAGAATCAGTCAGAGCATTGAGAATCAGTCATAGCATTGAGAATCAGACAAAGCATTAAGAATCAGTCATAGCATTGAGAATCAGTCAGAGCATTAAGAATCAGTCATAGCATTGAGAATCAGTCAGAGCATTGAAAATCAGTCAGAGCATTGAGAATCAGTCAGAGCATTGAGAATCAGTCAGAGCATTGAGAATCAGTCATAGCATTAAGAATCAGTCATAGCATTGAGAATCAGACAAAGCATTGAGAATCAGTCAGAGCATTGAGAATCAGTCAGACCATTAAGAATCAGTCAGAGCATTAATACTCAGTCAGAGCATTAAGAATCAGTCAGAGCATTGAGAATCAGTCATAGCAATGGAAAATAACTATAAGAGCATTAAGTTTTTCAATTCAACACCCAACGCTACATTAATGAAACAGTAGTTCCGGCTATTAAACAAAGTTTTTCCGATAGTTTCGAAATTCATTAAGAATAATACGCTTTTGGGACAAAGGTCATAACCAAATTAAAGCTTTAGGTTATTATGATTAACATACTGTATCTTTATTGTTTTAAATTATTATAGAAAAGCTACAACACGTACGCGACGTAATACATGATAAGCAGCATAAGCTTAAATTGCAGTGAATGTCTAAGATCACGTCGTGTCACGTCAAATACGACGTATCATGACGTCACATCGAATGATACATTTCTTGGGGTAATGGATTTGGGAAGGATATGGCCGAACGATTACAGTATTCGCCTCACAAGAAAGCGACCTGGGTCCAAAGCCGAGGTCAGTCAACGACAAATGGATATCCCATAGAGCACTGAAAGGTTAATATGCATAGGATCTAGCCGTGAATATGCGCTTTTAACGGCACAGATATGATTAATCAAGTTAAAGAAAAGGATTTAAAAAAGAACTGCGCCACGTAAAGACCGGTAACCGGCCATGACACTGCTATAGAAATGGCCGCTTTGATAAAAGACAAATGATACGCCGTACTATGAATGAAAGCATGTCGTATGACGTCACGACGAACAATGAAATACCTCATTACGTCACGACGAACGATGAAATAACTCATGACGTCATGACGAACAATGTCACGTCTTATTGTGTCACGACGAACGATGAAATACCTCATGACGTCACGACGGACGATGCCCCATGTCCCACGACGTCACGACAAACGATGCCCGATGTCTCGTGACGTCACGACGAATGATGTCCACGTCTCATGACGTCACAATAAAGAATCGACAGAATCTTAGGATGATGACTCGACGCAGAAAGAACATGAAAGGCATAAACAGCCATACGTTACAAATAATTAGAAACAACTTCAATAGATCTTAAACAAGCAGCCATGTTACATGATTATAGGCACACCTTTACTCTATATCATTGCAATTACCACGATCGTAACTATACGTGCCTTCTATTTCCTAGTGATCAGATCGTAAATCGAAGATAATTAAGCTCACTAATTATGCTACAGAGGCTTTATCACGAAATATTTCCAACATAATTATAATATCCTAGCGCAATCCGCCCATTCTTCTTCTGCACACATGTACTGTGTATGCATCTATTCGTAACATTTCTACATCAAAGCTGTCGCAAGATAGACAACACTACTATTGTACAAATAACTTTTTGCATAGGTCTGCGATAAATAACATTCTGTTGTACTGTCCTTCACTCAAAGATACAGGTAACAAACTATTCATTTAATTTAATCTCAGTTAATTCTTATTTTTCAACTAACAACAGATCAACCAATATATTAATAAATCAAGAAATCTCATTTTCGGACTAATGAGAAGCCAATCTTATTACATTAGTAAAACAATTCGCCAGTCACATATTGATCCCTACAGTTTAAAAGCATTTAAAGGTCAAATGTGTAAATCTCTAGCTCGACAAGTTAATCATATATCTGTGCTTTGCTGCCAATTGACTCTGCGTACGGTAAAGGTACGAAAATTTAATAATGACCAACACAACTGGGAGTAAAAACAAAGCCAGAAATATATCCTTGTATGGTTGCCTCGAAGACCGCTTACGTCAAAACTAAGTAGCCTTTTACGATAATGAACAGCTAACGGTGACCTATAGATTCTAGAGTGACCTAGACAGAGGCCCTCGTACGGGTACTTATTCAATATATCAACTGCTGGGTCCAAATTCTTACACATAGCCAAAAGCGACACATCTTTATTTCACTGCACATCCAACACTGCAATCATTTCACCATCACCATCCTAATATATATATACCCAGATGCTCACTTACCCCTCTCTCTCTCTCTCTCTCTCTCTCTCTCTCTCTCTGTTTGTCTGTCACACTCACTGGTGGTTGAGTCTTTAGTCAGAAAAATTAAACTTTTTTAACTTATAGAAGATCATCGCAGCCTAAAATTAGATACCAATGTGGCCGGGTATAGGTTCTCTTCATATTCAAGATCAACCGAAGACATTATTCTTACTCTAAGCCAAAACCATAGCATTTGTGAAAATTCTATATGTATAGCTGACAACATTCTAACTCTCGAAGGTCAAATAAACCAATAGCATTAAGACTTTAACAGTCGAGGCCGACCTGTCTATGCGCGAAATTGTTCTAAATCACGAGACAAAGTCAATTACCTGGAAAAACTTTCAGCCAGTGGACTGTATAGAGTCTAAACAGAGGGATTAAGAAATTAATTGTGGCACAAAATCAATTTATAAAAAATAATATGCTCGAATTACAGAGCAATCGATAATAAACTGCGACATACAGAACATTTATTAATAACAAATTACCTAATTCATTATTAGTTTATTACTAGGCAGATCGAAAAAACAATATAATAAATAGATTTTATCGTTCATTCCTTTTCCATTTAAATGTGTAAGTATCAATATAACACTAACATTACCTTAAATGGATTAGTAAATAATTACAAAAGAGTAGACAGAACACTAGTGTATGTGTGTGTGTGACAGAGAGAGAGAGAGAAAGAGACAGAGAGAGAGAGAGAGAGAGAGAGAGAAAGAGAGTGAGTCAGTGGGAGAAAGTATTGATCAGTCATGAAGTATTATTAAGTCTTAAACATTCAGCTTTAATAATCAAGATTAAATGTAGCCCACGTTTTGACAATGAATGCTAATAGATAACCATGAAGAGTGATCATCAGTGCCACAAGTACGCTACACAACAACGCATCAAGAAATAGAAACATGGAGACTGACCCGTATTAATTACCTGCGTAATTATCTGCATACTTTGACAGTTGCAAGTCAACTTTATGCACTCGAAAATGATGACATTGTTTTAAAACTCGAGCAGAAAATAAATTGCTGTATAACAGCACACATCGTGAATTATATACTGTAGTCTGTAGCAAACAGGCAACATGAATTATACAATGCGTATATTACATTGTATAATTATGTATGTTGTATACATACAACATAAATAACTTTATAGCCATTTTGAGACTACACGAATTATACACTGTGAAATCACAAACTGTCTAATTACACTAAACTAAATTAATCATGCACTATACACCAACAGATTATATGAATTACACATTGTAGCAACTAATTACATGAATTACTTGCTTTGTAATATCAGATTACATGAATTAAACTATAATATGACAACAGAAACCCCGTGTTTCCCCGTATATCCGTGTTGTGACCGGGACATTGAAGAATAGACCAACCGTTAAATGCATGTATCGTAAGAGGCGACAAAGCATAAACTGAGGAAGGCAATGGGAAACTACCTTAGAAGCCATACTCTTTTCCCAAGAGCTCAATAGTTATGGGGTATGGTATGGGTATGGTATGGTTAAGACCTAGACTTCTGTGAAGGGATTAACATGTTGATCTTTGGAGTGCTCTATATGGAACGTGAAAGCAGATTTGAGAGTATGAATGTGTACCGTGGACCTGCCGCTTGGCTGAACAGTAGAAAGAGAGATAATAACAGGCAACAATGAACAACATCAATGAACAACAAAACATTACATGAATTACATATTGTAAAACAATAGACTATAAGAATTACACATTGTGTAATACCAGACTAGACGAATTACACATTGTTGAACAAGATTCTATAAGAATTCCACACCATGTAATCTCAGACTAAACTAATTAATTATACATTGTAAACCAACAGACTGTATTTAATTACACACTATATCACTGAATCTCGAGGGGCTCATCTACGACAGTATCCTTGAGGTATTAAAAACGAACGTTAAAACTTAGTTTTTTATATCCCTATTTCCTGTTTATCAGAAGTGAGTCGAGTCCATCAAGAGCTGCGAGCCATTCAGAGCCAGACAGCTCGCAGCTCTGTCATACACATCATCATCAACAACAACAACAACACTAAGATTTCAATTATCCAACGACTCAGCTATACAGTACACTGATAGGAGTAAGGAACAGGGAATTTAAACATCATAGAATCTGACAGTTGAGCTTCATTAACAATGAAATTAAATTAAACCATCTCTGCACCAGCTGCAAGATTTGTTTAGTAACATTCTCTCCAGCTAATTGTCACTTGCCAAGCAGAATATAACGAACTAAAATATCAGATCTGCCATTGATCAGCATGCGCAATACCATTATTGACAATAGAATTCTATATAACATATGCATAACGTACAAATAAAAAAATTATTCAACCATAACGTTTTGAATTTCAACCATGATAAAAATTATATATTGCGATATCTCTCTCCTCTCTCTGTCTCTCTCTCTCTCTCTCTCTCTCTCTCTCTCACTCAGTGAACTGTCTAAACGCAGGGCCATGGCCATGACATATAACTCTTTCAAACAATGCTATGCTCAGTCTTCTGTTAATCTTCATACAGGAATTTAAAATTATTCTGTCTGGAATTATTAAATTATTTTGTATTAGAGGCTCCTCACCTGCTCTAATCGCGTAATATTAAATGTGAGCATCATCTCTGTAATCCAGAAACCTTCTCATCATTTTTGTCCTTGTATATTCATTTCATGATATATCTCAATGCTGGTCTCATTGAAACCATCGACCATAATCCTTTGTAATCCAAATATATATATATATATATATATATATATATATACTATATATATATATATATATATATATATATATATATATATAAAGATACATTATATATACATTATATATATACATTACATATATATATATATACATTATTTATATATATAATATTATAATGAAAGTACTAATTATAATTAATTAATAATTTAATTACTTCTTCAATACCTTCCACTGCCTTAGCGTTAACGCCAAAACGTTTCAATGACTTTCTGCTTCTTACGAAAGCGTTCCATCCATTCGGCCATCAACCCGGTTATCTCCTTGTCTTACTTCATTTACCTCAGAGATCTTGCTGAATTGTGAAAAATGCTTTGAGAATAATGTATAGATTTAAAATTAATATTCTACCTTCTGACAACTCCAATCATTCTCAAGAATATGAACATGATGGGCCTATCTATTCAGCCAAAGTTTTTACAAAGTTTAGAAACCATTTTGTGTATTTATATATTTATTTGCTTATTTACATTTGTCGCCACATACCACTACAAGACTACACAAGCACTTAATCAATAGAGAAACATTCACAAAGATGTAGTAAACAGCAAATACAGGCCATAAACATAGAGCAGTTATATATTCCATCATTGGAACTAAAAAATCATTACTATAAAAAGGTAAAGGTTTGATTTATTAGTAAAATTAAGTAAAAATGGACTGATTACGTATGAAAACTCTCATATTGTCCACTCTCCACTCTCACACTAGTCTTCACCCTGCTGTACATACCTTTGATTATCACAACATACCTCCTGTTCACTTTCCTCAGCTTCAGAACTTCCCACAACAGCTCTCTCGGGCCTTCTCCAGCTAAATAAATACCATCTACATCTTCTACCTCCTTCTCCTTTTCTCCTCCATCAATTGCCTCAACATAAAGATCGGCTCTGTTGTCGACCTTCCGGGCATAATACCAAACTGGTTGCTCTCAATGCTTGTTGAACCTCTCAACCTACTCTTCGCTACTCTCTTCCTTAATCTTTACCTTTCTCAGGTCAAATGTACAAATTATTATTATATTCGTTTATTACATGAAATCTGACATACCGCAGAAAACGTACACACACACAAATGGAAATATAGAAAGTAATAAACATAAGCAGACATTGCTTAAAAAAAACTTAATAAGAATCTTTATATAGCATTCTAATTATAAAGTTCTTATCCATCAAAAGTGTGCGCTTAGATGGTAAAGAGAAAGGGTGAGCCCTCTCCCTGAGCTTAAAGTTAACATTATCTTTAAGCGGCGGAAGAAGCCGGTGCAGGACATGCTGTTTGTTACTGATGATAGCGTTAAACAATTTCTCATCTGCATCGGCAGCGATATCCGCAAAAGATCGTACTCCCATCATAGGAGTTACATCTTGTAGCCTTCCTGAGGAAGCCTTCAAGGCGTTCACTCTCGGAGGAACCAACATAACCCTACCAAAACTGATTAAATATAAAAGCTGATAAGGTATCAACCAAGGATGAATTGAGGATAAAACAAACATGTAGGAAAAGAACCAGGAAAAAGTATAAACACCACAATAGAGAGACACTTTACATATAAAATTATTTCTTAAAAATTTCGTGAAATTACTAACTTTAAATCCAGTTTTAAAATGCTCAACCGATGGAACCGTGATTAAATAATTGAGGCGACTACTCCAAGCGGCATTGCATCTATTTTATGAATCATTCTTCCTGGAAGGCGTAAAAATACTTGACCGTCGTTAAGAAAAATGTGTTGAGTGAGCATCGACGAGATTATGTTGAAAACAATGAAAAAATATTCCGTTTTATTATTTTGTCTGCTTTTCTCATTACATAGTGTTCAACCCCCGCACTATACCAGGAACAGATAAATGATAAGCTTAGAAATTATACTTTACATAACATACCGCAAAATCTTTCTTTATTTTATCCATGAGCGCGATATGTCGACGAGTGTTAGTGATGTGAAACTTGGCGCGCATATTATCTCAGCAGGAAATTATCCTACGATGACATAGTTGCTTGATTGATTGATTAGTTTAATTTATGAAACTACCTCGTCGTGCGAGTTCACAACTTGATTATCCACCAGTAGCTTTAGAAGATCAACAAAGCGGTCGATTATTCGGTAAAATTAGTCCGATTATATATCGTTCAATTTCCATACAGAAAATTCTAAAATGTTAAAACACATTAAATAAAATCTACTAAAACAAATAAAGTAAATATAGGATAGGGGTTTCGGATCTACAAAGGAAATCGAATTTAGTCTACTTTGAAGCCTGAAACTAAGTTTACATACATGTGTACATCGACGACTACGTATGACTCGCGCAATTCAAAATATAGCTTCCAAAACAAGCCAAGTCTTCGTTTGGAACACAGGTGGAGTAGTGGCGATTTTGCAATAACGCTGATCTAAATGTAGTAGAATAAATGGTCATCAAAATATCATACACTCGGAGGTCTAGACTCTCATAACGGTTATGACAGTCGACTGTTTGACTGTGGTGTACTGTGGTGTAATAGGTTATTAGACACTTTTACACCGACAGTTGAAGGTCATTCTCGTACCAAACACGCAATAAATAAATAAACAAGTACACTAATGTATAAAATGCCACTCAGTGCTTTATACAGTGAAACAGTGTCGTTACCTGGAAGAATGGACCAGGACAAAGTCAAAGGACAAAATCAAAGGACTGATTCGGTGTAGAGATCTAACTGGATCTCTCAGCAACTAATCGATCGCTCGTGGTCAACGACAACAGACCACTCGTAAGCAACGTGTTATGCCGATAACATTCCGCAGAACGTATATTTATCTTACACAACCGGAAAAACAGACAGCAAAGAAGAGTTTGTAAATTAGATGAGTAATTAAGCTGACTGAGAAGTCAATGTACTTTGATACATGTATCCCTAAACAACACTCGAGTGGCAGCGAGTGGGATTGATTAACTTCATTAGGAGTTGCTCGATAGATTGTATTGATCTACCACACCGTTGTTAGGAAATAACATTTAATGAAGCAGATTGCAACAGCAAAAGGTTAATAAAGTTTTATGAGTCTCAAAAAATATTACCACTAATAGTAATAATAATAACAATAATAATAATATTATTATTAACATTATTTCTTAAAGCTACTATTCTTTAAATTATTATTAGTAGTGCTAGTATTATTAGTTTCTTAGCAAATTATTATTATTATTATTTAATATTTCACAAGAGCAATCAGAAATGACTGATTATTAGCCGCAATATAAATACAAAATAGTAAATATAGATATAATAATAATAATAATAATAGTAATAACTATTATTATTATTATTATTATTATTATTATTATTATGGTTCGAGCCAGTAGTATTGTCGGTAGGATATTCGACCACGAATTAGTATGTGCGGGGTTCAAATCCAGGGCTTGCCCGTCACTGACCTCACATTCGAGTGAGGAAACCGACGTTAACATATAACATTAGCTTTTTACTAGGTTTTTTTAATTGTCATCATCATGATCATCATCACTATTATATTGACTACAACGTCAGTAAACTCTCTGCTTATCCCAATATCCTTACCTCCTAGACATGAGTTACCAATTCACTAAACCTACTACCAGTACAAATCTCAACAACAATGACTATCTCGACCTGCTAGCAATCACTAAACCCGGTGACACTGAGGTGCCGTTATATCAAGCCGCCAGTCTCCGTGCCGTAGCTGTAAGACTGTCTGATCCACAAAGCCAAACAGAATCTGAGAACTAGTCGCAGGAATACAACCACCCGCCGATGAGGCTGGGGATGAATCTGTCTCCCACTCTTTCTAAAGCGCCGTCAGAACGCCGCACTACGAAAAACCTCGTGATTCAGACCACAGATGAAAAACGTTTTTTTACGTTTTTTATATCTGTTAAAAACGCGTTTTTTGCCGTTTTCTATTTTTGATAAAATAAAAAACGTAAAAAAACGTAAAAAAACGTAAACCGTAAAAAGTAAACCGTAAACGTAAACATCACTATATAAAAGGTAATTCATTACATTTTTTATTTTTATAGTTAGGCAGATGTTCTAATTTTTAAGACATTGTCTATTCTTAATTTCTTACGGATTTACATTTTCTTGTATTGATATTATGAACAACTGACAGCATGGCTGTATGTGACCTGAAAGTATTTGTTTATATTTGTATGGAGTCTATGGACATACTTTAGAAATTTAGAACTTTACATCAAGTCTAGTTGTAATAAAATTGTTAAGTGTTATGGAATGAAGGCATAATAATATATATGCAAGCTTACGTGTACGCTACTAACGTTTTTTACGTATTTTATTTTTTTGGGAAAAAACGCGTTTTTTAACATTTTTTATTTTTGGTAAGAACGTTTTTTTCATCTATGATTCAGACAGCGTAACTTCGCTTATAGCCCGAATTGATAAAAGATTAAGTTAATGTTAACGTCAATTCCCTCACTCGAAAGTGATGTCATTGACGGGCGAGCCCAGGATTTGAACCTCTTACATACTGACCCGCGGTCGAATATCTTACCAACATCGCCACTAGCTCCATTGATGTACGTAAGCGATAAGCGACTGACCAATGATTTCCATTGTGACTGATATGAAAACAGATTAATTATGAGACAGGCGATCAAAGACTTCTAAAAATTGGACTTAGATGAAGAAAGCAATATGGATATTATATATTATAATTTATAATTTATTAACTTCAAAATAAAACAAGACGAAGTCATCACCTTGTCTGTGAAAAGCATAAATTTTGTCTGCCTCAAACAAATTTCTCATTATTTCTTTTAGACAAAGAAACGGTAGTCACCAAAAAGAGTTTTTTAATCACCGGATTAATTGAAACGACTCGATCAGAATAACCCAAACTCTCTATAGAACCCATCCCAGTAAAACTTTTGAAAGCCGATTTCATTGTCGTATGAAATCTTTTCTATTAGTTTATTCCTAGTCCTACATTTTAGCACATGGTCAATAACGGCCTCAGCTGCGCGCGAGTGACGAGGAAATGAAGCGACTCACGGCGGGGTGCCGTCATGTTGTTTTTACCGTAACGCTGCTAAAAATAGCCATCGATTCCTCGCCAGCAGCGACCATATCGTAAACACATAGCGACGCGCACGGGCAGGCGGGCGATTAGCGGTACGACCACGCATAGAAGACTTGTTGACAAACACACGCGCAAACTATTAACTAGAGCACTAGATAAGCACACGTAGCGATACACAGAGAGAGCGAGAGACAAAGAGAGAGAGAGAGAGAGAAAGAGAGAGAGAGATATGATTTATCGCGCTCATATAAATTGAGAGGTTAAGCGCTTTGGGCTACGGTCTCATACGTTGGCAGAGGAGCCAGTGTATTAACTCACGAGGACGAGATTTGAGTTCATCTTCCAGCAGAACGCAGGGAATGAAGAACTTCCGTAGAGCTTACGCTATCAAGAGTGTCACTGAGGAATATATTGAGCATCGAACAGACTTAGAAATAAGCTTGGCAAAGCTGTGCTCAGGTGCATAGTAACATATAATCTAATATGTAATATTCAAATAATATAATGCGCGCATTTTTACCATGTAAATTATTCAACTAAGCGGATAAACAGTAACAGTATGAACATTCATATTAAATAGAAAGAAAAATAAAATGTAAAGTAATCAAAATTTAAGTAACATGACAAAGAATCGAAACAGAATACATAGCAAAACAAGAACAGCACCACATTACACACAGAAACATATAGAGACATAGAGAGGTAGCGAGTGACATAGACTCAGACAGAGGTTGAGATAGGGAGAGGTACACAGATACAGAGAACAGAGAGGTAGAGAGATGCAGAGAGAGAGGCAGACAGAGAGTTAAGTCGAATCAGCTGGCCGGACACAGGTAGGCTACTTGTTTACGACGCCGTCAACAATAAAATTCCAGCAACGCCCGGGGTTGTAAGCATTGTAACGTGTCTCTATTGTGTAGCACTCACGACACACGGCGCCTAACTGCTAAATATCTTTACCACACTACATATCTCTACCAATAATAAATATCTCTACCGCACTAAATATATCTACCTATCTACCACACTAAACATCTCTACCACACTTTACCACTATAGGCCTACCACTAGCGCCACCAACGATGTTAAATTGACCGATTGGAATTATTTACCCACTCGATCCGTTGTACGGTTGACTGTGGAGAAATATACAGAATTGAAACAGATTATATTATTACTGACACATTTGTTTGTACTACCAGATGGGACTCAAATGACATCTACTGTACTTGTATAGGAAAGAATGCTGCAATGTGCTAAAAACACACATTTCTGTAGAAATTGTTCGTCGGTTTGTTTAAACGATATTAAGAGATATCCTGACCAACTGATCCCAGTGGAGGGGAAGAGAATGAGGGATAAAACATCCGCATGTAAGGAAGAGGATAGAAACATATGGAGGCGTTAAAAGCCATAGCCCTGCCATTAGGCAGTAAAATGAACAATCAGCAGGGGCGCCTAGCCATTTCAAGTGAAGCTGTTACTATCTATGCGTTAAATGACATTAGCAACAGATACTCTTATTAGTTATACAATTGCCATACAACTGTCTCCTCTTGTCCTCTGATTTAAAAATTACGGGCTATTTAAGAATCCTGAAAATTTTAAAGGAGCAGATAAAATTATTCAATCAATTAAAAACGAGTAGGAAAGTCATATATTTAAATTTTCTTTTTAACAATTATATTAATTATACTTTTAAATTTGTAAATTTTTAATTTCTTATATATAATTTATTTTTAGTCATATATTTAGTCATATATTTCACACAAAAACTAAGTAGGAATACCCTACTCAGTATTAACATCACCTATAAGCCTGATTAGAGCTGGCGGGCTGACAATACAGCATTCTTGAACTGTTATAACCACCATTAGCAGGACAGCGAGGCCCATACAATACAACGTCATCTTGCACTCACTGCCGGTCTGGTGCAACAAAACAATTGTAATCGACCAACACCAACAGCACTCGACGCTGTATACTCGACTCCTATGTCTCACTATTCTCACTCGAACCAATCCGAATGCATCACACATACGAAACTGTGACAGCTTAATGAGCTAAATATAGTTCAGAGATATCAGACAGCTCCTGAATGGTTTGGGTAAAGAGGACACAACTGTCGAGCAGATAGTGGCGTAGAGATCAGTGGAGCATATAGACGTCTTGAAGAGAAGCCTCAGGCTTTTGAGCAGGACGTTAAACACACTATCAACAACAACAACAACAGTGGAGCATATCAGCATGATGCGCTTCATTCTCACGTGTACAAGAACGCGTTGTTTGTATTGTTGTTGTTGCACTCGTGTGCAGAGTCCGAGAATAAACAATGTTTCCTATTCATGCTGTTGTTATCAAGCAAACCGCACTACTATTAGTAGTTTAAGAGATAGAAGAGGTCTAAAGAAAAAGCAGTCAAAGATTCACTACATTAATCTTCGAATACAATTTATATTATATTATTAAAGAATAAAAATTATTTCTACTCTATTACAACTAAAATTCAATTACACTCGTAATCCGATTAAACCGAACGACGTTAACACAATCTATACCCGCCACAATAGTTTTATGGAGAGCGTATTAGTATAACCAAGTCTAATCTGCAGTGGCGGGTCCAGGGGGGGCCTGGCCCCCCCCCTTAGGCCCAACTAAAACAAATTCAAATATATTTTCATTGCTTCTACGGCAATTTTGATGTGTAAATAAGTTGGTAAGGGCAGTGGTTGGGGGGGGGGGGGGGTTACGAGAGGGAACTCAGTTCCATTATCTCGATTTTGTTCTAGGATATACTAGGAGCCATGTATAATGGAAGGGGGCCCGAAAAATGTTGAACGTTTCACAAGCTCTGAATGCTCACTTTAATCACTGTATTAGAAGAAAAACGGGTGTAAGTAAAAAATGTGAACTCTGTCCCGGAGCAGTGGTGCAAACAGAATTTGCTGGTAAGGGCTTAAGCCCCCCCCCCCCACCGCCAAAATTAAGTTACTTTTGCAATTCGTCGAGATTCGTAGTTTCTTCAGAGGTGAAAAAATTAACTTACTTTTTTCCCATTTCCCAAAAAAACAAATGTACGATTTCAGGCATTTTAGGTTTCCCCCTTAATTTAGATCGGATAGTTAAAATATTTTGAGCCCTCCCCCCTCACAGCATTTTGTCTGATTGCGTCACATCTCCCGAAGAAGGCGGGATGTATTCAAAAAATGTGTACTCTCAAAAAATATTTTGGCCCCCCCCCCCCTCCTTAAAAAATTCTGGATCCTCCCCTGTAATCTGAAAATACTCAAATATTGGCTCTTACTCTGTGCTTAAAATCTGGTTAAAGCGCCCACTTGATCGCAAAGCAGAGAACCTAGCGCACCTGGTCGATCAAGATATCTATTTTAGTATTATGTACTCTTTCTGTAAAGCAGTCTCGAATACCCATTTAGACCATGATACTGCTATGCAAGTAACCGGCTGAGTAATAGGAATAGTTTGAGAATCATTGATTGCCATAAGTTAATACTACAAATTATGAATGAGTGAGACATAATATGAGTAAGTTAGACTGAGACATATCAAGAAAAAGGAAGCTCGCTGCGTGACGACTTTGGCCTCATTACACATAATTAGAGAGAGAGAGAGAGAGAGAGAGAGAGAGAGAGAGAGAGAGAGGGAGAGAAAGAGAGAGAGAGAGAGAGAGAGAGACAGAGAGAGAGAGAGAGAGAGTGAGTGAGAGAGAGAGAGACAGAGAGAGAGAGAGAGAGAGAGAGACAGAGAGAGAGAGAGAGAGAGTGGATAAATGGAGATGGAAGGAAGGATGGATATATAGATGAATAGATGAGTGGATTGGCTGGCTGGATGGATGATGGATGAATTGATGGATGGATTGATTGATGGATTGATTGATAGATGGATGGATGGATGGATTGATGGATGTATGGATTGATGGATGGATGGATTGATGGATGGATGAATGGATGGGTGAATGGATATTGGATGGAAGGATGGATAGATGGATAGATGGATAGACGGATGAATGGTTGGATGGCTGAGACTTTGGGTGGATAGAGAGTAGACAGATCAAGAAATAGACTGAGAGATAGACAGAAAGACCGAGAGTCTGAGAGAGGGCGTGATGACAGTGGCCTCAATACACGTAATTAGAGAGAGAGAGTGAGAGAGAGAGAAAGGCAGAGAGACTTGAGAGAGAGAGAGAGAGAAAAAAAAGAGACAGAGAGCCAGAGAGAGAGAGAGACAGAGAGAGACAGAGAGAGAGAGAGAGAGAGAGAGAGAGAGAGACAGAGAGGGAGAGAGCCGGAGAGAGGGCATGATGACAGTGGCCTCATTACACATAACTATAGTCGTGACTCAATTTACCTACATACATAACACTGATTGTAGGCCAACAACAAGCAACAACAGCACAACAACAACAACAACAACAACAAAACTGCTCAAATACAAATATTACGGTTACTGCTGTATTTCGAAACATTAACTGACGTGTCATAGTGGACAAGTAAATACAGCTTCGTGAAATTCTTGGTAATTAAATTATAGCCAGATTTTTCTTTTAATTCCTGATCATACTATTTAAATTTGACTTTAATTAATCTGACTTTCATTTTGTAATTTATATTAATTGTATTTAAATTAGGATTAGTAATGCCAAAAATTTATTAATAGTTTTTTTTAGAAAAATAACCTTTAATTTAATTAAAACAAGATTTTCGATTAATCGTTAAAATAATCTAAATCGTCAAAATTTCTGTCATCGTTAAACGATTAAAAAGTCTTTAAAATAATCCTTAAAGGATTTAAATTCCGAATCATTTAAAGAATCGCTTAAATGATTTAAAGACTCATTTATATTCCGCAGCTCTAACTTATACCTTAATTTTATCCTATACATTGACATAAGGCATAGTCTTTTGTGAAGGGATTAACCCATTGATTGATGCATGGAACTTGAGGAGCGTGAAAAGCAACATGTGAATATGTACCATGAACCTGCCAGAAGACGGAAAGAGAAAGAGAGAAATAGGGAGAGAGAGAGAAAGAGAGATACATAGTCAATATGCACATCTGTGAGGTTTCAATGTCACGGCCCTTCAATTGAACCTTCCTCCTCCTTAAACTTTCCGAAAGCAATGTAAATCCAAGTTTACTGTTTAATGTCTGTTTCGTGTTCAACAGCAAGCCAGTGACGGGAGGATACTAGATTTGAACACTGCATCTACTAGTCCGCTGTTGAACACATTTGCCATCTAGCCACCGGCTCAGCTGAAATATGGTTCATATAAAGCTGGTAAAGCTAAGGTTAACGTCAGTTTCTTCACTCGAAAGCGATGTCAGTGACGGGCGAGCCCAGGATTTGAACCCGCATCAACTGATCCGCGGTCGAGTATCTTACCGAATTCGCCACTGGCTCCAGCCAGGAATATAGGAACATGAGCCATATTTAAGCTCCTACGCGAGCCTCCAGCGATCAACGATGACTCAAGGTTAATGCTCAGCTAGACTGACATCGTTCTGTACGTGGCCTCCTCATTCATATATTTATAGACACGTGTAATCAACAACTGATCCCCTGATTATGATGAGACTAATAATAAAATCAGTAATGCGCAGCATTCAAAAATTCATTAGAACGTCAGCTTTGACATTATCATGACTACAAAGCAACTACAAAAATAAACCGTTTTAATGCACAGTTTGTATTCCTGTCCACTAGTTAATAGTTTACTGAGCAGAGCGAGGAAAATAATAATTAGCAAATAATTTACAGTATACAGGCCTATTGACATTTATATTATCACAGCGTTACAACAGACAATATTCGGTAAAGAAGCTTCTGTCGCTGACTAATATATTTTATAGTAAAACAAACATTGTTGTTATTCGGAAATTCGGGTAGGAAGGCCTACCAGAATTTCCTCAAATATATTTTATAGTAAAACAAACATTGTTGTTATTCGGAAATTCGGGTAGGAAGGCCTACCAGAATTTCCTCAGAATATGACTCTACAAGCACCCTGAAGCTTCCTGACTCTACAAGCACCCCGAAGCTTCTTGACCCTACAAGTACCCTGAAGCTTCCTGACTCTAGAAGCATCCTGACACAACAAAACTCTGCTGCTTCCCAACACAACAAATAACTTGAAAAGGTACAACTGTCACATATTACCTGATAGTTCGTACTTCATTATGTCAACCCGTGGCAATGTATCCTGCAGCTCACACTGGATAAGTTTAGCAGACCTACAGGCACAACCTACACTCCTCGGATTAATGTCTGCATACGTACATTATACGCGCAAACTATATTCCAAAATATCTTTACTCCATTGATTAATATCTGTACACATATAACGCACGCGCTAACAGCAATCATTGAATAATCTGTTCACGATAGTAATATCTACTGTATATATATATATATATATATATATATATATATATATATATATATATATATATATATATATATATATACATCTCTCTAGCGTTCTAGGTCCAAGGTAAATATTCCTACTCATATGCTGCTCTTCGCGCTCCATAAAGAGCGCTCTATCGATCAACCGATCAACGAGTCAATCCCTTCACACATGGTTATGCCTTATCCACACCTTAAAGTGGCCTAAAGCTTAGGATTAATATGCCTTTTGAAGTGGTTTCTCGCTGCCTTCCTTAGTTGTCGCTCTGTCGCCTAATACGACACGTGCAGTTTACGGTTGGTTTATTCATATACAAAAATATAATATCTGTACACAATGAAGAATTGTAGACTATCTCAGTTTAGTCCACTAATTCCAGTATTAAGGCTGTTGTACATCATTGTACATCATTGTACACTGTACAATGATGTACAACAACACGTCAATAAAGCTTTAAACAAGCTGATGTTAACGTCAGTTTCATCTCTCGAAAGCAATATCAGTGACGGCGAGCCCAGAATTTATACCCCGCACACACTAATCCGAGTCGGGTATCTTACCGACATTGCCACTGGCTGGCGCCAAAGGCTGCACATGGGAAAGATGCAGCCTCAGCAGTGTCAATGATCTTAAACAACTCTGAGAAGTCTTAGTAGCGGTTTTCAAAGGCTTAGTTTAAAGCTTTTATCGGGTTAAACGTCTTTCTTATGACACTATGCGCTTCGGTTCAGAGTAAAAGTAAAATAAGCAAATATACACTCAAAATACACTGCATACAGTAATTTCTTACACGTGATATAAGTACATTCTTAGTTCCCCGCAGTGATCTTCGATGAAACATTAATTGATTAGATCACGTGACTCAACATGATGTTTTCAGAGATAATTGTGACACATATGTAAGCTTCGCTACAAGTTTTCTCTGGACTTATTATTACTTATTATTTATAAATTATTTATTTATTTATGAATTATGAATTAAATATTTATGCGTTATTATTTATTATTACTCCTTCTTTATTGACAAAGCGGTTTTCCGATAGTCTGCTATATAAATACACCAGTCGCTCTGTTACACCTCAAATGGTTAAGTTCAATATTTATATTCTTATACTGACCCCTAAATGATAATCACAGTACTTGGCGAAATCTCTATCTCTATATCTCTCTCTACAGTACTGATTATTAATACTAATTAATTGGCAGGTCCATGGTATATAATTCCTCAACATAGTCTATCCTCTGCTTTTCTTTTCAAATCAACACACGAGAAAATTATCAAATCATACAGCTCCAAAGTCATGGTCTTCCTCTAACCTTCTTCCCCTTCGTTCTTCCTTCAATGACACGTTTTACGGTTTTAGTTTTAGTAAACCAACACCTCTCATTAAATGATCTATCCAACTCTTCTCTCTATTCCTTATCATATTTATCACTAGTTAAACGCTTTAGCCTTCAGAATCTTTTACTGAAGGCCTCTCTTGCTTGTGCAATTATACATTTTATTTCTGTTTAACATTTTCTATCTTCTGTTATCGTGTGTCTTAATATCAGAAGCCCTTTGCCTGTGACGAAGTAGAATTACTGATTTACATTTGAAAACTGATGAATGCAACAGCCTTGACTTACACCCCATTCCATTCCATTCCTATTTCTCTCCAAAATTCTTGCTGAACTTTGACAATTAGCTAAATAGATAACTAAATTTGACTCGATTACAAAGACTGCTTTAAGCCACCATAACGTAGGCTTGCCTTCAAATGAGACCTCTGAGGTGATTTGTCGTATTAGTTCTCATAAATCACTGTTATTCAGTTCTAACGATACACGTACTGTTTCGCTACGTATATTCGTAAGCTTCTTGGACCAACGCTGAATGATGATACACATTATAATAATAATAATAATAAGCATAGTGAGCATGGGTGGTCTTGGAATTCGTCTTGTTTCCCATATCGCGCCTTCAGCCTTCTTGGCATCAGCGATGGGAACGAGGCAGTTGCAAGACGCCATCCTTCATAAGTGCTCCCTTTCTGCCGATAGTTTCATTGACGTTGCGTTGTCAGTTTGGTCCAAAAGCCTCACCTCCAGTGCTCCACCTTCTACCTCAGTCAGTAGCCAGAAATCATGGGACCGTCCTATAGTGGATCGGATTTATAACAGTCTGTTAGAATCCCAGTCCAATGCAGTAGACAGAGCACGACTCCTAGCTGTATCAACTAAAAGAAGCAGCGACTGGCTTCACGCTCTCCCTGTTGCTTCTTGTGGGCTATTTTTAGACAATGAGGCGATTCGAGTAGCTGTTAGTTTCCGTTTAGGGGCGAAAACTTGCGAGCCTCACATGTGCCCCTGCGGTCATGAAGTCGACGCTTTAGGTCTCCACGGTCTCTCCTGCAAACGAAGCTCAGGTAGAATGTCTCGCCATCACAATTTAAATGACATAATATGGCGAGCACTTTCGAGAGCAGGCATCCCTTCCTATAAGGAACCAAGTGGGTTGTCCAGATCAGACGGCAAGCGTCCGGACGGCATGACTTTAGTGCCCTGGTGCAACGGTAAATGTGCCGTTTGGGACGTCACGGTCATTGACACTATGGCAAACTCTCCTACCTGAATACGACTTCAGTCACAGCCGGTGGGCTGCTGTCATGCCGCCTCGAGGAAGTGGATAAATACCGTGATCTGTCCTTAGGATATGAAGTTGTTCCGGTGGCTATTGAAACCATGGGCCCGATGAATCCCGAAGGAGTTGACTTTATTAATGGCATAGGCAGACTTATTGCAGAGCAAACCGGCGATAAGCGAGAGACATCTTTTCTTTGGCAAAGGCTTTCCATGACTTTGCAAAGATTTAATGCAGTCTGCTTCAACAATTCTTTTAAGCCGATTGATGACCTCGAGTAGCCGGGCGGCGATTCAGCACGTATTGCTTGAATCGTTTTTATCAAACCCCAGGTTCTTTACACCGGGGTAAAATAAAAAAAAAAAAAAAAAAAATAAAATAATAATAATAATAATAATAATAATAATTTTCTTCTTAGAGGTGCTTGCCCCCCTGAGGTCCACCCGGTGCTGTTTGGTGGTAAACTCTTCGCACTCAATAAGAAATCTGGCGGCATTCGCCCCATTGCAGTGGGTTACACTTGGCGTCGTTTAGCCGCTAAATGCGCAAATCGCTATGCAGTGTCTGCTCTCAGCGAATACTTGAGCCCAATTCAACTTGGAGCTGGTATTCCAGGTGGCTGTGAGGCAGCGGTTCACGCTACTCGCCGTTTCGCTGAGTCAATGCCAGCTGATCACTTCGTGGTAAAGCTAGACTTCTGTAATGCTTTTAATTGCTTGAGTAGATCACGAATGCTCAGCGAAATACATCACAGGATACCAGAGCTGTATAGTTTCTGCCATCTAGCTTACTCAAGCCCCTCGTGGTTGAAGTTCGGAGACTGGTGCATTGAGTCACAGGAAGGAGTCCAACAAGGGGATCCCTTAGGGCCCATGCTGTTTTGCCTGACTATTCACCCTCTCCTTACTTCTCTCTCTAGCGATCTCACGGTGGGATACCTAGATGACATTACTCTAGGTGGTTGCGAGTCGTCGATTGCAAATGATGTACAGACTATCATCGACAGAGGCCAAGAATTTGGGCTTCAGTTGAATCGTACCAAGTGCGAAGTCATATCATCAGTTTGCAAATCTCCGGGCAACTCAGTTTTGTCATCATTTGTGCCAATGTGCCTATCCCATAGTTCTCTACTCGGCGCGCCACTCTCTGGAGAAGAAGCTACTACCACCGCTTTATCCAGTCGCCTGGAAGACCTCAAACGTACAGCATCACGCTTGAAGTCGCTAGCCGCTCATGATGCTTTAACAATCCTTCGCTTTTCTTTAAGTGCACCTAAACTTATGCACGTTCTGCGCTCTAGTCCGAGCTTCTCTAATCCGCGGCTTTTAGACTACGACGAGGCTCTTAGGCAATGCTTATGCGCCGTTATCAACGCAGATTTGTCTGATTTGCAGTGGCAGCAAGCCAGTCTACCGGTGAGCATGGGTGGTCTTGGAATTCGTCTTGTTTCCCATATCGCGCCTTCAGCCTTTTTGGCATCAGCGATGGGAACGAGGCAGTTGCAAGACGCCATCCTTCATAAGTGCTCCCTTTCTGCCGAGAGTTCCATTGACGTTGCGTTGTCAGTTTGGTCCAAAAGCCTCACCTCCAGTGCTCCACCTTCTACCTCAGTCAGTAGCCAGAAATCATGGGACCGTCCTATAGTGGATCGGATTTATAACAGTCTGTTAGAATCCCAGTCCAATGCAGTAGACAGAGCACGACTCCTAGCTGTATCAACCAAAAGAAGCAGCGACTGGCTTCACGCTCTCCCTGTTGCTTCTTGTGGGCTATTTTTAGACAATGAGGCGATTCGAGTAGCTGTTAGTTTCCGTTTAGGGGCGAAAACTTGCGAGCCTCACATGTGCCCCTGCGGTCATGAAGTCGACGCTTTAGGTCTCCACGGCCTCTCCTGCAAACGAAGCTCAGGTAGAATGTCTCGCCATCACAATTTAAATGACTTAATATGGCGAGCACTTTCAAGAGCAGGCATCCCTTCCTCTAAGGAACCAAGTGGGTTGTCCAGATCAGACGGCAAGCGTCCGGACGGCATGACTTTAGTGCCCTGGTGCAACGGTAAATGTGCCGTTATGGGACGTCACGGTCATTGACACTATGGCAAACTCCTAACTGAATACGACTTCAGTCACAGCCGGTGGTGCTGCTGTTCATGCCGCCTCTAGGAAGTTGGATAAATACCGTGATCTGTCCTTAGGATATGAAGTTGTTCCGGTGGCTATTGAAACCATGGGCCCGATGAATCGAAGGAGTTGACTTTATTAATGGCATAGGCAGGACTTATTGCAGAGCAAACCGGCGATAAGCGAGAGACATCTTTTCTTTGGCAAGGTTCCATGACTTTGCAAAGATTTAATGCAGTCTGCTTCAACAATTTCTTTAAGCCGATTGATGACCTCGAGTAGCCGGGCGGCGATTCAGCACGTATTGCTTGAATCGTTTTTATCAAACCCCAGGTTCTTTACACCGGGGTAAAAAAAAAATAAAAAAAAAATAATAATTAATAATAATAATATTTTGAAACCATGGGCCCGATGAATCCCGAAGGAGTTGACTTTATTAATGGCATAGGCAGACTTATTGCAGAGCAAACCGGCGATAAGCGAGAGACATCTTTTCTTTGGCAAAGGCTTTCCATGACTTTGCAAAGATTTAATGCAGTCTGCTTCAACAATTCTTTTAAGCCGATTGATGACCTCGAGTAGCCGGGCGGCGATTCAGCACGTATTGCTGAATCGTTTTTATCAAACCCCAGGTTCTTTACACCGGGGTATTTTTTTATAATAATAATAATAATAATAATAATAATAACAATAAAGGTTTAACGTCCGTTTCCTCATACAAGGATGATGTCAGGGACGTCATCCTTGTATGCACACAATTGAGCGACGATAGCTAGATCAGGCAGAGCCTCGTCATCTAAACTATTGTAGTCGACGGATTGTAACTTAATTTTAGTAAATCAATCGCTAAATGATAAACAACAAGGGTAACAACCCTATCCTATAAAAACTTACCAAAAAAATTTAAAGATAAGTTAACAAAAGTGGCATGAGCAATGATTGAACTCGGGACGTCAGGACATAAAGAATACGTCCCTACTAGACTACGGCGGCTGATGTTCGACTTAAGTTTAATAGATGTCTATGATAGATCGCAATACAGATTATAATGAATGCGTGAAATCCTATATACTGTAAATATAGTCAAGACAAAACCCGTCGACAGCAATAGTTTAGTATCGCGAGGCTCTAGCTGCAATTCTAGATCACTTCGACAAAGACATGACAGTAATCTATCAGACTAACCTTGAAATGATCGATTAAACATACCCGAACCTACATGACTACTTTAAAGACTTGTATGATCAATATAAGCACTGCAGTGCACGTAAGAGCAGATAGATTGCACCTGATTATTTTACAGGTACATTTTTATGCGTATTGTATGTCATCGAGAATTATAGAGAGTAAATGTGAACATGTGCGTCCTATTGGCTCACTTGACCTTAAAGAAAGACAATACAATACGGCGTCCACACTTTCTCCCCACTAGAGACATCGTCAAGTTTTAAGTTCTGCATTGCTCCACTTATCAATGGCCTATCTGATCTACATATATGTCATATAAGCTGCCAGAACGTCTCTACTATAACTAACAATCACGTATAGGCACTAGTCGAATGCACTAGAGACCAATGCTTTCCAAACTGCGATCCATGAACCTCTTATACTGTATCTACATATTATATAACCACCATACCACCATGCTTTAAAGTATATATATATATATATATATATATATATATATATATATATATATATATATACACACACATGTATATATATATACATGTATATATATAATTACATATATATATATATATATATATATATATATATATGTAGTATATACGTATTTAATTAACATGCATACAGTTTTATAAACTGGCAAGTGTTGCATATATACTAGAGTCATGCTGCTAAAATCAGTAGAAATCTATCAAGTACTACACCTCCTATTTCTAGACACTTTGTATTATCGATATGACCCGTATGGAAGACGTTCAGACATGCTGAGCTCCAATAGTGCATTGTAGCATCCTCGCGCAATCCAAGTCTTCTAGCAATCAAAAGTGTGAGGCCTACAGTTCAACCAACGGCTATCTCAGCTTCGACTTGTGACGTCAGTAGTTGCAGTAGTTAATGACATAAGCAGTTGCTGTAGTTAATGACATAAGCAGTTGCGGTTGTTAATGACATAAGCAGTTGCTGTAGTTAATGACATAAGCAGTTGCAGTAGTTAATGACATAAGCAGTTGCAGTAGTTAATGACGTAAGTAGTTGCAGTAGTTAATGACGTAAGCAGTTGCAGTAGTTAATGACGTAAGTAGTTGCAGTAGTTAATGACGTAAGCAGTGGCAGTAGTTAATGACATAAGCAGTTGCAGTAGTTAATGACGTAAAGCAGTTGCAGTAGTTAATGACGTAAGCAGTTGCAGTAGTTAATGACGTAAGTAGTATGCAGTTGTTAATGACATAAGCAGTTGCGGTAGTTAATGACATAAGCAGTTGCTGTAGTTAATGACATAAGCAGTTGCAGTAGTTAATGACGTAAGTAGTTGCAGTAGTTAATGACGTAAGCAGTTGCAGTAGTTAATGACGTAAGCAGTGGCAGTAGTTAAAGACGTAAGTAGTGGCAGTAGTTAATGAAGTAAGTAGTGGCAGTAGTTAATGACGTAGGTAGTCGCAGTAGTTAATGAAGTAAGTAGTTGCAGTAGTTAATGACGTAAGTAGTGGCAGTAATTAATGACGTAAGTAGTGGCAGTAGTTAATGACGTAGGTAGTCGCAGTAGTTAATGAAGTAAGTAGTAGCAGTAGTTAATGACGTAAGTAGTTGCAGTAGTAATGCCTGCTATAATTTCCTGACATTGATAGGCACAACAAGCTATCAGCTAACGACAGCTACTGTCACCTATATGATAGAGAGAGTAACAGCTGTTGCTGTACAGCAGCAACAAGCTACCAGCTAGCGACAGCTGCTGTCACCAGTATGATAGAGAGAGCTGTTGTTGTGCAGCAGCAAGCTACCAGCTAGCGACAGCTGCTGTCACCAGTGTGGTAGAGAGCGTAGCAGCTGTTGCTGTACTGCAGCAGCAAGCTACCAGCTAGCGACAGCTGCCGTCACCAGTATGGTAGAGAGCGTAGCAGCTGTTGGTGTACTGCAGCAGCAAGCTATTAGCTAGCGATAGCTGCTGTCGCTACAGAGTCAGCAACAGCCGCCACTCGGGCGTGTTTAAGTAGATTAAATAACGAGTGAGACACTCTACAAGGCATACGGCAGATGAAGAGAGGTTGTACGCTTACTGGCACAATTCTAGGCCGATATATAGCAATACATTACAAATCATCCGAGGCCATCAATGCCCCATCATTGCGGTTTTACAACTGATGTCGGTTCGAGCTCGACAACAGAAAAAAATCTCCAGTAATAACCGAATATTAATGACCATTTTTAACAACTTGAATAGAGGCAACGCTTAATATTATTACGGATATACAAGTAATAACAAAAGCTCGGTCGATATCACCGCTATCATATATAAGTCATATGTCAGCCTTCCTAACCGTCATGTGACATCGGGTCATAGAATCAAGGAAACAATTTGGAGCATATTTGACAAAAGTAGAATAATGAGCAACAGTTTTGCCATGACTGAATAATTATAGTTTAACCCTAACAGTGGACATTCAAATGATAGCAAAAAAAGAATGACAATATCAGGAAGTAATTACGAGGGACAGGTAGTCAGGTATCTCGACTACTACCCGCGTTGTGTGCGGGTTTCCAAAGAATAGACCAACCGCCGATTGCACGTGTCGTAAAAGGCAACAAAGCACTGAGATTTAAACCAACGTCAGTAAGGGCATTTGGTTGGTGAGCGCATAGGCTCTAGAAATTGCTAAAAAAATCCTAAAACGAATGGAGGAGTTTTAATCTCGAGACTCCTGATCTAGTCCTAGTTATACTGTAATTCAAGGGAAGATGATGATGATGACGACGACGACGACGATGATGATGATGATGATGATGATGACGATGATGATGATGATGATGAAGATAATTATGATGAAGATGATGATGACGATGATGATGAAGATGATGAATTCCGAGGGACAAGACGACAGTTTATAAATGCATCAAGATACAAACTGAAGAATTTATACTAGCGAAACATAACTTTTGGAACACCAGAAACTTTAAAATAGCCGATACAGTACGCTGTTCTAGACACACTTCAACAGTGATGAGACTGGTGAGTTGGCTAGGTCGTGGCCTCGTCAACTATTGACAAAATTCTTCTTGTTGCGCATGCGCGTGATTAAAGGAGATCAAAGCCTCGAGAATTGCATCCTCTGAGTAGATAAGACCTGTTCAATATTTGAATTATGAAAAGCCATTCTTCACGAGACAAAAGAGCACGACTTTGGCATTCAGTTTTTTTCTATTTCGCAAGTTAGTTATATATGATACATAATTTCATATATTGTTGACACATAATATTTTCAATAAAAAGACTAAGGATTAGTTTAACGGAGAATCTATACTTCCACATGGTGTCATCGTCGAATAAATATGCAGTTTTCTTTCTCTCTATCTCTATCTCTATCGCTCGCTCTCTCTCTCTCTCTTTCTCTCTCTCTCTCTCTCTCTCTCTCTTTCTCTCTCTCTCTCTCTCTACTGTCTACCCCACTAGTCATTGACAGCAAAGAGCCCAGGATCCGAATCTTACACTTACTAATACGCAGTCAAATCGCTTGGCAATATGCTACCGGCACAGGCAGTAAACTTCCCAGTTGATGGATGCCTTTTTACTTTGAATAAAGGCAGTATTTCAGTAAAGCTAAGGGCTACTTTGCTAATATTAACTCGTTTGCACATAAAAAGCATGACAACTCTCTTCACACGTATAATACATTAGATATTCTGCTATATGAAGCGGAGCTGGATTAAAGGACTAGATTTTTACTATTCGCCAGCACTGACAAAAAACGACGAAGCCGATTACGATAATAGAGTAACTCGAGATGCTTCTTTCACCGCATAATATACAAGCAGCCGGACAACGACAAAGAGATCAGATTCGAGCTGAAATTAAACACAAAAACATCGCTATTCACAGAATCGCTTTTAGATTAAATGCATGCTAAATTATTAACGGTAATTAAATCATAATAACTGGATAAGCGCATTAAGCCTATACCTGTAAACGTTTGTATTTAATTCGCAGAATACCTAATTAGACATTCCATATACAATATGGACCTAGATATAAAATCCATTGCACACAATAATCAATCAATCAATAAGAACTTAACGTCCGGTTCCTCGCCATACGGCAATGTCCATGACGTCTTAGGCAGACTCTGCATCAACAGACGCCAAAGCTGTACAGCCACGTGCATACACGTACAAATAAAAGTGTACACGTACAAACACAAGCATACACGTACAAATACAAGTATACATGTACAAACACCATAAGCATACACGTACAAATACAAGTATACATGTACAAACACCACAAGCATACACGTACAACCACGAATCTCTTTCTCTCTCTCTCTCTCCTACTCTCTCTCTCTCGTTTTCTTCAAAGTGGCAGATCCAATAAGCTACATTATTATTACTACTCAGAGACTGCATTCAAGCTCCGTAAACTGGACATAGATCAACACTTCAGAGATCAACACGTTACTACCATAATAAAAGACTATTCCTATTCAATGTAGCCTATAACCAACGAAAAATAAAGCTTTTAAGGTTGTTTCCCTTTGTCTTTCTCAGAACTTGCTTTGTCGTTGTTCTTTGCCAGTTTGTTGTCAGTTTCTCGTATAGAGCACGGGAATGTATCGACACCAGTACTCATACATAAATATTTCCAATGATAATAGTAATCATAATTCAGGTTTAACGTCCGTTATCTCATTTCAATCTTATGTGAGAGATGCTTGTGCCCATATCGTAGTAGTTAACCACGCTCACGTCGTTTCACTTAACTAAATTAATTAATTAATTAATTAATCCCTCATTTCGTCATCTTGGTCTTCTCTGAGATGAAATGTATAAAAGATGTCAAGAAAAAGACTAAAGTTCTCCACTCAAAGTACGTACGATACTAAGGTAGCATACTCAGTGTCTTTTAATTAACAATACATCGTCGCCATGAATGGTGTCCAGTGGCGTGAACATTTGCCACAGATTCAATACTATCTCTTATTGATAGGTAAGGAAAACAAACAGATATCTGGAAAACAGATAACTCTATCGAACCGATAGCATGACCCAGTTGAATTATTGGTAACACATCTGTCCCATAAACAAGCGATTAAGAGTTTATATCTCAATATCTCAATATAAACTCCATATAAATATCAGACCGTTTCTTACAGTTATCTTTGTAGCACATAAAAAGCCAAGTTTAACGTCAGTTTCCAGCTCGAATAGCAAGTAAGACGTTAAACCTAGCCTTAAAGCCTATAGTGCCTATCCAATCAAATAAAGCTTAAACTCCACCGTAAAACCATTAGTAAAAATTAAGTTTATCGTAGGCCCAAACACGAGTGAAGTCAAGAGTGTGACTGCTAAGTCAAGAGATTTCTGCTTCCTGTAAGTCCTAGTTTTACAGCCTCATAATTACGTTATAGTCTCAACTACTAACAATTAACCTATTAACCTGTGACAGTCGTATCAGCTCAATAACGATCCTTCAAATAAAGCGGTACAGACAAATAACACAATGGACACACTTAACAATAAAAAACTGACCTATTTAAAACCCACAGTTTTAAATGCCATAAGATTTAACTAAACTTATCAGTAAAGCTTCTTTGTTCCAGA
The DNA here is from genome assembly GCA_905160935.1 of Enchytraeus crypticus. NCBI lineage: Eukaryota > Metazoa > Annelida > Clitellata > Enchytraeida > Enchytraeidae > Enchytraeus > Enchytraeus crypticus. The sequence continues at coordinate 793,855 of CAJHZI010000600.1, forward strand.
ACCAGCCAGCAACCAATTGTTATTAATATTGATAATACTAAAGAGAAAATTCAATGCTACAAAAATTTACAAAGTATTTTTCTGCAATGGCTCTAAAAAAGTTTAAAGCTGCACGCTTCTCAGCAAATAACAAGCTCAACACACAAATTTATACACTGGTCTACGAGAGAAACCATCCAATGAGCATAGTATCGAGTATCGATCCATTGACAATGTTAATCGCAGCTGAAAAGCACTTACCTTGTCCTCTGCTTCAAATCTTAATCATAGGCAGCACCAACAGTGAATTTGCATAAGCCTACATATCTTATCTCACTTAACACCTTATATATTCACCTTTAAGAATTTTAAAGAATGAAATCGTTAATCAAAAACTAAATGAAATCAAAAATTAAAAGATAAATGTAATCGTTAAAACAAAACAATTGTCGTCTGATTGCAAAATACAGTGACATGAATTGACTAAAATATTCCAGTTTTGCTGCTTACGAAAGCTATTAATTTGAAAAAATTGTTACACCAGAATTGGCAGCCCTTGGAACATTATGCAAGTAAATCATCTACATCTAATATATAAAAACATATGCTCTCAATGATTGAGAAGTCTCATTGATATAAATATTTAAAGTCTGATAGAAAAATGCTAGCCTAGTGAAGATTGATTTCCTTTCCAATATTGAAGATATTTAAGAATAAAATAATGCCATTACAATAAATAATATACGAAAATTTCAAATAATTTGTATAATAGGTAATTAATACATTATAACGATACAGTACTTGGATAACAATACGTATAAATTAATCCTACGGAAATGAGGATCAATTACATATGAAATATGTAATAAAAAATAAAAAATTATGAAATATGAAATATTAAAACGATCAAGTAGGCCTACATATGAACATTTTTGTCAATTCTTCAATTCATAAAAATTTTCTTATGTTCCTTAAAAATTCCTTTCATGTCGACTGACTGTTTATAGTTAATCTAATTATAAAATTGTAAAATAAAAAACTGTAATGAGTGCTATAATATTACTCCTTGTTTTCAAGCCTTCACTACAGAATAGCATCAACTGTAAGCAGCAAGTGTCGCATGAAGCTACGGAGCAGGAACAAAGAGAGGCAACGAAATATAATGAAAAACCACCTCATACGCAATATTCTTCAAAGCTAAGGGTTGAATTAATATTAATATAAAGGACTGCTGGTGATGCACATTTATTATTTATTTATTTATTCCAAATCACTACACTTTACAAAGTAACACAACAATAGACAATAAACTGAGACAGTGAACAATGGTTTGTGGCTTCTTGAGGAGCCCTAAGGCCATCGAGCAGGAAACCAACAGCTTAACATTTACGTCATATTATATAACTAATTGAGAAATAAATGTAATTAATTATGAACCAAAATACTTATATAATGTAGTTCATCGCTATTGGCTGGAGCCAGCGGCGATGTCTATAAGTTACTCGACCGCGAATAAAAATGTGCGGGGGTTCAAATTCTGGGCTCGCTCGTCACTGACATCGCTTTCAAGTGAGTAAACTGACGTTAACAGTAGCTTTTAGGTTTTATTAACAAATTAATGTGTAAACTAGTAATCAATTATAAATTAAGTAAATGATAATAACGTTTACATTAAAGTGATCAATCAATTGATCAACGGAGTGCTCTTACTGAACGCGACAGAAGACTGCAAGCAGTAGTGCGCGCCTTGTATCATATGGCCGTACACAAAATGTAGTACGACAGAATACACATCAGATTATAACGTCTTCTTAACACAAGACTATGTAGCTTGACCATCCAACTTGATGGATGACTGGCTACTACACTCGTTTGATAAACAGAAGGTCATCGGTTTGATTCCCCGCTAGACCGTTTCTGACAGTGAAACAAAGTTCAAAACATATCGAACGAATAAGCAACAAGAAGTGTTTCAACATAAACAAATTTGTCTAAAGCAAATAACGAAGGGAAAATAAGATAAAATATGGTTCTATTTTGTTATATACTGCGGTCTAATAGATATAAATAACTATATACATAATAAATAGGAGATACGATATGGATCTATTCTGATATATACTGAGGTCTAATAAATAGAGATAAGTAACTATATACATAAATAAGTAACTATATACATAAATAAGTAACTATATAACAGAAATAAAATAAATAAAACATACTTAGATGCAAACTAGGAAAGAAAGAGTTTCCGATGAGGTAAGAATTTCTCTATGGAAGTACAGGGAATGATCACGACCTCATACCAGACAATGTCTGCATGTACACAATGTCTGAATGTACACAATGTCTGAATGTACAAAATGTCTGAATGTATACAATGTCTGCATGCACACAATTATTCGTTTAACGTCCGTGTACACAATGTCTGCATGGACACAATTATTCATTTAACGTTCATATACACAATGTCTGATTGTACAAATTATTCATTTAACGTCCGTGTACACAAGTCTGAATGTACACAATTATTCACTTAACGTTCATTCTACATCAGTATGTAAACGTGACCATTTATGAAGAAATGTATTACCAAACATAACATCAGCTTCAAGTATCAATATGTACTGAAGTAGACATTTTTGTAAGATGTTTGTAGAAATAAGATAATGAAGGTCCTTTAACCGATTTTATGACATTAACAAATAGGGAGATTAATAGAGATTAAATAATATTACAGCGAGAAAATTACATTCAATAGATGTCACCATAACCCAGATCTTAGAAATGTCAACATGTTTACCGAAAATTTCAAACATATAGACTTCTTTAAATAATTGCATTTAAATTACTAGAAATTATTTTACTTAAATTACTGAGTCTTTTCCGTGTTGTGTCCGGGTTACTCGAAGAATAGTTGCTTGAAACCAACCGTGTAAATACGCACGTGTCGTAGAAGGCATAAAAACTAGATCCAAACCAACGTCAGAAAGGGCATTCAGTTGGTGAGCGCCTAGGATCCACAAATTGCTACAAAAACTTAAACGATTGGATAAACTTGAAAGTCTATTCGTATCCCGACCCTGGTTAAACTGGGATTTAAGGAAAGATGATGATCATGATGATGACTTTAATTACTTAGTTTAAATTAAAATTACGGTGGGTATGATTAATTACTGTTCAAGTCTTGGACACTGTATCAATTATTATAATTTAATACATAGCAGACGACAAAGGACGACACAGCAGCATGGATGGGATTCATGAAAGCATATGGAAACCACCTCAGAAGCTACATCCTTTCCAAGCCATAACCAAACCAGAATTAGCAAAAATTTCAGCCTTTATGCCAAGATCAACTTAGAAATTATCTGTTACAGTACTTCCTCTCTACTCTCTAGCGATTGTAAAAGCAAACTAATAGTGAAAATATTTAACTGAGATGTAAAATTTCAACAAAAACGAAAGAAAGAAAGACAGGTATGTCAGCATACTAGATTAGTGTGTAGATACGTTTGCTCCTTGCCGCTAGTAGAGCACAGAGTAGATGACTGCATGGTCTAACCTTGTCCATACGCTCATGGCATTAAGTTGAAAAATACACAAAGCGTACAATATAGTCATAAATAAACGTTATTTTTAACAAGGCGCATCATTGAGATTTCATATAATTCTAACCATGCAAGTAAATCACATAAAATGCGTCAAATGGTCATCAGAGCTTTACGGGAAATAAAGTGTTTAAACCCTAACGGCTTTGTCACGGGGAATGTTTATCGCACGACTCTATTTGAAATAACATTTTAATGTTCGCGTCGTGTTCACAGCAGACGAGCTGCTGACGTCTACAGTTGTAACCATTCAATGTATCCAAGGACAAGGACGACTTCACAATAGTGTCACTCCTAGCGGAGTAGCGACCCTTCTCGACGGGCCGTGTCCCAGATTTTACCTCCCCCTCCCTAAAGGTTTCCATTTGTTTTTCATTTCAGATTTTATCTGTTCTTTACGAGGACTTCCATATGACCGCTCAAAATTTATCTTCTCTCTACATTCACATTTCGTACACCCCCCTGATTTTCAGGCGACAAAACGCTCAGCAATATTGCTCCAGAGAACGGAAGGAAGCGGCTCCAACTCTCTCTCGCATCTTTCTGCCTCTCTCTCTCTCTCTCTCTGTCTCTCTCTCTCTCTCTCACTCTTTCTCTGTCTCTCTCTCTCTCTCTGGCTTGATATCATCAGTGACGGGACTCCTGCAGGCACCCTACATAAGCAGATTTAATAAAAAAATGGGCGGCGTTACAGACTGACGATGCGATTCTATCGCTCAAGTCCATTCAGCTTGAAAGCCTGTTTCTCTCTCCCTCTCTCTCTCTGTGGTGTGCCAAGAGGCAGATCCAAGGTATATATTCATACCCAGAGTCTCTGCTTTCAAGATCCGTATAGGGCACACCATAGATCGACAAGTCAATCCCTTCACAAAATTCTATGCCTTACCATACCGCAAGTAGCCTATAACTTGGAGAAAATATGGTTTCTGAGGTGGTTTTTCGTTGCCTTCCTCAATTTTTGCCTTGTCCCATCTTACGATAAGTTAAGGAAACAGACGTTAAGCTTAGTTTTATACAATGAAGAAACGGACGTCCAGCGCACGACACGATACATGCACATAGCTGACATCGCACAAAGGTGGAAGCAATTCAACTCTACTGAAGCTTCAATAATTGTGACAAGTTTTCCAATATCTACAAACAGTTACAGGCGCTAGTTAATTACTTCAAACCTAATTATCTTACATAATTATGTCAGGATGTGTAACTAATTAAAAGTAGCTAAACAAGAAGTAAGCTACTAAGTATTTAATAGCTCAAAGTAGTCTGATTATAATACCAACTCTTAAGTAGTTAGCAGCATAGTAAAGATTATTATTAATTTTATCGAGAACAATCTAAGTTGGTAACACCCTGACGTACGAAATCAAGTTTAAATGTTTCCTTTAGAATAGATCTAATACATATTTACAGCAATTAGCCGTCAGTGGCTAAATACCACAAAGCCTAGAGTGGTAGAGACTACCTGGAAATAATTAAGCTAAAATATAAACTTAGCTACATTTTTCTGCCACCGAAAAATAGTTAAAGGAGTAGTTAAAATTAATTAATTAGAGGGTTTAGCTGAGTGCAAATAATCGCTTTTAATTAGCCAAGACTAGATAATATGCATAGGCAGAGTTTGGAAGAGTGGAATTAAGTATAATGGAGATACTAAGATGCTTTTGAGATTTTAAATACGAATAGACTACCACTGGGCCAATCCTTTATGCTAGCGTTATTGCAAACGATATTACAATTATCATTATAAAAAAATTATTTCATAATTATTTTATGATCTAACTATTTCTTATATCTGAATTTATTATATTGTTATTAGTAGTGTGACTCCTATATTACTATCTGGCTGGAGCCAGTGGCGATGTCAGTATGATACTTGACCGCGGATCAGTATGTGCAGGGTTCAAATCCTGGGCTCGCCCGTCACTGACATCGCTTTCGAGTGAGGAAACCGACGTTAACCTTAGCTTTACCGGCCTTATCTTTATTATACATGTATTGTACGTGCTATTGAATTCCATACGATACAAAAGCTCTTTGTGCGCCTAAGGTAAATGAGAGCATGCCAACGAATAATTTATACCCTGCCTAACAGTGCCAACATCTACTAGTTATTTGAGAAACACGACATCATAAAAAGAAAGCATTTTTCAAAGACTCTATGCACAGTAAACAAGACAAAATAAGGTAAAATTATTCGAGCTGGAGCTTTTAGGTACTAAGACGATCTAAAAATATAATACCCGTAGTCCAATACTCTGCATTACACACTAGGTCAATAGTAAATTCGAGATTTTAAAATTCAAGATCAAAGCGAATAAAAATTAAATCAAGATATATATACAATAATGATAACAAGACAACCAAAAATAAATCGGCCTACTATATACAAAACATTTTGGGATTTTGTAGCAAATAGATGAAGTTTAAATGTAGGCCAGAAGTTTAATAATTCTACAAACAATGCAGACAAAAATAACATGAACAAATACTGCATAATATTTTAAATATAGTTATTATATATGACGTCCCTGACATCATCCTTGTATGAGAAAACGGATGTTAAACCTTTATTTTTATTATTATTATTATTAAGCTATATTTATTACGCTTATTATAGTATAATTTATGACAGTATTTTGTTGTTTTACTTCAAACCATATACACTATTTACTCTATCTTCTCTATTGATTCCACAGAAGCTTCAGTCTACAGATTACTGCTTTCTAAAGAACTCATCACGTGTTACCACTTACAAAAAGTCACGTGATCGCCTTCCCTCTCTTTCCTCCATTCCCTCACATCCGATCAATCCCATTAAAAGCACATCAATCTACATTCTTTGTCATTTAAATCACACAGAACCTCTAGTAAACCAGAGCTGATCTACAGTGATCTCGTATAATAACGAGCTGTTTTCAACTTGCGTAGCTTCAACTGTCATCGACTTTTCTTGTGTAGAAAGTAAATAACCCGAGCGAGACTGGCTGGCAGCAGTATGAAAAAAGTCGTCTGAAGTTAAAAAATAGGCACAGACTGCGCTACTGCACACAACACAACAAATATAACCACGCTGCGCCAGTCAGCTTACGTAGAAGCTCCAAAAGAAGTTTGATTCTACACGCATTACCGACAATAGCTAGTAATCCTGAGTCTTTTTAGTCGCTTCAGAGATTAGAAAGGACCGCGACAGTCCATAGTTAATACGCCGCAACGAGTACTTGTAGACGTCATTACGCTAAAAAGTAAAGACATTTCTATGATTTGCACTTTTCAAGTCGTTACCTGATAAAAATATCTTACGGCCGTATTCAATACTATCCTACGCAGAATAACTTCGAACAGGTGGATTTTAAGACGTTACAAGATTATAACGAAGTGCGAAACAATGCTACAGACAAACAATATATTGAGAGTGCTATGATGAAACGAAGCAATATTCCACGGTGACTACGATGAAAGAGCGCTGAAACTTTAAATAAAGATATCAAAACGAAAAAACACAAAGTGCGTTATGAAGAAACAGTTGAAGTATGTAAAGAATTTTACGATAAGAACAACAAACAACAAACAAACAATAAATAACATTACGAAGAAACATAAAAACTACACGTAGAGAAAAGTAAAAATGTTACAATCAAACAGAAAAACTATACGAAAAGATTAAAAAAATTAGCGCCGATGAGCAAAATGAAAGTGTAGGCAACAAGCCGTCAAACTCTGTCACGGAAATTAAGCTACGAGTCTCATCCAGACAATCATAGAAACAAGCAGACGACGGACAAGCAGGAAATTGATACGAGAGCCCCGGCCCTGCGGCGTGCCACCTGCCCCAGAGTTACCTCCTCTCATCTCTCTAGTGGCGCAAGTGCTAAGCTAATCAAAATGTCGATTCCACAGAGAACAACAAATGAGATAGAGAAACTTCTAATCTTAATAAGTTGAAAATGAGAAATGTAAAAAGTGATCCATGAAATTTAATGAGGAATAGAGTGAGGAAAATAAACTATTTTACTTTATAACAAGATGAACATTAAACGTGAGGCAATGTGGTTGAGAGTGATAAAAACAGAACAAAGTACTTTATTTACCCCAAGTACAGAACTCTATATACATGTACAGCTATTGCCACTTCTAGTGCCGTTGTTGCACTGCTACCAGTGCCGCAAATGTTGATATCTTTGCTAATGCTACTGCGGCAAAGTCACTGCTGACAGTGCTGTTGTTAAATGCTACTGATGTTGCTACTGATAATGTAGCTACAGTTGCTATGGGGGTGCTTTTACAATACTACTAAATACTGCTGTCACACTTGCTAATTTTGCTGCAACTGCTGCTGGTGTCGTTTTCGCAAGTTTACAGCTGCTGCTACTGTTGATATGGAGCGGACAAAAATAACGGCAATCGATGAAGAACAACGGATGAGAGAGAGAAGGAAGATTTTTATGTTTTCAGGTCAAGATGACCTTGTTAGCGTCGACATACAGAGGATGGTCGTTATTCTAAGCATCATCGATTTCAGTCACGACAGAGACAACTAGAGGGACTTGAGGAGGGTGTAGGAGGGACACTGAGACCCAGAAATACGACAGAGAGAGAGAGAGAGAGAGAGAATTTGGAGTGATATATCGCAAGCTGGAAGGAACGCGAGATCTAATATGATAAAATTAAAATCATACACGACGATTAGACCCAGTCAGCGAGAGTCTAGAAGAACTTGATCACGCTCAACAGGCCTCATCAAAGAAAACAAAACTACTTTTCTCGGCTGCTCATAATTTCTCAGTGAAATTAGTCAACCAGTCTCTGCACAGATTCTCGTCATCTTCCCACGCTGAACATTGCTATGATTATGTAAGGATTAACGAGCGACATTGCTTTGTTAGGGATCAAACCAAACCATGCATATATCCACGATAGCTGCCTACCTACGTCAGGATGCTGGATAGATGGATGGATCCGCATACTGGTCGTCATGTTAGCAGTCACTTGATAAGTAGGTCACACACCCTTCTCTCTTTCAGTAGGCTTTTTATTACACCTCTTAAACGCAGAGCACTCAGGAAATAGAATACACAGAATCGAGCACCCATAATACTATAAATTAAATTGAAAGTACTCAGTGAGAGTAAGCACTAAGAGACGACAAGTAC